>CM060326.1:43197551-43200051 GCA_030674155.1 Stramonita haemastoma | reverse complement strand
AATGATTTCTTCTTCCGAAAGGCGGAAGTCGTTTTAACATAGGCGCGGGGCGTTCAGCATGCATTTCCATACGGGACTTCTTCGTGTATAGTCTGATCTATAGGACTTTCGGGGGAGTTGACTTGGTACTGTTAACTCCAGGGGAAAAATCTCGAATGGGCAAATCAATGGTGGTTCGATCCTAGGCCCTCTGGCCACAAGCACATCGCTCTAACCACTAAGCTATACAGCCTCCTAACTAACGCATAGGCTTATTGACAAAATTTTAAACACAGGAAAATGGAGCAAGCCGCCTACAAAGTCAATAGTTGCATGCGATTCAACGATTGCAAAAATTAACCAGATATCAAATAAAAATAACGCGACTTAGGACAAGAAGGATAAAATGTAATGGAAAGAAGAAAATCAGAAAAGACAGATGAGGAGGGAGAGGGGGGGGGGGGGGAGAGTGCAGAGAGACAGTAAAAGCGGGAGCCAGAGAAAGTAAAAGATGGTAAGGGAAAGAGGGATGGAGAGAGAGAGATGGATGGAGAGAGACGGAGAGAGACGGATGGAGAGAGACAGAGTGGGGAAGGATGGAGAGAGAGAGAGAGAGAGAGAGAGAGAGAGAGAGAGAGAGAGAGAGAGAGAGAGAGAGAGAGAGAGAGAGAGGAGAGAGAGAGAGTGGGGAAGGATAGAGGAAGCGATGGAGAGAGAGACGCGGAGGAGGGAGATAGAGAGGTTGGGTCATGCATGCGTATAGGAACTGTATAATGTGTAAGCATTTCGGTACGGTGTTAATGACACCATTCACCTTTTCATTTATTCTTTAAATTCTTTGGGGAGGATGAGGGGGGTTGTTTCATTTATTTCTTCTAGTAAATGCGCTACATAAGACTGGGATTCACGGTATACACTAAGACTAGGTAATGTAGCCAAGGAATAAAAACAAAAACTGTAGAACAAAATGAAAAAGATATTGGGTATGTCTTATTAATCTCAATCTAAAAAAATCCTGACAAAGATAAAAAGCGAAAATAATTACCCGTTTGACGTTTCAAGTTTCCGTCTTCTTGTGCTCCCATGTGCGGCTTCCTCCTGGTTCCCTTCTCTACCGCTTTCATCATTGTGAAGACTATGACTATAAGGAGGGGGGAGGGGGGTGTTTGCGTATGTTGTTTCTTTAGGCTATAAGGGGGGAGGGGGTGCTTGAGTATGGAGATTCTGTAGACTGTAGAGGGGCGTGCTTGAGTATGAAGATTCTGTAGACTGTCGCGGGGGAGGGGGTGCTTGAGTGTGAAGATCCTGTAGACTGTCGAGGGGGGAAGGGGGTGCTGGAGTATGAAGTTTGAAGACGAGGGAGGAGGGATGGGGGAAGGGATGGGTGTAGGTCACCTTCAGGATTTCCAACCTTCCAGGATGGGGCTAAGAGCAGCTTCTGCAGGAAGGCTGCTCCAGTCTGTGGCCCTGGGGAAGAAGGGTTTCTGTCTGTAGAGTGCCTGCCCTGCAGCAGTGTGGGAGGTGGCAAGCTGTCTGTAGAGTGCCTGCCCTGCAGCACTGTGGGGAGGTGGCAAGCTGCAGACAGTGAATGTCGGGGTCCTTGTGGTGCAGACTGGATCTGGGTGGTGGTGGTAGTTGTAGATGTTTATCAGGCTTCTGTTGTATTCAGACTGATGATGGTTGGGGGGAGGGGGGGGGGGGGGGTTGCGGATATGTCAGGCTTCTGTTGAATTCAGACTGGTTCTTAGTGGTTGTGTGTGTTGTGGGGGGGGGGGGGGGGCAGATGTTTATCAGACTTCTGTTAGGGTGCTTGTAGAAGAGTCGAGTTGAACACAACGATGGCTATGTTTCTGCGTCTGCCTCCTGAAAGAAACAAATGCCACTGTATTAGATTGATAAAAAAAATGACCTGGGTCAAGTTTTTAACAATTTTTTATCAAAGTTACATGGAGTGTACATCACATTATGCGGACAGATTCCACTGATGTGTTCATTTCAGTGCTTTTATTTGTGTATTCTATGTTCTGCAGACCAACGATGTAGCCGATACCCTGTTCAATGCACACAGGACATCTAGCTCACTTTTTTGCGGGGGGGGGGGGGGGGGGGGGGTGCAGGGGGGGGGGAAGGAGCCTTGTAGACTGAGTTTGTAACCTGTGCATGTTCAAGCCACTACCTAGACACCTTTTGGGGGTTCTATTTATCATCCCTGAAGTTTACTCAGTTCCGACTTCACTACTTCGGACGTCTGTCGCATGACAAGGCCCTGTTTGCTTACGCACGCAGAGTACCTTGCATAAGTTGAATCCTGTTTTGCAAACAGGTGAAATCCCGTTCCGCCTTTCGGGAAAGAAAGCTATTACAAATACGAATACGAACTTTTAATATCTCAAGAACACGATAAATCCATTGGGGGGGGGGGGGGGGGGGGGGTCAAGCATAGCTAAGACAACATTGTGTGCCGGTAGGACGGATGACAATGTCAAACAATGCATGCACACTGGTGTGGAAATCATCTGAG
>CM060326.1:43185051-43192551 GCA_030674155.1 Stramonita haemastoma | reverse complement strand
GGAAAACGTGCACACAAACATAAGCGCGCCCACGAACGCGAGCATACCCCCCCCCCCAATTGTCTTGGTGCCGTGGGGTCCATTACCGTGCAAAAGTTGGGGTTGCACGGGGCTGAAAACGACTCTTTCGCTGGCATCTGTGCTCAAAACGGCACCTTTTTCGGGCGGGGTGGGTGGGTATGCATGCGCGCACGCGCGCGCGCGCTGGTGTTTATCAGTGTGTTTGTTTGTGTGAGCGCATGTGGCGGCGACCCTGCACTTTGCCCTGGTGCAATCATATGGCTGTATATTGTCATTATTCTTGTGCCCAATGCTTGTTTTTTGTCGCGTACACTTACCAGCTTTCCTTCACACAAACTAGCTTTCTTAGCTCTTGGGGGCTCTCGCGTCGCCACAAATCCGGCGCTACACCTATCCAAGATGGTGGGAGAGAGTGTATGCATACAGTACGATGTTGTCTTGGTGCCGTTGGGTCTTTTACCGTGCAAAAGTTGGGGTTGCACGGGGCTGAAAACGGCTCTTTCGCTGGTTAATTATGTGCTCGAAACGGCACCTTTTTCGGGCGGGGGGTGGGTATGCATGCGCGCACGCGCGCGCGCGCTGGTGTTTATCAGTGTGTTTGTTTGTGTGCGCGCATGTGACGGCGACCCTGCACTTTGCCCTGGTGCATCATATGGCTGTATATTGTCATTATTCTATAGCGCAATGCTTGTTTTTTGTCGCGTACGCTTACCAGCTTTTGGTCACTGCCTTCTTTTCCTTGTTTATTATATTAAGATTCTTGTCACTGTTTTCTTTTACCTATTGATTACACTGATGTCATTCTAGCTTCTTTTTTGTTCTCATTTATTATTATTATTGGGATTTATTGTTTTGAGGTCATTGTAACTGTTTTTTTTTTCCATAACTCATAGTCATGCTGATATGGCAAGTCATTGTGTTGAGGTACATTCTCTCTTATGTTCATCACGTGTTGTTGTCACATCAGCCTTCAGGTCTTTGAGATGTAGACAATCAGGATGGCACAGATCATCTTGTTCACTTAAAAAGTTTCTTTTATGTTTCATCTTATATCTAGTCTCTCGTTCTTATTGTTACAGGGTCTATTTGACCTGTGCGTAGATAACTCAGTTAAAATACACAAAAAAAAATGATCAGTACAAGAAGTAAGATTATTTTTGAATTTTTCATTGTTTTAGAGAAAAACAGTTCAGGGTTGATGGAAATGCTGTCACAGTGTATGCATCATTCCTTAAGAACGTGTTCTGACTGTGACCCTCTAAACTGGAGAAGTACAGCTAATGAATACTGCTGTCACGTGTCCTTATTTTCTGTACAGCATCTGCAGGGTCACTATCAACCTTCAGCTTTGGAGCTAGTCTACACTTCATTTCAGTTCATCTGAAGTATGCTGTAGTCAGCTTAGTTGATTCACTGACCTCATTAAGTCTTGAGTTTCTTGTTCAAGCAAACCTGTATGCTTTGTGTCATTTCTTTTATCATTTTTAGGGTGGATTCGGACCTGGTCACTGTGCAGGAAGAAACGGACTTGGTCACTATGCAGGAAGAAACGGACTTGGTCACTATGCAGGACAAGATGGCAATGGATACGCTTACAATGGACTTGCTTACGCTCCTGGTCACTACAGCAATGAAGAAAGCCGGGCTTACGCTCCTAAAACTCGCAGTGCATACAGATCTCACGGTGGACTTTGGTAGATGGACCTGGTTACCAGCACGGAAATGGCTACAGTGCCGTTCATTGAAGATTGCATTAGATAGTGTAGGATGAAATGAAACATGATGCAATGCAGTACTGTTCTATACATGTATACAGAAAGTTATGATGAATAGTCCTATTGGCCACATAAGTGACAATGTATGGACAAACAGTATTAGCCTTGCTTGTTCTATGTGGAGGAGTTTAATAAAAGCATGTGTAAGACAAACCGCGAGCTTGTTTGTGCATGTATATTAGCTCTCTCTCTCTCTCTCTCTCTCTCTCTCTCCTCTCTCTCTCTCTCTCTCTCTCTCTCTCTCTCTCTCTCTCTCTCTCTCTCTCTCTCTCTCTCTCTCTCTCTCTCCTCTCTCTCTCTCTCTCTCTCTCCTCTTTATGGGGCGTTTAAGGGGTTTTTTTTTTTGGGGGGGGGGGTTGTTAAGGGGGGAAGGGGGGTTTTTGTTGTTGTGTTTTGTTGGGGGTTGGGGGTGGGTTTATATATTTTTTTAAAGTAAGAAAGGTTCGTGATGTTTTAATAAGTATCTTTTTTGTTCAGGCTGCTCTCTTCTCTGCTGTCAATTTTCAATTTTAATCTATTTGATTTAATTATAACCAGTGTATCTCCTGACATGAATGTTTGATCGATTTGGGATTTTGTGTTTGTTGAATACATATCTATCTAAAAGATGACTATCTAAATCAGCAATGATAACTACACAATCTTTGTAACAATCTTAAAAAAGCAAAACCTGTTCTTTATGACTAGCCTAAGGTTTAAACGGGGACCTGCCCTCTTTCGGTACAGTGTAGATAAAGCAGGGAGCAAGAGGAGATTAGGGCCACCATCAAAACACTGGTCTCATGAAAAGCTGAGAGTCTCTGACTCCTCCCTCCCCAATGAGGGCATACACTTTGGAAATACCTTTACCTCATGTCTCAAGTAAAATGATATATCAACACTGATATATTAAACTGGTCTTTTACTTGCGTGTAATGTCTCATGTTTATTGCCCATCAATTTATAGAACGGTGCTATGATGTTCATAAAAAAACGTGTGATTCTGGTCATCAAAAAGCAGCATGGCTCATTCTGACCAGCCTGCCTCTTTCACCAGATCAAAAACAAATGATACTAAGTATTCTATCCACATAGAAACAACTTTGATTAAATAAATCAGTGACAGAAACTACACCTGAGTGGTTACTGATCTTTAGGTTCAGTCCCATGGGTCCATGAAGGCATGGGTTGGAATGTAATGTGGGCAGTGTCTTGTGACTTAAAAGTGTGGAATTTTACCATCTCCCAGGTCAATTTTGAGTGCAGACCTGTTACTACCTTCATTCCCTTTGGGCATAAATTATACACATGTAGCAGATCACACGTGCAGTTTAAAATCCCGTAATTCTTATTGGCGTTTGGTGAGGTACGGAAACACAAACATACCAAACATCCATCCCTGAAGTCCAAAAGGGACTACTTTCAAGGTGAGGGAAAAATTGTTGCCCGTGCAAAATATCACCATTGGTAAACTTTAGAGATCTATCCCAGGAAGATAAAAATAGCCCACCCCCCTACCAAAAAGCAGTATTTATACATGAAATATCAACGCATTACGTACCCAATTTCTTCAGTTTATTTTATGATCAAAGACAAGTATACATGGTAAAGGTAAGGTAAAGGTGTCCCATAACCTTTGTGGTGATTTATTTATTTATTTATTTATTTATTTATTTATTTATTTTTTATATCGAGATACAGAATAAGCAATCATGTGCTTTTTTTCATCGGTCCGTGTGTATGCAGTTGTAAATATCGTCATCTGTTCCACCGCACACGATGGCTACTCTTACGAAAAGCGGAACAGGATTTAACGTGTGCGCAAGATGTTCTGCGTGCGAACGCACACGGGGTCTCGGTTTAAAGTCTCATCCGAAGGACTTTTGGGGATGCGAACGCACACGGGGCCTCGGTTTAAAGTCTCATCCGAAGGACTTTTGGGGAGAGTGGAGTGCTAGGGGAGCAAGGTATCAGAGGCCTCAGCTTCTCTAGGGGCCAGCATGTTGAGGGTGGCGCCCATCTCCTCTCCCTCGCTGCTTTAACTTCCCTGATCCCAAAGAGGGCAGGTACCAATTTACAGCTGGGTGAACTGGGGGCTGTACTGAAGTCAAGGCGCGCAAACGGTCACCCATCCAATTGATGACCAAGCGATGCTGCTTAACTTGACTTGGGGAAAGCGAGCGCTCTGACCACTTAGCTATCCCGACCCCATATATACTTATACAAGACAAAAATCTTATCCTACCTGTAACACCTACTGACCTTTTAAGAAATCCCATCTTTGCTTTCCAGGGTTATTGTTTCTAGAATGTTCCTCCTGCATGTCTGCAAATTAAGAGTACACACCTCTATTAATGTCCATACTCTAAGTTCTTCTTTGTTTGTTTTCTGATGTTGTTGATGTGGGTGTTTATATCTTCCTTTCTAAATTTACAATTTGTTTCATTAAAATCAGAACAAAATATTAAATTAACGGGCATTCCTATTTTACATTTGATTCTACAAGTGAAATTATTATATTATATATATTTATTATATATCTTCTTATATGTATATTGATCTATATTATATATATTTATGTTCTCTTTATTTATCTATATTTTATATCTATATTTATTTCTATCATCTATCTATCTATCTTCTTCTATCTTCTATCTTCTCTCTCTTCTATCTTCTATCTTCTCTCTCTTCTATCTATCTCTCTACTCTTCTCTCTCTCTGTCTCTCTGTCTCTCTGCCTGTCTGTCTGTCTGTCTGTCTCTCTGTCTGTCTCTCTGTCTGTCTGTCTTCTGTCTTCGTCTGTCTCTCTCTCTCTCTCTCTCTCTCCTCTCTCTCTCTCTCTCTCTCTCTCTCTCTCTCCTTTTCTTCTTCTCTTTTTTGATTATTTTTATATATATTTATAATGTTATTATTATTTTAGTATGTATATCAATATTATTTATGCTATCATATATTTCTTATATATTCCCCATTCATTCTTACTTTGTGGCTTATGACCAAAGTGTGTTATCTATTGTTATTTCTATATTGTGTTTCGATGTGTTTCTCTCTGTGTGTTTGTTTTTGTTGTCGTGTCTGTCTGTTGTCTGTCTGTCTGCTCTGTCTGCTGTGTATGTATGTTGTCTGTCTGTTTGTCATGTGTGTATTATGTTCTGTATCTTTGTTTATGTAGTTATGATGTCATTTGTATGTATATGTATCTTTTCGTTTATGTATGTTTACTGTTTGTTGAGTAGTGTGTGTATAATGATACTTTTATCTCAATGAATGTCAGAATTATAGTAATTTTTATTCATCTCTGTCATGTCTCTGTTTTATGTCTCGCTTTGTTGTATGATGTAGTATGTTGTATGTATGTATGTATGTATGTATGTATGTATGTATGTATGTATGTATGTATGTATGTATGTATGGAGGTAGGATGTCAGGTGTTTGTGTTTTCTTTCTATCTCTCTCTGTCTCTTCTCTATCTTCTACCTCACACACAATTACCAACACTTCGCACACAAAACAGACACACAAGATACACTTAAAACATAGACACACGACACAGACACAGACACAGAACAGACCAGACACACACACCACACACACACACACCCACACACAACACAACACACACACACGACACAGACACACAGACACACAGACACACACACACTACACACACACACACACACACCACACACACACACACAAGCGCCACGCTCTCTCTCTCACACACACATACACACATGTATACAATAAAAATAACATGCACCCCACCCTTACACTCACTCACACACACAGACACACAGACACACAGACACACACACAGACACACACAGACACCAGACACCACAGACACAATACACACAGACACACACAGACACACAGACACAAGACACACAGACACAGAACAGACAAGACAAGACACAGACACACAACACACACACACACACACACACCACACACACACACACACACACAGGCACACGCGCGCGCTTGGGCGCAACACACACACACAACACAAACATACACGCACAATGCGTTTTCTCTCTTCTCTCTGTCTTTGTCTGTCTGTCTGTCGGTCTGTTGTCTGTCTGTCTGTCTGTCTGTCTGTCTGTCTGTCTGTGTCTCTCTCTCTGTCTCTCTCTGTCTCTCTCTCTGTCTCTCTCTCTGTCTCTCTCTCGGTCTGTCTGTCTGTCTGTCTGTCTGTTGTCTGTCTGTCTGTCTGTCTCTCTCTCTCCTCTCTCTCTCTCTCTCTCTCTCTCTCTCTCCTCTCTCTCTCTTTCTCTCTCTCTCTTCTCTCTCTCTCTCTCTCTCTTCTCTCTCTCTCTCTCTCTCTCTCTCTCTCTCTCTCTCTCTCCTTCTGCCTCATTTTTTTGTGGCTATATAAATCCATTTAAGTAGCTATGTATAGTTTTTTTGGAGTTTGGTTTTTATGATTAAGTGATGTAGTGTCAACTGTCTATTCTTTATTCATTCGTATGCTAATCATGGCCATATCATAACTTTATGCGCTTCAATATTTTCTTCAAATTCAGTCCTATTTTATTTTTTCTCTATATATGTGTGTGTGTGGTGTGTGTGTGTGTGTGTGTTGTGTGTGTGTGTGTGTGTGTGTGTGTTGTGTTTGTGTGCGTGCGTGGTGCGTTTCGCCTGTGTGTGTATTTGCTTGTGCGTATGCGTGTGCATGTGCGTGTGCGTGAGTGCATGTATGCATGCTGCATGCATGCATGCATGCATGCATGTATGTATGTATGTATGTATGTATGTATGTATGTATGTATGTATGTATGTATGTATGTATGTATGTATGTATGTATGTATGTATGTATGTATGTATGTATGTATGTGTTCGTATGTATGTATGTATGTACGTATGTATGTATGTATGTATGTATGTATGTATGTATGTAGTATGTATGTATGTATGTATGTATGTATGTATGTATGTATGTATGTATGTATGTATGTATGTATGTATGTATGTATGTATGTATGCATGTATGTATGTATGCATGTAAGCATGTATGTTGTATGTATGTATGTATGTATGTATGTATGTATGTTGTATGTATGTATGTATGTATGTATGTTGTATGTATGTATGTATGTATGTATGGAGGTAGGTGCAGGTGTTTCGTGTCTTTATTATTGCATGACATCACATTGTGGTCAATCTGTACTCGTTCGTTTCTTTCACCAAAAAGTAGGAGTTAGTTTTGTATACGAGCTAATTTCGTATTAAAATGAACACTGACTGTAAACCTTAAACATTCCATGCAACGCAACGGCTGATTATTTATCATCAGATCTGCCAGTGGTGAGGGTGCTGAAGTATCACCTGATGGTGCCTGAGTGCCTGGGTTTGAATCTGCCCAGAGTCCATCCCATATGCTCTCATTGAATTCATTCTTCTGTCAGTAGTGTTGGTCAGGCTGAAGGCTACAATGCCATGTATTAATACAGAACACTTTCTGTGCACTCTAAATATCCATCTGTATTTTGAGAGGAGACTTCCTTTCAGAGGAGAGCAAACAGTTATGGCCGGTGGCGTGGATGCACAAGCTTGCTCAGAAGACAACTTGTGCCCCAGAAAGAGATCAGGTATGTCAGGCTCAATGTACCTAAGACATCCTGGAAAATTTAGTGTAATGGTCATCCAAAAGTGAACAGCAATCCCAAGTGCAGTAAAATCAACAGTAAAACTTGGATCTTGGTATAAAGTATGCTGAAGACT
>CM060326.1:43147551-43165051 GCA_030674155.1 Stramonita haemastoma | reverse complement strand
TTTGCACACAGTTTCCAGAAGGTGGGCATGCAATTTATGTTGACTGCCCCCCTCTCCCCCACATCTCCGGGGGGAGTGTTCCCAATCCCTACTCATAACATCACTGCCAATCTACTTACAGCATCGTGTAGTGTTCACACGCCCTACACATAAGTCAATGCCTACTTGGCTTTCAGATATATGTTACTTCTACTCTGTCACTGTCCACTTTGGAAAGGGGGAGGAGGAAGAATGATAACAACTATTTTCAGTTTATTTATGCCTATACCAAAGATAACCACAGTGATTCTTTTTCACTTTCAACTTGTAGGACATTTCAATTTATTCAGACTTCCATCGAAGAATCATCTATGAGTTTCAGAGAAGCCCACTGGGAATGTATAAACACAGTGTAGTAAATTACATCAGACCCAATTGCTCTGATTGTCCATAGACTAAGAATATAATTTTCAGCGTCAGCAATTGCCAGCAACATTTCCGATATTTTCATGCCAGGATTTTTTTCATTATGCTCTACTGGCCACCATTTTTTTTTATTTCTAAGAATGGATTGACAAAATGAACCTCCCCCAATTTCTATGTTTTTCTGTGTCTCTCTTTGTCTTTGTCTGTCTCTCTATCTCTGTCTTTCTCTGTCTGTCTGTCTGTTTGTCTATCAGTCTCTCTATCTGTCTCTGTCTTTCTTTCTCTCTCTGTCTCTCTCTATCTGTCTCTGTGTCTCTCACTGTCTCTGTCTCTCTGTCTCTGTCTCTCTATATCTATCTCTGTCTCTCACTGTCTCTGTCTCTCTGTCTCTCTCTGTCTTTGTATCTGTTCCTGTATCTGTCTCTGTCTGTCTCTGACTCTCTGTCTCTGTCTCTGTATCTCATGATGCTCATGTTGTCAGTTGGAGATTATGTTATTTTATTATTTTGAAATGGGGATGGTGGTAGTGGGGGGCTGCATCCACTTCTGTAACATCCCTGTCCTGAAGTTCCAACAGTGCTCATATCAATCTCCCCACCACAGCCATACACAGAGAGACAGACAGACAGACAGACAGACAGACAGAAAGACAGTCAGACAGACAGACAAACATACAGACAGACAGACAAACAGACAGACAGACAGACAGACAGTCAGAGACTGAATCAGAGACAGAGACAGGTAGGCAGACAGACAGAAAGAGACAGACAATGACAGATACTGAGTCAGCGACAGAGACAGAGAGAAAGAGAAGATCAAAGAAATTTAATAGATGCTTATGTTAAATAAATATATGTTTATTTAACTCACACACACGCCTCAACACTTAACACTCACACACACACAAACATACACACACGCACACATGCACGCACACACACACACACAAACACACACACACACACACACACACACACACACACACACACACACACACACACACACACACACACACACACACACACACACACACACACACAACACAACACACACACAACACACACACACACAACACACACACACACACACCACACACACACACACAACACACACACACACAACACACAAAACACCACACACACACACACACCACACACACCACACACACACACACACACACACACACGTTTTTTCCTGAAATGTACATAAATTAAAATCAAAGGCCATTGCATTTTTCATTGAAGCTGGCCTCCCTGATTCAACATCAAAGTGCACAAAGCATGCATAACTAATGACATTAACTTTTTACAGCCCACTGCCTTCCCCTCACATGGCGACCTGAATCAGATATAAGGGAGCTCACTCCAACACTGGACACTTATCCTCTTCTGTCCCTGGACTGGTCTCCCCTTCGTGGATTCATCTCAGGAGTAAAACATGGTAAGATGGACACTTGGTATAGGGTTTGTTAGATATATACTAAGATTAGACACTACCTACAGTGCCCAGATTTTAAGACAGAGAGGCATGGTAAGAGTGACACTTTATAGACTTGCAGATGGCTTGTTAGACAAACTAATCTTTAGACAGACTTGACACTGACTAAAAGCTAAGACATAGAACCAGCTAGAAGGTAGAATAGAAGTATTTTGTAATTTGGCAATAGCCTTGGAAAACAAAATTAGATAAAAAGCTAATAAAAAGTGAGCAAAGAAGCAGAAAATCTATTCATGTAAATCGACACAGCTCAGTCCACCCTTGATTCAGCATTGGCTCATCTGACACAGATAAAATATGTACAGTAGAGTAGGCACTAGACTTTCTAAACAAACAAATATTATCTTTTTTTTTATTCATCTTCCTTTCACTTGACCACAACAGGTAAAAGTGAAATATGATCTGAATGTTTCCCTTTGATTGTTGCTTTTAACCTCCATGCTAAGTGTCTTACCGGGGACAAAGAGAATCCTAAGAAACTAGTTTCAATGTATGTGCTTTGAGACAAAAGCACAAATACACATCATGAGCAATGTAATTTCTGTGTGAAATCATTTGAAAAACAAAAAGAAATAAAAAGAAGTAGACACATAACAAACTGTGCAATTTCAACTTGAGGTGGTTTGAAAAAAATCAAACACCAATAAACACGTGGTGAGCTCTGCAATTTACCAGGTGACATGATTTACAAAAAAAAGTAAAACAATTGTAACTCACCAAACATGTTTTGTCTGGGAAGGGGACAACATTTTAGGGGAGCAGGAGCAAAATCTTTACCTGTGACACACTCATGAGCCAAGTGCACACTTTTTTAAAGTGTAACACAATCCAAAGTAGTGTCAACATTTTTTTATTTGTTCTAAGTAAACAAAAATCTGGACTGCTAGTTTTTTTGTTTGCATTTTGTCTAGATTATAAAGTTTTCTTAGTTGTATTAACATTTAGAAATATTTAGAAAAATATTACTAGTAAAAGAATGGTAGGGATCTAGACATTTTTATTTGGTCACTTCCTGTGTAAAATCTTTAGACAACTGGATGTCCTGGTTAACTGGTTGAGAGAGCAAGCCACGTTTTAGTTTAGAAGTAGTTGTTCTGACAGTTCGTACTGTGTAGTGGGGATAACGCAGTTAGTCGCAAATTGGAGAATCACCTTCCCACCCTGCGATGAACTGCTTTAGGCACCGCCTATGTAAAAACAACAACAACCCCCCAAAAAACTTCTTTAAACAATGTAAGTTCACTATAAGGCACTACCTGAGCATTGAAGAAGCTCCTCATACATTTTTGTCAACATTCTGACTACAGCTTTTCAGCACCAAAAGCATGCAATGGAACAGTTCTTAGCATAATTAATTGACGGAGTTAATATTCTTCTTTCTCTCTTCTTCTTCTTTTTTTTCTTCTTCTCTCCTCTTCTTCTTCTTCTTCTTCTTCTTCTTCTTCTTCTTCTTCTTTCTTCTTCTTCTCTTCTTCTTCTCTTCTCTTCTTCTTCTTCTTCTTCTTCTTCTTCTTCTTCTTCTTCTTCTTCCTTCTTCTTCTTCTTCCTTCTTCCTTTCTTACCTTCTTCTTCCTTCTTTCTTCTTCTTCTTCTTTCTCTTCTTCTTCTTCTTCCTCTTCTTCTCTCAAAGATATCATTGACTGACTAACTTACCTTGCTGTGTTGCTCAGCCGGAGTGGCTGTCATCCTGTGCTGCCTCTGGCGGTGGCCTCAGCAGGCATCTTTGGAGAAGAAACGTGGCAAGGGGAGATGCCGTTGGGTTACTTAGGGTGCTTCAGTGGCTACCCCGACGGCGGCTACGGCAACTATGGTGGCTACAGAGGGGTAAGCAGTCAGTCACCTGTGGACAATAATTAGGCACTCTTCTTTTGTTGGTTGGTTCCTTTATTTTCCGTTTGTCTGTTTACTGTCTGTGTGTTTGCCTATGTCAACCTACAAGTTATAATTATGTGGATGGGAGAGCTCAGTGGTCAGAGTGCTTGCTTTTCCCCACGTTAGGGTTTACAGCAGCATTGAGAGCTGGTTACCAAGTGGATGGGTGACCGTTTGCACGTCTCAGTTTCAGTACAGTCCCCCAGTTCACCCAGCTGTAAATGGGTACCTGCACTCTTTAGGGTCAGAGAAGGTTAACCAGCGAGGGAGAGAAATGAGCGCGCCCCTCTATATGCTTGCTATAGAGAAGTAAGGTCTCTGATGCCTCACTCCCCTACCACCACAAACCTAAAGACACCGTTTACCTTTTTTTAAGTGCGATAAAGCTGTAGGAGTGCAATGGCCTAGTGGTTAACAGGGCAGAGCTGTGACCTCACCATCATTTGACCGTACAGGTTCAGTTTTCTGCTGTGCTGTTTTTTGTTGTTGTCGCCGTCATCGTCGTCGTTGTTGTTGTTGTAGCATTCCCAGACTTTCCTGGGGGTCACTCAGAATATGCATGCACTGACTCGCTCATCCCACCTGGGTACACTAGGAGATAGCTAGTACAAACTAAGAATGAAATGCTTAGTGTATGACTGATTTTCATCCTCCTGCCACAAAAAACAGCCATACTCCGACTTCAGAGAAATTTTGTTCTCCTCTAAAGGAGAAGGCAGGCATGTTGTTATGCCAAGAGATGGTCATGGCTGACGACAAAGCTCAACATGTCATGTTACAACAAACACAACAATTACTTTGTAATGTTAGGCCTTGGCATGGCACTAAGCTGACACCAATCACCGATTGAAAGATAATAATATGCCTATTAATGACCAGATTAATTTTCTGGTAAGGACCTGAGCTGTGAGGTGTGAGGTTGAGAGGACGGTATCCCTAGAGTTCATGTTGGCATCAAATCTGCTCTGCTACACAGTCCTAAGAGGAAGGTACACACTGAGGTGTTCACACTTGCACACCATCTTGCCCACACCTTAACACTAGCTTACAACTGTACTTGTATTTTGTATCACTTTATGTCACAGCAGATTTCTTGCATGAAATTCGGGCTGCTCACCCTGGGAGAGCGCATCGCCACAAGTGCAGAAACTACCCTTTTTTTCTTTTACCTGTATGCAGCTTTATTGATAGTTTCCCTATTAGAGTGGCTTTTTGCTACATAATTTTGCCAGGGTAACCCCCTTGTTGTCGTGGATTCTTTTAAGTGCGCTAAATAGTGATGTGTAACACGCTGGACCTCGGTTTATCGTCTCATCCGAAAGACTATGAGACCGAGCACACTCTCGTACTTAGCATCAACACATTTTTATCTGTGACTTCAGGGTAACTACTACAGACCACGGTATTACGGAGGAGGATACGGCAATGGATACGGCAATGGATTCGGTTACAACGGACTTGGCTACGGCAATGGATATGGCTACAATGGACGTGGTTACGCTCCTGGCTACTACAGCAACGGAAAAGGCTACGGCAGTCGCTTCTACGGTCCTCCCACTAGATTCGGAGGACTTTGGTAGACGGACCGGTTACGGCTACAGACATAGCTACAGCGACAGCAGATACCACCAGGAAAAGCTGCAGTCCTCAAGCTGTGCTCTGGAAAGGTCAATGATGCTGATAGCGTGGTCATGGTACCAAGACGGACAATGGCATGTGTTAGTTTATTAGGATAGCTTAGGGTAGATTTAAGCAATGCAATATTGTCATTTGTAAAGTGGATACAGCTAGATGCATGAACCACTTAGGGAGCTATGCATGTTGTGTCTACATTCACTGCAGAGTTGTTTTTTTTAAATGTAGATCGAATAAAACACTGTTGAAGAAAAAACACTCTGTGTGTGTGTGTGTGTGTGTGTGTGTGTGTGTGTGTGTGTGTGTGTGTGTGTGTGTGTGTGTGTGTTGTGTGTGTGTGTGTGTGTGTTGTGTGTGTGTGTGTGTGTGTTGTGTGTGTGTGTGTGATTGCCTGTGTGTGTTATCTCTCCTTCTGTGTGTGTATGTGTGTGTGTGAGTGTGTTTGCGCGCACGTGCGTGCTGGTTTGTGTGTGCATGTGTTTATGTGTGTCTGTGTGTTTGTGAAGAAAATAAAGTTTGTTTTTTTTTTTCTGAGAAAAGCAACTGTACAATTGACGTTGGAGAGAAGCATAAAGTGCCGCGCGCGCGCACACACACACACACACACACACACACACACACACACACACACACACACACCACACACACACACACACACAAACACACACACACACACACACACACACACACACACACACACACACACACACTCTCTCTCTCTCTCTCACGATCACACACACAGCCATATTAACACACACACATTCACACACATTCACACACACCACACACACACACACCACACACACACACACACACACACACACAACACACACACACACACACACAACACACACACACACACACACACACACACACACACACACACACTCTCTCTCTCTCTCTCTATCTCTCACACGATCACACACGCAGTCACATTAAACACGCGCGCACACACACACACACACACACACACACACACACACACACACACACACACACACACACACACACACACACACACACACACACACACACAGAGTCCCCAGGGTGGTTTGCGGCTGTAATCCTATATAGTAGCATTTTGGCGGCTTCTGCACTGGCATTGCAACCTTTCGACATTCCAAAGGATCATTTCAGGGACATTGAAGGGGTGGTGGTGGTGTGGTGGTGGGGGGGGGCTCCATATTTACTTGCCTAGGCTTTGCGCTTTAGGCGAGAGGGCAACTCCAGTCTTCTGAGACTGATAGCTGCCTACTCTAAGACAGACAGACAGACAGACAGACGATGATAGATAGATAGATAGAGATAGATAGATAGATAGATAGATAGATAGATAGATAGATAGATAGATAGATGATAGATAGATAGATAGATAATAGATAGATAGATAGATAGATGATAGATAGATAGATAGATAATAGATAGAGATAGATAGATGAGATAGATAGATAGATAGATAGATAGATAGAAAGATAAGATAGATAGATAGATAGATAGAAATAGATAGATAGATAGATAGATAGATAGATAGATAGATAGATAGATAGATAGATGATAGATAGATAGATAGATAGATAGATAGATAGACAGATAGACAGATAGTCAGACATATGGATAAATATCGATAGATCGATGAATCCATAGATCGATAGATCGATATGTCGATAGATAGATAGATAGATTGATTGGTTTATTGATTGATTGATTGATTGATTGATTGATAAACAGACAGACCAACATCTAGACAGACAGGCAAACAGACAGAAGAATGAACAAGACAGAAAGAACCACTTGAAATGGAAAGTGGAGAGGGTAGAAGGAAGAACAGGCAGCTCTGAATTTTTTTTAATGTTTATTTTCAGATTACAAAATGTACATAACGGTGACCAGTCCACAGGGAGTGAGCAAAACATCTATACCTTACGCAACATTTTTGCATGGACGTTTGACACCATACAAAAGCACCCTATGGGGCTTTTCAGTATAAATAGCATTCCCACCTTCTGGAATATCAATGCAAGAAACTTATCTTTTTCTATCACTTCTTTTTTCACTTCTTTTTCTATGATTATGTCATATCTTTTGCTTATTTTCTGCCCCCCCCCCCCTCCCTTCTGTCAATTCTTTTGTCCTATTTTGAGAAGTCTTACAAATATTTTATTTCCATGTGTCATATGGCAATATATGCTTGTATTGTTCCGTTTTGGCGACCAAGTAGGGAGTATTGTTAACACTGGGATGAATACAGGATGTCCATTCTGCGGTGTTATTTTTTCCATAAGGCATTTTCCAATATGGTTTTTGAATATTGAAGTGCTTTTTTACGTTCATTATGCTTTTTTGTAGCCTTGGGATGACAAATTAAGCAGAATGGCAGGTGTCCTCTGGAGAGCCCGCTTTTATTGGTATCGATGATCACCTGGTTAAAGCACTTTGCTATGTAATGTGCTTTCCTTATCTTTTTTTCCAAATTGATAGTGTTGGACACGTGAAGGGAGTAGATGGTGGTGACATTGAACTTAACATAAGTGCTATTGTAGTTGCTAAAATAGGTATGATGTTACAGCCCTGATATGGCCTTTGTGGTCGGTGGGGTTCTAAACATCATGACTGAAAATCAAACACACAGAAGCCAGGCCATGTAAGAGAGTGCCACATCACGGATCTATTTGTGATTTTTCACAGAAAGACATGCTGCCAGTCTCCAATCATGTTTTTTTCACATGATGGCATTTTACCTGATGATCAGCTGTACAGCTGCTGGTCTTGATATCATTGTAGGTACTGCACAGAGTCACCGCTGCTACTTCTTCAGCTGCTACTTCTTCAGCGCTTTGACTGAGTTACCACTACTTCATGTGCACCTGCAATTTTTTCCACTACTTTTCCAACTATCTCTGTCACGTTAATCACTACTTCTCCAAGTGTGGGGACACCTCATTTCACTGAGCCTATCATCTATACATCTGGATAAATCAAAGAAGCACCCTAACCACTGTTGCTTCATCCACTCTACATGGGTCTCAATATCACCACCACCACCATCAACAACACACCTTCAACATTCAGTCCAGGAACACTAGTACTTCTTCACAGCAACCCTAACACCCACGATGATTGCTCACACCACTGGGCAGAAGACCACCACCATTCCCCGGGGTCAGTCCGTCACCAGATGCTGGTCCTGAGGACCTGGCAGGGCACACTGAAGGTCAGGCAGGCTGAGGGCACGATGACCCTGTCTCGGATGACCCGCTGACCGGCAGAGCGGCTGGGGCAGAAGCTCCACAGGGATGTCTTCACGTATTGGGCCACACAGCGGTTCAGGCTGCGGGATGTGTTCTGCGTGGAGGGATGGAACCAGCTGAAGGTGTTGCTCAGGTCCCAGAAGGGATCTTTCTGCTGGTGCCGCTGTTGGCAGTTTGGAGCCGTGGAGTTGCTGAGATACAGAGAGACAAGAGGGAGATTGTTATGTTTCATGTCTGTTCACAGTCTTTAACGGTCGAAATGTTTATTACTCTGTCAAAGTGTGTAACATTTAAACCTCTCTGTGTGTATGTGTGTGTGTGTGTGTGTGTGTGTCTGTGTGTGTGTGTCTGTGTCTGTGTCTGTGTCTGTGTGTGTCTGTGTGTGTTGGTGTGTGCGTGTGTATGTGTGTGCTCTGTGGTGTGTGTGTGTGGTGTGTGTGTGTGTGTGTGTGTGTGTGTGTGTGTGTGTGTGTGTGTGTGTGTGTGTGTGTGTGTGGTTGTGTGTGTGTGTGTGTGTGTGTGTGTGTGTACGTATACGTGTGTGTATGTTTGAATTTGAACTTATGTGTCATGTCTTCTGTGTCTCCTGTCTTCTAGCTTGTTTTATGTCTTATGTTTCCTGTTTCCTACCTTCTGTGTCCCCTGTCTCTTCTATATTTTGTCTCCTGTTTTGTGTGTCTTCTGTCTCCTGGTCTTCCGTGTCTCCTGTCCTTTCTATATCTTGCCTCAATCTCCTGTTTTGTGTGTCTCTTGTGTCCTGTCTTCTGTTTCTCCTGTTCTTTCTATACCTTGCTTCCTGTCTTCTGTGTCTCCTGTGCTTGCTTTATCATGTCTCCTGTCCTGTGTGTCCACTGTGTCCTGGTCTTCTGTGTCTTCTGTCTCCTGCTTGTGTGTCCACTGTGTCCTGGTCTTCTGTGTCTTCCGTCTCCTATCTCGTGTGTCCACTGTGTCCTGGTCTTCTGTGTCTTCTGTCTCATGTTTCGTGTGCCCACTGTGTCCTGGTCTTCTGTGTCTTGTGTCTCTTGTCCTGTGTGTCCAGTATGTGATGGTCTTGTGTCTCTTCTATCTCTTGTCTTGTGTGTCCACTTTTTTTTCCTGGTCTTCTGTGTCTTCTGTCTCCTGTCCCGTATGTCCACTATGTCATGGTTTTCTGTGTATTCTGTCTCCTGTTCCGTGTATCCTCACTGTCTTGGTCTTCTGTGTCTTCTGTCTCCTGTCCTGTACATCCACTATGTCCTGATCTTCTGTGTCTTCTGTCTCCTGTCCCGCATGTCCACTATGTCCTGGTCTTGCATGTCTAATATCTCTTGTCCCGTATGTCCACAATGTCCTGGTCTTCTGTGTTTTCTGTCTCCTGTCGTGTGTGTCCACTATGTCCCGGTCTTGTGTGTCTTTTTTGTCTCCTGTCCTGTGTGGCTCCATACAGGGCAGGCACTCACAGGCACTGGGTGATCATTAGGTTATCCTGGAAGTTCTGCAGGTAGAAACAGGTCTTGTTGAACTGCACGCTGAAGTACCGGAACACCCGCTTATGCTGGTAGGGACACGAGGCTTTGGACTGCATCATGCTGCAAGACACACAGCACAGTATACACACACAGCACATACACACGCACACGCACACGCGCATGCACGCACACACACATGCACGCACACATGCATGCACGCGTGCACGGACACACACGCGCAAACACATACATATTCACACATGCACACACCACACACACACACACACACACACACAACACACACACACACACACACACCACACACACACACACACACACACACACACACACACACAGACACAGACACACAGACACACACACAGACAAGACACACACACACACACACACACACACACACACAACACACACACACACACACCACACGCACACACACCACACACACACACACACACACACACACACACACACACACACACACACACACACAAAGAGGCAACGCCATGAATACACTCGTGCCACTGACCTTAGGAGAGCATGAGGAAGGTATAAGGCGACATGAATTCGCAATTGCAACGAGACATCATACAGTACAGGACAGCGTGAATTGAAAACGATGATAACTATGGTACGTTGTAAGATAGAATTAAAGAGTTTAAAGTACTATAATCACATCACATTAGATAATATAGTTTCGTCTAATTTATAATTACATAACTCTTCATTACAGTACCCATGCAGAAAAAAAGAAAAACACTGCAACATTATTCTCTGTCTGTCTGTCTGTTTGTCTGTTGGTTTCTCTCTCTGTCTCTGTCTTTCTTTCTCTCTCTGTCTCTGTCTCTCTCTATCTCTCTCTGTGTCTCTCACTGTCTCTGTCTCTCTGTCTCTGTCTCTGTCTATCTCTCTCTGTGTCTCTCACTGTCTCTGTCTCTTTGTCTCTGTCTCTCTATATCTCTCTCTCTGTCTCTCACTGTCTCTGTCTCTCTGTGTCTCTCTGTCTTTGTATCTGTTCCTGTATCTGTCTCTCTCTGTCTCTGACTCTCTGTCTTTGTCTCTGTATCTCATGATGCTCATGTTGTCAATTGGAGATTATGTTATTTTATTATTTTGGGAATGGGGTGGTGGTAGTGGGGGGGGGCTGGATCCCCTTCTGTATTATCCCCGTCCTGCTGTTCCAACAGCGCTTATATCAATCTCCCCACCACAGCCATACACAGACAGACAGACAGACAGACAGACAGACAGACAGACAGACAGACAGTCAGACAGACAAACATACATAGGCCTACAGGCAGACAAATAGACAGGCAGACAGACAGTCAGAGATTGAATCAGGGACAGAGACAGGTAGGCAGACAGAGAGAAAGAGACAGACATAGACAGATACTGAGTCAGCGACAGAGACAGAGACAGAGAATATCAAAGAAATTTAATAGATGCTTATGTTAAATAAATATATGTTTATTTAACTTACACACACGCCTCAACACTTAACACACACACACACACACACACACACACACACACACACACACACACACACACACACACACACACACACACACACACACACACACACACACAACACACACACACACCACACACACACACACAACACAACACACACAGACACACACATACACACACAGACAACAAAACACACACACAACACACACACACACACACAACACACACACACACACACACACACAACACACACACACACACAACACACACACACACACACACACACACAACACACACACACACACACACACACACACACACACACACACAACACACACACACACACACACACAACACACACACACACACACAACAACACACACACACAATTTCCTTCTGAAATGTACATAAATTAAAATCAAAGGCCATTGCATTTTTCATAGAAGCTGGCCTCCCTGATTCAACATCAAAGTGCACAAAGCATGCATAACTAATACCACTCAACTTTTACAGCCCACTGCCTTTTCCTCATATGGCGACCTGGATCAGATATAAGGGAGCTCACTCCAACACTGGACACTGATCCTCTTCTGTCCCTGGACTTGTCTCCCCTTCGTGGATTCATCTCAGGAGTAAAACATGGTAAGATGGACGCTTGGTATAGGGTTTGTTAGATATATACTAACGATTAGAAATACTCTACAGTGCCCAGCTTTGAAGACAGAGAGGCATGGTAAGAGTGACACTTGATAGACTTGCAGATGGCTTGTTAGACAAACTAATATTTAGACAGACTTGACAATGACTAAAAGCTAAGACATAGAACCAGCTAAAAAGGCAGAATAGAAGTATTTTGCATTTTGGCAATAGCCTTGGAAAACAAAATAGATAAAAAGCTCCTAAAACATGAGCAAAGAAGCAGAACATTTATTCAGGTCAAATCAACACAGCTCAATCCACTCTTGATTCAGCATTGGCTCATCTGACACAGATAAATTATGTACAGCAAAGTATGCACTAGACTTTCTAAACAAACAAAATTATCTTTTTTTTTTAATCATCTTCCTTTCACTGGACCAAACAGGTAAAACTGAAATATGATCTGAATATTTCCTTTGATTGTTGCTTTTAACCTTCCATGCTAAATGCCTTACTGGGGACAAAGAGAATCCTAAGAAACTAGTTTCAATGTATGTGCTTTGAGACAAAAGCACAAATACACATAATGAGCAATGTAATTTCTGTGTGAAATCATTTGGAAAACAAAAAGAAATAAAAAGAAATAGACACATAACAAACTGTGCAATTTCAACTTGAGGTGGTTTGACAAAAATCAAACACCAATAAACACGTGGTGAGCTCTGCAATTTTCGAGGTGACGTAATTTATAAAATAAAAAAAGTAAAACTATTGTAACACACCAAAAAAGTTTTGTCTGGGAAGGGGACAACATTTTAGGGGAGCAGGAGCAAAATCTTTACCTGTGACACACTCATTAGCCAAGTGCACACTCTTTTAAAGTGTAACACAATCCAAAGTAGTGTGAACATTTTTTTTTTATTAGTTCTAAGTAAACAAAAATCTGGAATGCTAGTTTTTTGTTGGCATTTTGTCTAGATCATAAAGTTTTCTTAGTTGTATTATTATTTAGAAATATTTAGAAAAATATTATTAGTAGAAGAAGGCGTAGGGATCTAGACATTTTTATTTGGTCACTTCCTGTGTAAATCTTTAGACAACTGGCAGTCTTGGTTAACTGGTTGAGAGAGCAAGCCACGTTTTAGTTTAGAAGTAGTTGTTCTGACAGTTCGTGCTGTGTTGGTCCCAGGGGGGAAACACACAGTTAGTGGCAAATTGGGAGAATCCCCATCCCACCCTGCGATGAACTGCTTTAGGCCCCCCTATGTAAAAAAAAACAACACCCCCCAAAAAAACATATTTTTAAACAATGTAAGTTCACTATAAGGCACTACCTGAGCATTGAAGAAGCTCCTCATACATTTTTGTCAACATTCTGACCACAACTTTTCAGCACCAAAAGCATGCAATGGGAAAAGTTCTTAGTATTAATTAATTGACCCGAGTTAGTATTCTTCTTCTTCTTTTTTTCTTCTTCTCTTCTTCTTCTTCTTCTTCTTCTTCTTCTTCTTCTTCTTCTTCTTCTTCTTCTCAATGATATCATTGACCTGACCTAACTTACCTTGCTGTGTTGCTCAGCGCGGAGTGGCTGTCATCCTGTGCTGCCTCCTGGCGGTGGCCTCAGCAGGCATCTTTGGAGAAGGAGAAGGAAACGTGGGTTACTTATTAACTGGGAGAGGCAGTGCCCTCAGTGGCTACCCCGACGGCGGCTACAACAAGTATGGTGTCTACAGAGGGGTAAGCAGTCAGTCACCTGTGGACAATAATTAGGCACTCTTCTTTTGTTGGTTGGTTCCTTTATTTTCCGTTTGTCTGTTTACTGTCTGTGTGTTTGCCTATGTCAACATACAAGTCCATAGGTATGTGGATGGGATAGCTCAGTGGCCACAGTGCTTGCTTTCCCCAAGTTAGGGTTTAAGCAGCATTGAGAGCGTGGTTACCATGTGGATGGGTGTCCGTTTGCTCGTCTCAGTTTCAGTACCGTCCCCCAGTTGACCCAGCTGTTAATGGGTACCTGCACTCTTTAGGGTCAGAGAAGGTTAACCAGTGAGGGAGAGATGATGAGCACTGCCCTCTATATGCCTGTTCTTAGAGAAGTAAAGTCTCTGATGCCTCACTCCCCTACCACCACAAACGTAAATGACGCCTTTACCTTTTAGTTAAGTGCGATAAAGCTGTAGGAGTGAAATGGCCTAGTGGTTAACAGGGCAGAGCTGTGACCTAACCATCATTTGACTGTACAGGTTCAGATTTTTGCTGTGCTGTTTTTTTGTTGTTGTCACGGTCATCGTCGTCGTTGTTGTTGTTGTGCATTCCCAGACTTTCCTGGGGGTCACTCAGAATATGCATGCACTCTGACTTGCTGATCCCACCTGGGTACACTAGGAGATACCTAGTACAAACTAGGAATGAAATGCTTAGTGTATGACTGATTTTCATCCTCCTGCCACAAAAAAACAGCCATACTCCGACTTCAGAGAAATTTTGTTCTCCTCTAAAGGAGAAGGCAGACATGTTGTTATGGCAAGAGATGGTCATGGCTGAAGACAAAGCTCAACATGTCATGTTACATCAAACACAACAATTACTTTGTAATGTTAGACCTTGGCATGGCACTAAGCTGACACCAATCACTGATTGAAAGATAATAATATGCCTATTAAGGACCAGATTAATTTTCTGGTAAGGACCAGAGCTGTGAGTGTGAGGTTGAGAGGACGGTATCCCTAGAGTTCATGTTGGCATCAAATCTGCTCTGCTACACAGTCCTAAGAGGAAGGTACACACTGAGGTGTTACACTTGCACACCATCTTGCCCACACCTTAACACTAGCTTACAACTGTACTTGTATTTTGTATCACTTTATGTCACAGCAGATTTCTCGCATAAAATTCGGGCTGCTCACCCTGGGAGAGCGCATCGCCACAAGTGCATAGACTACCTTTTTTTTTTTTACCTGTATGCAGCTTTATTAATAGGTTTCCCTATTAGAGTGGCTTTTTGCTACATAATTTTGCCAGGGTCAACCCCCTTGTTGCCGTGGATTCTTTTAAGTGCGCTAAATAGTGATGTGTAACACGCTGGACCTCGGTTTATCGTCTCATCCGAAAGACTATGAGACCGAGCACACTCTCGTACTTAGCATCAACACATTTTTATCTGTGACTTCAGGGTAACTACTACAGACCACGGTATATTGGAGGAGGATACGGCAATGGATACGGCAATGGATTCGGTTACAACGGACTTGGCTACGGCAATGGATATGGCTACAATGGACGTGGTTACGCTCCTGGCTACTACAGCAACGGAAAAGGCTACGGCAGTCGCTCCTACGGTCCTTCCACTAGATTCGGAGGACTTTGGTAGACGGACCTGGTTACGGCTACAGACATAGCTACGGCCACAGCAGATACCACCAGGAAAAGCTGCAGTCCTCAAGCTGTGCTCTGGAAAGGTCAAGGATGCTGATAGCGTGGTCATGGTACCAAGACGGACAATGGCATGTTTTAGTTTATTAGGAGAGCTTAGGGTAGATTTAAGCAATGCAATATTGTCATTTGTAAAGTGGATACAGCTAAATGCATGAACCACTTAGGGAGCTATGCATGTTGTGTCTACATTCACTGCAGAGTTGTTGTTTTTATTAATGTAGATCGAATAAAACACTGTTGAAGAAAAAACACCGTGTTGTGTGTGTGTGTGTGGTGTGTGTGTGTGTGTGTGTGTGTGTGTGTGTGTGTGTGTGTGTGTGTGTGTGTGTGTGATTGCGTGTGTGTGTTATCTCTCCTTCTGTGTGTGTATGTGTGTGTGTGTGTGTGTTTGCGCGCACGTGCGTGCTGATTTTTTGTGCATGTGTTTATGTGTGTCTCTGTGTTTGTGAAGAAAATAAAGTTTGTTTTTTTCTGAGAAAAGCAACTGTACAATTGACGTTGGAGAGAAGCATAAAGTGCCGCGCGCGCACACACGCGCGCACACACACACACACACACACACACACACACACACACACACACACACACACACAAACACACACACACACACACACACACACCTCTCTCTCTCCTCACGATCACACACACAGCCACATTCCCCAATACACACAACACACATTCACACACACACACACACACACACACACACACACACACACACACACACACACACACACACACACACACACACACACACACACACACACACACACACACACACACACACCACACACACACACACACACACACTCTCTCTCTATCTCTCACACGATCACACACACAGTCACATTAACACGCGCACACACAACACAGACCAGACACAGACACAGACACAGACACAGACACACACACACACACACACACACACACACACACACACACACACACACACACACACACACACACACACACACAGAGTCCCCAGGGTGGTTGCGGCTGTAATCCTATATAGTAACATTTTGGCGGCTTCTGCACTGGCATTGCAACCTTTTGACATTCCAAAGGATCTTTCCAGGGACATTGAAGGGGGGGGGGGGGGGGGGGGGGGCTCCATACTTACTTGCCTAGGCTTTGCGCTCTAGGCGAGAGCGCAACTCCAGTCTTCTGAGACTGATAGCTGCCTACTCTAAGACAGACAGATGAATAGATAGATAGATAGATAAGATTAGATGATAGATAGATAGATAGATAGAAGATAGAATAGAGATGAGAGATAGATAGAGAAGATAGATAGATAGATAAAATATAGATAGATAGATAGAGATAGATAGATGATAGATAGATAGATAGATAAAGATAGATAGAGTAGATAGATAATAGATAGATAGACAGAAGAGGAGAAAATAGAGAGAGATAGATAGATAGATAGATAGATAGATAGATAGATAGATAGATAGATAGATAGATAGATAGATAGATAGATAGATAGATAGATAGATAGATAGATAGAAGACAGATAGTCAGACATATGGATAAATATAGATAGATCGACGGATCGATAGATCGATAGATCGATATGTCGATAGATAGATAGATTGGTTGTTTTATTGATTGATTGATTGATGGATAAACAGACAAACCAACATACAGACAGACAGGCAAACAGACAGAAGAATGAACAAGACAGAAAGAACCACTTGAAATGGAAAGTGGAGAGGGTAGAAGGAAGAACAGGCAGCTCTGAATTTTTTTAATGTTTATTTTCAGATTACAAAATGTACATAACGGTGACCAGTCCACAGGGAGTGAGCAAAACATCTATACCTTACGCAA
>CM060326.1:43130051-43142551 GCA_030674155.1 Stramonita haemastoma | reverse complement strand
GTCCACTATATCCTGGTCTTGTGTCTTCTGTCTCCTGTCCTGTGTGTCCACTACTGTCCTGTGTGTCCACTATCTGTCCTGTGTGTCCACTACTTCCTGGTCACTTTGGTGTCTTCTGTCTCCTGTCCTGTGTATACACTACTGTCCTGTGTGTCACCAATGTCATGGTCTTGTGTGTCTTCTGTCTCTTGTCCTGTGTATCCACAATGTCATGGTCTTGTGTGTCTTCTGTCTCCTGTACTGTGTGTCCACAATGTCATGGTCTTGTGTGTCTTCTGTCTCCTGTACTCTGTGTCCACTAAGTCATGGTCTTCTGTGTCTTCTGTCTCCTGTCCCGTGTGTCCACTATGTCCTGGTCTTCTGTGTTTTCTGTCTCCTGTCCCGTGTTCACCACTATGTCCTGGTCTTCTGTGTTTACTGTCTACTGTCCCGTGTATGTTCACTATGTCATGGTCTTCTGTGTCTTCTGGCTCCTGTCCCGTATGTCTACTATGTCCTGGTCTTCTGTGTTTTCTGTCTCCTGTCGAGCGTGTGCACTATGTCCCGGTCTTGTGTGTCTTGTGTGTCTCCTGTCCTGTGTGGCTCCATACAGGGCCGGCACTCACAGGCACGTGGTGATCACCAGGTTGTCCTGGAAGTTCTGCAGGTAGAAGCAGTGGTGTTAAACTGCACGCTGATGTAGCGGAACACCCGCTTCTGCTGGTAGGGGCACGTGGCTTTGGACTGCATCATGCTGCAAAACACACAGCACAGCACACACACAGCACAATACACACGCACAGGAGCACGCACACACGCGCGTGCGCACGCACGCACACATGCATGCACGCGTACACAGACACACACGCACACACACATACATATTCACACATGCACACACACACACACACACGCACAGACACACACAGCACAGTACACACAGACACAGACACCAACACAGACGCAAAGACACACACACACACACACACACACACACACACACACACACACACACACACACACACACACACACACACACACACACCACACACACACACACACGCACGCACGCACGCACGCACGCACGCACGCACGCACACACACACACACACACACACAGGCATCGCCATGAATACACTCATGCCACTGAACTTAGGAGAGCATGAGGAAGGCATAAGGCGACATGAAGTCGCTATTGCAACGAGACATCTTACAGTACAGGACAGCGTGATATGAAAATTATGATAACTATGGTACGTTTTAAGATATAATTAAAGATCTTAAAGTACTATAATCACATCACATTAGATAATATAGTTTGGTCTAATTTATAATTACATAACTCTTCATTACAGTACCCATGCAGAAAAAACGAAAAACATTCCAACATTATTCTCTGTCTATCTGTTTGTCGGTTTCTCTCTCTGTCTCTGTCTTTCTTTATCTCTCTGTCTCTCTGTCTCTCTCTATCTCTGTCTGTGTCTCTCACTGTCTGTGTCTCTCTGTCTCTGTCTCGATCTCTCTCTGTGTCTCTCACTGTCTCTGTCTCTTTGTCTCTGTCTCTCTTTATCTCTCTCTGTCTCCCACTGTCTCTGTCTCTATGTTTCTCTCTGTCTTTGAATCTGTTCCTGTATCTGTCTCTGTCTGTTTCTGACTTTCTGTCTTTGTCTCTGTGTCTCATGATGCTCATGTTGTCCGTTGGAGATTATGTTATTTTATTATTTTGGGAATGGGGGTGGTGGTAGTGGGGGGGGGGGGGGGGGGGGCGGGGGGCTGCATCCCCTTCTGTATTATCCCCGTCCTGCTGTTCCAACAGCGCTCATATACATCTCCACACCACAGCCATACACACTGAGACAGACAGACAGACAGACAGACAGACAAACATACATACAGACAGACAGTCAGAGACTGAATCGGGGACAGAGACAGATAGGCAGACAGACAGAAAGAGACAGACAATAACAGATACTGAGTCAGCGACAGAGACAGAGAGACAGAAAATATCAAAGAAATTTAATAGATGCTTATGTTAAATAAATATGTGTTTATTTAAATCACGCACACGCCTCAACACTTAAACACACACACACACACACACCACACACACACACACACACACACACACACACACACACACACACACACACACACACACACACACACACACACACACACACACACACACACACACACACACACACACACACACACACACACACACACACACACACACACACACACACAGCACACACACACCACACACAATGCACACACATTCACAACACACACACACACACACACCACACACACACACACACACACACACACACACACACACACACACACACACCACACACACACACACACATACACAAACACACACACACACGCACGTTTTCTTCTGAAATGTACATAAATTAAAATCAAAGGCAATTGCATTTTTCATAGATGCTGGCCTCCCTGATTCAACATCAAAGTGCACAAAGCATGCATAATTAATGACATTAACTTTTTACAGCCCACTGCCTTTTCCTCATATGGCGACCTGAATCAGATATAAGGGAGCTCACTCCAACACTGGACACTTATCCTCTTCTGTCCCTGGACTGGTCTCCCTTCCTGGATTCATCTCAGGAGTAAAACATGGTAAGATGGACACTTGGTATAGGGTTTGTTAGATATATACTAATGATTAGACATACACTACAGTGCCCAGATTTTAAGACAGAGAAGCATGGTAAGAGTGACACTTGATAGACTTGCAGGTGGCTTGTTAGACAAACTAACACACACAGGGGGGTGTGTGTGTGTGTGTGTGTTAGGCTTGTTAGGGGGGACGATAGCCTAGTGGTCAGAACATTGCGCTGGCAATTTGACGACCCAGGTTCGAGTCCCGTCGAGGAGATTTTTCTCCAGGAGTTAACATCAGTGCTGACTCTACTCTCCCGAAAAGTCCTTCGGATGAGACTTTAAACCGAGGCCCCGTGTGCGAACGCACGCAGAACATCTTGCGCACACGTTAAATCCTGTTCCGCTTTTCGTAAGAGTAGGCCATCGTGTGCCGGTGGGAACAGATGACAATATTTACAAAAACTGCATACACACGGGGACCGGATGAAAAAAAGCACATGATTGCTTATTCTGTTATCCTCGATATAAAAGATTAAATAAATAAATAAATAAATAAATAAATAAATAAACTAATCTTTAGACAGACTTGACAATGACTAAAAGCTAAGACAAAGAACAAACTAGAAGGTAGAATAGAAGTATTATGTATTTTGGCAATAGCCTTGGAAAACAAAATAGATAAAAAGCTAATAAAAAGTGAGCAAAGAAGCAGAACATTTATTCAGGTCAAATCAACACAGATCAGTCCACCCTTGATTCAGCATTGGCTCATCTGACACAGATAAAATATGAACAGTAGAGTAGGCACTAGACTTTCTAAACAAACAAAAATATCGTGTTTTTTATTATTCATCTTCCTTTCACTTGACCGAAACAGGTAAAAGTGAAATATGATCTGAATGTTTCCTTTGATTGTTGCTTTTAACCTCCCATGCTACGTGCCTTACTGGGGACAAAGAGAATCCTAAGAAACTAGTTTCAATGTATGTGCTTTGAGACAAAAGCACAAATACACATCATGAGCAATGTAATTTCTGTGTGAAATCATTTGAAAAACAAAAAGAAATAAAAAGAAGTAGACACATAACAAACTGCAATTTCAACTTGAGGTGGTTTGAAAAAAATCAAACACCAATATACACGTGGTGAGCTCTGCAATTTACCAGGTGACATGATTTATTAAAAACTCACCAAAAATGTTTTGTCTGGGAAGGGGACAACATTTATGGGGAGCAGGAGCAAAATCTTTACCTGTGACACACTCATGAGCCAAGCCACACTCTTTTAAAGTGTAACACAATCCAAAGTAGTGTCAACATTTTTTTATTTGTTCTAAGTAAACAAAAATCTGGACTGCTAGTTTTTTTGTTGGCATTTTGTCTAGATCATAAAGTTTTCTTAGTTGTATTAACATTTAGAAATATTTAGAAAAAAATATTACTAGTAAAAGAAGGCGTAGGGATCTAGACATTTTTATTTGGTCACTTCCTGTGTAAATCTTTAGACAACTGGATGTCCTGGTTAACTGGTTGAGAGAGCAAGCCACGGTTTAGTTTAGAAGTAGTTGTTCTGACAGTTTGTACTGTGTTTGGGGGATTGACGCAGTTAGTCCCAAATTGGGAGAATCACCTTCCCACCCTGCGATGAACTGCTTTAGGCACCCCTATGTAAAAAAAACAACAACCCCCCAAAAAACATATCTTTAAACAATGTAAGTTCACTATAAGGCATTACCTGAGCATTGAAGAAGCTCCTCATACATTTTTGTCAACATTCTGACTAGAACTTTTCAGCACCAAAAGCATGGAATGGGAAAAGTTCTTAGCATTAATTAATTGATGCGAGTTAATATTCTTCTTCTTCTTCTTCTTTTTCTTCTTCTTCTTCTTCTTCTTCTTCTTCTTCTTCTCCTCCTCCTCTTCTTCTTCTTCTTCTTTCTTCTTCTTCTTCTTCTTCTTCTTCTTCTTCTTTCTTCTTCTCTCGTCTTCTCCTTCTTCTTCTTCTTCTCCTTTCCTCCTTCTTCTTCCTTCTTCTTCTTCTTCTTCTTCTTCTTCTTCTTCTTCTTCTTCTTCTTCTTCTTCTTCTTCTTCTTCTTCTCAATGATATCATTGACCTGACCTAACTTACCTTGCTGTGTTGCTCAGCGCTGTGTGGCTGTCATCCTGTGCTGCCTCCTGGTCATGGCCTCAGCAGGCTTTTGGGGCAGAGGAGGTGTGGGAGGTCTGTTAGGCATCATCGGCAACGGCTACGGTGGTGGTGGTGGCTACGGTGGTGGCTACGGTGGCGGTGGTGGCTATGGTGGCTACAGCGGCTTTGTAGGTGGCTTCGGTGGCTGAAGGGTGAGATTTGGTACTTAGTACGGGGGATAACTGAACTAATCTAAGTTTTTCTTTGTCTGTCTCACATTTTTGAATGTATCTTCTTGGGTGTTTTGTGCACTGAAACTGTTTTTATGTCTGCGTGTGCCTGTGCCTGTGCACGTGGGCGTGTGTGTGTGAGTGTGTGTGTGTGTGTGTGTGTGTGTGTGTGTGTGTGTGTGTGTGTGTGTGTGTGTGTGTGTGTGTGCGCGTGTGTGTGTGTGCGTGTGTGTGTGTGCGCGTAAGGGCATATGGGTGTGTGCATATAAGAGACTAATGCAAATGCATAGGTTTTATCATTGAGAACAGGATGAAGTATGATGTGTGGTGAATTATGTCAGACAGCGTGATTCCACATAGACCAGTGCAGTACAGTTATGTGGTGTCAGCAATGCTACTTCTGTTGACGTCCTTGTAACTGCCTTCTTTTCATTGTTCCTTGAGTCCTTGTGGTCCTTGGAACTGGTGTCTTTCCATAGCTCACCCTCACGCTGCTATGACATGTATGTCACTGTGTTAATGTCTTTGTAATAACTTTCTGGCTATTTTTCATAGAGTGATGTTGTCACATGGGCCTGCAACTCTCTGTGCTGTGGATGACCAAGATTGTGCATTTCATGTAATTCACTCTGAAGAATGCTTGTAGAATTTCATCTAATAGATTGTCTGTCATTTTTCAGTAACACGAATCTGTTTGGCCTGGGTATAGATAGTTTAGTTTCAAACACAAGTCTTTATGAGGCATGGCTAATCCAATGAATTATATAATGTTTTATTTGTCTACTATTTCAGATATAAAAAAAACAATTTGGAGAAGGAGATGTTGTCACAAGGGTATGCATTATTCCTCAAAAGAATGTGTTCTAACTGTGCCCCCAAATAATGGAAAAACAACGGCTAAGGAACACTGCTGCAATAATTATGATCTTATCTTCAGTATAAAATCAATACGATTACTATCAACATTTAGTTTTGAGGTTGTTTACAGTTCAGTTTAGCTCATCTGAAGTATGCTATTGGTCAGCTTTGTTGATTCATGAACCACCTCATTAAAGTCTTAGCGTTCTTGTTCGAGCTAACCTGCATGCTTTGCTTCATTCCTTTTGTCTTCCATGTTAGGGTGAATACGCACCTGGTTACTATGGAAGAAGATACGGCAATGGATACGGTTACAACGGACTTGGCTATGGCAATGGATACGGTAATGGATACGGCAATGGATACGGGTACAACAGACTTGGCTATGGCAATGGATACGGTTACAACGGAGGACGCCGTTACGCTCCTGGCTACTACAACGCTGGATATGGCCATGGCTATGCTCCCAAGCATGGCTACGGATCTCATGGTGGACTTTGGTAGACGGACCTGGTTACAGCCACGGAAATGGCTGCAGTGCCTTCATTGAAGATTGCATTAGATAGTGTAGGATAGAATGGATAACCATGCTATGGAATGCTGTTCAATACAATATGAATACAGAAAGTCATGATGAATAGTCCTAGTGGCCACAGAAGTGACAGTCTATGGATAAAGGGTATTACCATTGCTTGTTCTATGTGGATGAGTTGAATAAAATAATCTGTAAGAAAAAAAAAACACGAGCGTGTTTGTGTATGTACATTAGCCTCTCTCTCTTCTCTCTCTCTCTCTCTCTCTCTCTCTCTCTCTCTCTCTCTCTCTCTCTCTCTCTCTCTCTCTCTCTCTCTCTCTCTCTCTCTCTCTCTCTGGGCTCTTTTTCTCTTTCTGAGTTACACTACTCTCTCAGCACGCACACACACACACACACACACACACACACACACACACACACCACACACACACACACACACACACACACACACACACCACACACAAATAATTTCCCTCTCTGACCTTCCTTCTCTGTCTCTCTCTCTCTCTCTCTCTCTCTCTCTCTCTCTCTCTCTCTCTCTCTCTCTCTCTCTCCCTCTCCCTCTCTCTCTCTCTCTCTCTCTCTCTCTCTCTCTCTCTCTCTCTCTCTCTCTCTCTCTCTCTCTCTTACCCTGTCTCTCAACGCTCTTTCTTTCTGACTGTTTGTCTCTCTGTCTCTCTCTTTGTCTTAATTTTTATATTATGACCCCCTTTAAGAAGTAGTTATCCATAAATACTTAACGTATGTTATAAAAACATATATGGTTACTCATTCCAATTTGGTTTCCGGCCTAAATATTCTTGTCATACAACCTTTTAACGCCCTAAAATTCAATTTACAATTGCAGGGATACTGGATCTTTTTAAAAGAATTTGACCTGGTTGATCATTCTGTCATTCAAAAAATGTACATTTTCATTTGAATAAATCACTTTATTGATACAGTTGTATTATTCATAATTAACTGAAAGAAGACAGTATGTACTTTGTAATGGAAAACAATATTCACTAGAAGTTTAGTTAAATATGGAGTCCCATATAATACTTCACTAAACATTTTGTCAAATATAAAGTCCCGCAGGGTACTATCTTATGTCCTCATCTATTTTTCCACCTACATCAATGACTTACAGGGAATCACAACTGTCTTATTTGCAGATGGTTTGTTAATCCAAGTAACTGGAATCAACATACAAACAGTGAAATCTTGTCTCCAGCAAAGTCTTAAGAAAAAAACAGATGCATGGAGAATATATCCTGACAAAACAAACAATTATGGTTATACCAACTTGCCAAAAGTATCAACTTGTTTCCTTTCTTTATCCTTTCCTTTTGGTAATATCTTATTCAAACAAATTTTGTAAAATAGGTACCTTGTTTTAGGTATCAGATGGACGCAACAAGTGAGTGGTTACGAGCGTTTAACTTTAGTCACTTGGGTCCATAAAGGTGTTGGGTTTGAATCTCAGCACTGTCTGGAGAATAATTAAGGATGTTGATTTCTACAACCCCCCAGACTAATATCAAACGCAGGCCTTCCAGTGCATTAATTCGGTTTGGGTATATACATATGTGTATATCATAAATGCACGTTAAAGATCCCATTACTCATGTCAGCGTTCAGTGTGTAATGGAAACGGGAAAATGCACAACATACAACCTGTACAAAGAAAAAGGTGGGAATGTGTCAGCTGAGGCCAGCAGGCAGACCTCCTACAGAGTGACAGGTACACACCTGATAAGCAAACACACAGTTAGAGAAAGAGAAAGAGAAAGAGAGAGAGAGAGAGAGAGGAAGAGAGAGAGAGAGAGAGAGAGAGAGAGAGAGAGGAGAGAGAGAGAGAGAGAGAGAGAGAGAGAGAGAGAGAGAGAGAGAGAGAGAGAGAGAGAGAGAGAGAGGAGAGAGAGAGATGAATGAATGAATGAATGAATATTCTTTATTTTTCAAGGGTAACAGAGTAAGTATTACATACTTTTTTTCATCCGGCCCTTGCCCTGATCAGGGAATAAAGCTAAGAAACCCCCTCCCTACCCCTATATACCAGCCAGCATCACCACCAGCAGCAGTTCAACCAATATTTTAAAAGAGAGAAACAGGATACATTCAACAAAACGCGTCATCCTATCTGGATACACTGATAATTATTTAAACAAACGTGTGTGTGTGTGTGTTCGTGTGTGTGTATGTGTGTGTGTGTGTGTGTGTGTGTGTGTGTGTGTGTGTGTGTGTGTGTGTGTGTGTGTGTGTGTGTGTGTGTAGTGTGTGTGTGTGTGTGTGTGTGTGTGTGTGTGTGTGTGTGTGTGTGTGTGTGTGTGTGTGTGTGTGTGTGTGTGTGTAAGTATGTGTGTGTGTGTGTGTGTGTGTAAGCGGGAAACAAGCAAAGTAGGCATAAAAGGGGAAAAACCAGATTAAAAAAACAAAAAAAACATAAAAACCCTTTAAACACAAGAGATACATGAAAACACATTTCTATATTCAAATGGTAAGAATACATTTTGAATCCAACATAACAACCAAAATACTCCTCTCCATAATACGTCTAGGATAGAATAATTTATGTGAAGGTGGAAGTTGGAGGGGAATGGAAGGAAGAGAGAGGAGAGAGAGAGAGAGAGGAGAGAGAGAGAGAGAGAGAGAGAGAGAGAGGAGAGGGAGAGAGAGGAGGAGAGAGAGAGAGAGAGAGAGAGAGGAGAGAGAGAGAGAGAGAGAGAGAGAGAGAGAGAGAGAGAGGGAGAGAGAGAGAGAGAGAGAGAGAGAGACGAGAGAGAGGAGAGAGCAAGGCAAGGCAAGGCAAGGCAAAGGCAAAATATTTTATTCGAGGATAATAGATAAGCACTTGTGTGCTTTTTTACATCCAGTCCCCGCCCTTTTCAGGGATACATCAAGTTGAAAAGATACTAAACAATAAAGCTTTATGCAAGCCAAACAACACACAAGAATAAGGACACTATATATGATAAGGTAATAAAAATGCACTCGATCAGAAGTCAAAAATCAGAAGTCACAATAAAAGATTTTGATGATGAAAGAATAAAAAAGTGTTAATAGGTAAAGAGCAAACAAGAGAAGAGAATAAACAACTGAAAACATCAATCCACCACCATCTGTCAAAAATTATACATGTGACATAAATCATACATTTGGATGAAAGGGGGAATTTTTTTTTAAAACTAATAACCTTATTGGAGGGGGGGGGGGAGATACTGCCAATAAAAATATAAATAAAATCAACAATTATAATGATCCAAATACCAAAAGTAAGGAACCATACCAAGTATCAAACAACAGGCAAGAATTAACACAGAGATACAATATTAAGGTAATGTTAAAAAGTCACTGATTCAGAAACGAAAATGAGAAGTAAGAATCAATGATGATTTTGAGTTGAATAAAGAAAGCAAGAAAAACAAAGAAAAAACAAAAACAAAACAAAACAAAGAAAAGGTGCAATAATTAAGAGTAAACATGAAAATATGATGAGGTTAAATGACTGAAGAGAGGCAAGGCAAGGCAAGGCAAGGCAAAATTCTTTTATTCGAGGATAATAGATAAGCACTCGCGTGCTTTTTTACATCCAGTCCCCGCCCTTTTCAGGGATAACATTAAGATAGAAAAAAAATAAAATAATAGCCACAACTACACAACAACCATTATAATGATCCAAATACCAAAAGTAAGGAACCATACCAAGTATCAAACAGGCAAGAAATAACACAGAGATACAATATTAAGGTAATGTTATAAAAAGTCACTCATTCAGAAACGAAAAGGAAGTAAGAATCAATGATAATTTTGATTTGAATAAAGGAAAATAAAACAAAAACAAAAACAAAAAACAAGACAAAACAAAACAACAAAAAAGCGCAATAATTAAAGAGCAAATATCAGAATATGATGAGGTTAAATGACTGAAGACATCAATCCACCACCATCTGTCATCAAAATAAGTCCCATAAAACATACGATTTTGATAAAAGGGGAGAAAAAACAACAACAGGTAAGGAATAAGACAGAGATACAATATTGAGGTAATGTTACAAAAAGGCACTCATTCTGAAACAAGAATATGAAGTAAGAATCAATGATGATTTCGATTTGGAAAACACACACACGCACGCACGCACGCACGCACGCACGCACGCACGCACACACACACACACACACACGCACACACACACACACACACACACACACACACACACACACACACACACACACATACACACACACAACACACACACAAAAAAAAACAAATAAGCAAACAAAACAAAGCAACCAAAAAAAAAAAAAAAAAACAAACAAAAAAAAGGGGGGGAGCGCAATAATTAAGGAGCAAACATGGGAATACCATGAGGTTAAATGACTGAAATCACCACCATCTATCATCAAAATAGTCCCATAAAACATAAGTTGTGATAAAAGGGGAGAAGCACAACAAAACAGGTAAGGAATAAGACAGAAATACAATATTACGGTAATGTTATAAAAATGCACTCATTCAGAAACAAAAATATGAAGTAGGAATCAATGATGATTTTGATTTGAAGAAGAAAAAACAAACAAACAAACAAATAAACAAACAAAAGGAAAACACAGCATCAAAACAAAAAACAAGCAAGTAAACAAACAAAAAACAAGCAAACAAACAAACAAACAAACAAACAAACAAAAACAAAACAAAAAGAAAAGAAAAGAGGGCGCAATAATTAAGGAGCAACATGAGAATACGATGAGGTTGAATGACTGAAAACATCAATCCACCACCATCTATCATCAAAATAGTTCCATAAAACCTAAGTTTTGATAAAAGGGGAGAAAGAACAGCAACAACAACAAAAAACCCAACTCACACACACACACACACACACACACACACACACACACACACACACACACACACACACACACACACACACACACACACACACACACACACACACACACACACAAAACACCAGAGGGAGGGAGAAAGAGAAGGGGGAGAAGGAGAGGGGATATAATTGGTTTATTATTTTTGGTGCATCAAGTGGATTAGGAGGTGATTTTTGAAGGTAGTCAATGATTGGTGCTCTTTAATTGAATCGGGAAGGGAGTTCCACAGCACAGGGCCTGAGTATAGTAAACTAGATTTAAACAAGTCTATTCTTGGGATTGGGACACTTGGCTTTTCAGTATTTCTGGAATGATTCATTGGGAACTTATCTCTTAAGGATGTGAGGACAGCTCCTGCCATTATCTTAAACATCAGTATGTCTTTGTTATATTTTAGTCTTTGTTGTAGGGGGAGAATATTTAACTGAGTATAATCCACTTCACGTAAGGTTGTTTTTTTCAGAAGGATAAGTTTGAGAGCACGTTTATACAGACTTAATAACGGTTTCATAGTGTTTGCACTGGCAGAATCCCAGAGGGTTGAGGCATAGTCTATTGAGGATTGTATGTAAGCTTGGAAGAATAATTTCCTTGAATTGTAGTCAAGGAAATGTTTAATTTTAGTCAATTGGTATACTCTTTGGGACAGATATTTGCATAGATGAGAGATGTGGTAGAACCAGCTGAGATTTTCATCGATTGTTACTCCTAGAACTTTGTGATGAGAGGTTTGTTCGATTGCTTCCTTTCTTATTTGGATTGGAAACTGTTTATGAGGTAAATTTTGTCGCTTTTGTCTGGTGGTGATAAGCATGCATTTTGTTTTTTGGGGGTGAATAGACATAATTATGGTTCAGTTCTGTCCATTTGACAAGATCATTACAGCTTTGTTGTAATATGGTTGCAAGAGAGTCAATGTTGTTATGGCTTGTATGTATGGTTGTATCATCTGCAAATAGTTCACATTTTGATTTGATAAGTAGAGGAAGGTCATTTATGTATAAGGAAAAGAGAATAGGTCCTAGTATAGATCCCTGTGGTACTCCATAATGAATGGGTTTTAGATTGGATTGGATGTAGTTGTTGAGACACATTGTTGTCTGTTTTTAAGATAAGAAGAGAGTAGTTCTAGACTATTTGATGATAGATTGTACAGTTCTAGTTTTCTGATGAGAAGTGTGTGGTCAATTGTATCAAATGCTTTTTTGAAATCTACAAATAATACTCCACAAAATTTGTTTTCATTGATGTGTGATAGCCAATTG
>CM060326.1:43107551-43110051 GCA_030674155.1 Stramonita haemastoma | reverse complement strand
GATCTTTGTCTTCTTCCAAACTACTATCTAAATCAGTGTTAACTATGGGCTGTATTTTTCCAGTATTGTGCACGTTCTTGAAGTGTTCATGCCACTCTTCTAGTTTTATTCGATCACTGATGCCAATACTTTCACTCCCTCCAATCTTTTTCAGTTCTTTCCAAAATGATGCTGAATCGTTGCTTTTCTTAGTCAATAACTCAGCAAGATCTTTCCTGAACCATTTCTTCTTTTGTTTTATCAACAGTTTATACTGCTTTTTCCCTTCTAAATACGTTTTCCTGTCAAAGTCCTTCCCCGTTCTTCTAAATGTTCTTAACTGCTTCTTTGTTAGTTGTTTTGCTCTGCGACACTCAGCGTCAAACCAAGGTGATCGCCTATGCTTCTTACCAAGATTACACTGCTTAACCATGCACTTACTTGCCGTTAGTAAGCCATCAACAAATAACTCAAGGGCCTTGTCTATATTATTGTTAGTGTATGAATAGCCTCTTCTATCTTAATTCTGATAGTATTTTCGTTAATTGCCTTTATGAAATCCCCCTCCTTTTCTTTCTCCCAAATGATTTTCTCCCTCACACACGATTTTCTCCCTTCCTTGTCGGCAGTACTAACATTGTCATCTCTGTTCTGTTTTATACAGAGCTTAACGACTAATTCTACAGGTAAGTGGTCCGAGTCTATTGCATCTAGCACTTTCAAATGTTCCATCTCCACACACGAAAACAAATCACAAGAGACAATGAAATAATCAACTACACTAGCACCTGAGCTACCAATATAGGTGCAACTGCCATCATAGCCATACTCAGATATACCATTCAAAATTGCACAGTCAGTCACATTACAAAACTCCAAAAGTTGTTTACCAAATAAATTAACATCTTTGTCATGCGATGCTCTAGAGAGATAATGATAATTTGTGTTATGTACATCAAAAGGCTGAATGTCATCAGAACCCAAGTCATCATAATTTTTTGAAGCAGTTCGCGCATTAAAGTCACCACAAACTATCAGATAGAAATCATCAACTGTTTCATAAAGGTCTATAACACATTTCTCTAATAATTCCAATCCATAGTCATTGTCTGTTTTACTCCAAAATGGCGAGTCATATGGTGGAATGTATGCAGATATGTAAATAACGTCTTTCTTTGTGTTCAACAGCTCTTTACTAACATTCAATATAACAACATTTTCAACTTCGGTATGAATTCTTTTTACATACTCAGAGTAACATTTCCTCACGAGAACCGCTACACCTCCAGAGCGTCTGCCATGTTTAGTAAGCTTTGTAGCTTTGGAAATATAACTGTTAAACTTTGAAAATGATGCTGTCTCTAGATTTCCAGAAAGAAACGTTTCTGTTAAGGAAATAAAATCATACTGTGTGACAAAATTAACAAAATCTGGGTCATCTAACTTAGTGATTAACCCACACACATTGTAGCATAAAAATGTTACCTCACTATATTTACCTTTACTTTTATCTGAGGCATGTTCTAGTTCATTATGGTTTAGAAGCTTATTTTCGCCATGCTTTGCCTTACTATGGTATGATGCCCGGCCACACCCCTATTCATTCTCCCTCCCAGGTGAAGGGGTCCCAGAGTCATTTCCCTGTTTCTCACTGACTACACTGTCTTCTACTACCTTGTCTTGGCCCCGCCTAAAAGCATCAATGATACTGCTTTGGCTTAGTGCTCTTTTCTGTTTGCTGTCAGAGCGAAGTGTCCTTGTTGTTGGTCGTGATTCACTTCTTGCCTGCACTTTCCTTCCTGTCTTGCGCGTAGAACGTGACCTGGTAGGCTGGGGAATTTTGGACTCCCAGCGACTGCCCCCTTTGGCTGGCCCGGAACATTCGCCTTCCGCCTCCTGTTGTTCCTCTGTGGAAGAGGCTTCTGATGCTGGTTCCCCCATCCCTTTTTCAGTCCGCTGTGTGTCCATGTCCTTGTCAGCTATTTGGTCCAAGTCACCCTGCATGCTGTTAATGTTGCATTTTTGTGAAGTCATGTTCATAATACCTTTGTCTTGTCCAGTATATAGTTCCCTATCAGTTGTTACTTTGCAGTAGTGTTTGCCATTTTGTTGACATGATTTTATTTCCCTTATGTCTGTTTGTTTGTCCTCAGTCTGCCCAACTCTACTGTTTTCTGTATCCCTTGTGTCTGTGTCAGTATCATTGTCCACGTCATTGTTTGTCGCACACTCAGCAGAATGTGTGATTGCTGGCAGCAGCAGCAGTTCACTGGACTGTGTCTCTGCAGAGTGTGCAGAACTTGGTGACTGTGTCCTCCTGCCTCCTGTCCCCTGTCCTGCTGGTTGTTGCTGTACTCCCCTGTCTGGAGGCCTGCCATCTGTGTGGTTTGGGCATCGAGCGGACTGCCTGACTGTAAGTCTGGTGTCCTGGAGCCACTGGCATTCTGTTAGCAGCGTGCTGGTAGCCAGTTGTGAAGCTTCTGCTCGTTTGTTTTCTTTGGACGGGGTCACCACTGGGCAC
>CM060326.1:43095051-43102551 GCA_030674155.1 Stramonita haemastoma | reverse complement strand
TAATAATAATAATAATAATATAATAAATAATAATAATAATAATAATAATAATAATAATAATAATAATAAATAATAATAATATATATAATAAATAATAATAATAATAAACATTATGAAAGTGCCGGCCTTCAACTTCACACTCGAACACTGCAAGATTTCTTTTGAAAAATGCACACATTTCCAGGTTACACAGTTGATACACAACCCCCTATTTAACAAGAATGCTTAAAAGAATGTGCCATGCAACAACTCAAGGTCACACTACAGCACAAACAATCACGCAAAGCTCATACTATAGATAGCGTAATAAAACTACTGCTCTCCCTGTTTTCAGTTGTGTTGTGTTTTCCTTGTTTTCTACAACAACGTGTTGTGTTCACATATTATAATAATCATAACTTTACCCCCCCCCCCCCCCCATCTGGCTATAGCAATGTGCAGAGTCCCCAACCTTCTTTCTCTTCTCCATCGCATCATCAAACACTCAGGTAGCATCCGTTGTCTGTCATAAGAACAAAACTGCGTTGTGCTGCCGGCGTCTGACTAGTCAGGCCCAGCTCATCTGACTTTTCGATTAGGATATGATTGTTATCTTTTTTTTTTTTCCGAGGAAAAGGCAGGAGAGTGGATAAACAAGGCAGACAATAGGCAAGAAGGAAATGACAGGAAGGCAAAGAACAAGGCAGAAATTATAAAAAAGTCAAGTCAAGTCAAGTCAAGTCAAAAACACTTTAATCATCCCTGAAGGGCAATTACAATACTGACAGGCATATTGATACAAATCATATTCAAACACACGAAGGAGCTACATTTCTTATTTGTTCAAACATTATATAACTTCAAATAAAATGTCACAAACACTCGCACTCTACGAGCGCCGCTTGCACACACGCAAACACACGCATACACACACACCAATGTTTAGATAAATTTTCTTAAAAACCATTGACTAGAAAAGACATATGATCACCATTATTTACACATTATACGCACGCGTTCACACCCGCACATATACATGTATGCACGCACACACACACACACACACACACACACACACACACACACACACACACACACACACACACACAATTTTTAATTAAAAAAAAAATATTGATTGATTTTTAATTATACAATTGATGAGCTGGTGCTCAAGTTTTTTGCGATTTTTTTTATGTACCTGAATGCACTTATTTGATAGAACGCTGACATGTTTTTGTGCAAATCTATAAACACAAGTGTTTGGGAGTGATGGACTGAGAAAAAAGAAGGAAATTAATGCGATTGTCTTTCCTTTCTGCTTCGAACCCATTGCTTTGTAATGTATTGTTTTTCTTTGTATGCACCGTACTTGTTTTGGAGGAGGGAATTGATATAGGTTTGTATGTAGTGTGTTAAAACGATTTTTAAGGAACCATGCATTATTTTCCATGTGTGCGTGTGGTATATATATATATATATATATATATTATATATATATATATATATATATATATATATATATATTATATATATATATATTATATATATCCTGTTTCTTTGTGTGAGTGTGTAGTTTCTTCTTTTGGTGTGAATATTTTTCAAGTTCATTTTTAATCTTTTCATTTGTACCACATATCTTCTTTAAGTTTTTCCTTGTTCAAATATGATTATTCTCTCTTTTTTCTCCTTTTTTTTCTTTCTTTTTTATTATTATTATTATTTTTTTATTTTTTTTTTTAGATGGAAGGCTTGATGAAAAAAGCAATTGGACTGCTTACTCAATGTACCATCTGGAAATAAAAGTGACTTTGACTTTGACTTTGACTTTGACACACGCTTCCCCCCCTCCCCATAAAATCCACACCCACCCGCCCCTACACTCACACATACACACACGCTCCCCCCCCCCCCCTTATCCATACACACCATCCACACCCACCCGTCCCCCCCACATGCACAAATTGGTAGAAAGACATGTGAATTTACAAGCAATTAAAAAAAAATCAATAAAGCCAAAAATAAGACATACTTATTTTATGGGTACATATGCATGTATGTGCACGCCTGTATGCATTGGCTACATACATAACAGTGGCAGGTAAACAATTCAAAGAAGCTTACACACAACACACACACACACACACACACACACACACACACCACACACACACACACACACACACACACACACACACACACACACACACACACACAAACACACAACAGAGCAAACAAACAAACAAACAAAAACAAAAAAACAAACAACCTCAGTCAGTGTTATTATGAGTTTAGAACTCGGATAGCTACTGGCACAAAGGAATTCCTTTTTCTGTTTGTTTTGCTGTTGTGGCATTGAAAACGACGTCCTGAAGGCAACAATTGAAAGTCTGAAAACAGAGCGTGGGAGGAATCGGCCAAAATGGCTCTTGCTTTACGTACAAGCTACTGATTACAAAACAACCTGAGGTCTCTTTGTTCTTCTCTGATAATTTTAGAGCAGATTCTCACAATTCTCTGAAGACCATTCTTGTTCTTAATGCTAAGGTTATTGTACCAGCAAATGAAAGCAAAACTTAAAACGCTCTCTATATAAGACTTGTAGAACAAAGAAAGAATCTTTTTGTCAACAAAAAATGAGTTAAGCTTCCTCAGAAAATACACACGTTGTTGCCCCTTTTTGACAATGGCGTCAGTGTTAGCATCCCAATTTAGCTTGTGGTCAAAAACAGTTCCCAGATATTTGTATTTCAAAACGTTTTCAACTTCTTCACTATGGATGATGGTATTCTCAGAAGTGTGCTCCAATCTTCTGAAATCAATAGGAAGGTCTTTAGTTTTAGAAACATTTAGCTCCAGATAGGCCTCATCATACCAATCTACGAACTCGGTAAGGGCTGGACCATGGTCTAGGACTGCTCCAGATAAGAGAGACAGAAGAGCACTGTCGTCCGCAAATGTTACCAGAAATGAGTTTTCATGGCTGCTTCTACAATCATCTGTGTATAGAATGTAAAGAAGTGGCGAGAGGACGCAGCCCTGTGGGGAACCAGTGTAGGTATATCTAACTGATGAAGGTATTTTGTTGGCAAAAACACGCTGTGGCCTGTCAGTTAAAAATTCAATCAGCCAACGTATAAGTTGATTGTCTACATCAAATTTTGAAAGTATTTTGTTAACCAGAATATGAGGCTGCATTGTATTGAAAGCTGAGCTAAAGTCAGCAAACAATATTCTGGCATGAGAATCAGGTGTTTCCAAGTGATTGTACAGCTTGTTCAAAATGAATAATTTGGCATCTTCGACACCCCTTCTAGATCTGTATGCAAATTGTAATGGGTCAAGGTTTTTCTCTGTAACAGAAAGAATGAGAGATTTTATGATCTTTTCTAATGTTTTCATCACCAGTGATGTGAGAGCTACAGGTCTGAAATCATTAGGCCGAGTAGGATTGGGTTTCTTTGGAAGAGGTATAACATTGGAAGTCTTCCAAATAACTGGTATCTGGCAAGTGTCCAGCGAGGTCTGGAACAGGTGCTGAAAGACACTTGCAAGCTCAGTGGCACAGAACACAGTTTCCAGAAGGTGGGCATGCAATTTATGTTGACTGCACCCCTCTCCCCCACATCTCCGTGGGGGAGTGTTCCCAAACCCTACTCATAACATCACTGCCAATCTACTTACAGCATCGTGTAGTGTTCACAAGCCCTACACATAAGTCAATGCCTACTTGGCTTTCAGATATATGTTACTTCTACTCTGTCACTGTCCACTTTGGAAAGGGGGAGGAGGAAGAATGGTAACAACTATTTTCAGTTTATTTATGCCTATACCAAAGATAACCACAGTGATTCTTTTTCACTTTCAACTTGTAGGACATTTCAATTTATTCAGACTTCCATCGAAGAATTATCTGTGAGTTTCAGAGACGCCCGCTGGGAATGTATAAACACAGTGTAGTAAATTACATCCGACCCAATTGCTCTGATTGTCCATAGACTAAGAATATAATTTTCAGCGTCAGCAATTGCCAGCAACATTTCCGATATTTTCATGCCAGGATTTTTTTCATTATGCCCTACTTGCCACCATTTTTTTTTTATTTCTAAGAATGGATTGACAAAATGAACCCCCCCCCCCCCCCAATTTCGCTGTTTTTCTGTGTCTCTCTTTGTCCTTGTCTGTCTCTCTGTCTCTGTCTTTCTCTGTCAGACTGTCTGTTTGTCTGTCGGTCTCTCTCTCTGTCTCTGTCTTTCTTTCTCTCTCTGTCTCTCTCTATCTCTCTCTGTGTCTCTCACTGTCTCTGTCTCTCTGTCTCTGTCTCTCTATATCTATCTCTGTCTCTCACTGTCTCTGTCTCTCTGTCTCACTCTGTCTTTGTATCTGTTCCTGTATCTGTCTCTGTCTGTCTCTGACTCTCTGTCTCTGTCTCTGTATCTCATGATGCTCATGTTGTCGGTTGGAGATTATGCTATTTTATTATTTTGAGAATGGGGATGGTGGTAGTGGGGGGCTGAATCCACTTCTGTAACATCCTTCTGAAGTTCCAAGTGCTAATCATCTCCCACCACAGCCATACAAAGAGACAGACGACACAGACACGCACAGACACACAGAAAGCAGTAAGACAGACAGAACGAGACAGACAACAGACAGACAGACAGACAGACAGTCAGAGACTGAATCAGAGACAGAGACAGAAAGGCAGACAGACAGAAAGAGACAGACAATGACAGATACTGAGTCAGCGACAGAGACAGAGAGAAAGAGAAGATCAAAGAAAAATTTAATAGATGCTTATGTTAAATAAATATATGTTATTTAACTCACACCACGCCTCACCACTTAACACTCACACACCACAAAGCACACACCACCACACAAACATACACACACCACACATGACCACACACACACACAAACACACCACACACCACACACACACACACACACACACACACACACACACACACACACACACACACACACACACACACACACACACACACAAGCAGCACACACAGGCAGGCACACACACACACACACACACACACACACACACACACACACACACACACACACACACACACACACGCACACACACACACACACACACAAACACACACAACACACACACACACACACACACACAACACACACACACACACACACACACACACACACACACACACACGTTTTTTCCTGAAATGTACATACATTAAAATCAAAGGCCATTGCATTTTTCATTGAAGCTGGCCTCCCTGATTCAACATCAAAGTGCACAAAGCATGCATAACTAATGACATTAACTTTTTACAGCCCACTGCCTTCCCCTCACATGGCGACCTGAATCAGATATAAGGGAGCTCACTCCAACACTGGACACTTATCCTCTTCTGTCCCTGGACTGGTCTCCCCTTCGTGGATTCATCTCAGGAGTAAAACATGGTAAGATGGACACTTGGTATAGGGTTTGTTAGATATATACTACGATTAGAAATACTCTATAGTGCCCAGATTTTAAGACAGAGAGGCATGGTAAGAGTGACACTTTATAGACTTGCAGATGGCTTGTTAGACAAACTAGTCTTTAGACAGACTTGACACTGACTAAAAGCTAAGACATAGAACCAGCTAGAAGGTAGAATAGAAGTATTTTGTAATTTGGCAATAGCCTTGGAAAACAAAATAGATAAAAAGCTAATAAAAAAGTGAGCAAAGAAGCAGAACATTTATTCAAGTCAAATCAACACAGCTCAGTCCACCCTTGATTCAGGATTGGCTCATCTGACACAGATAAAATATGTACAGTAGAGTAGGCAGTAGACTTTCTAAACAACAAAATTATCTTCTTTTTTTTATTCATCTTCCTTTCACTTGACCAAAACAGGTAAAAGTGAAATATGATCTGAATGTTTCCTTTGATTGTTGCTTTTAACCTCCCATGCTAAGTGTCTTACTGGGGACAAAGAGAATCCTAAGAAACTAGTTTCAATGTATGTGCTTTGAGACAAAAGCACAAATACACATCATGAGCAATGTAATGTCTGTGTGAAATCATTTGAAAAGCAAAAAGAAATAGAAAGAAGTATACACATAACAAACTGTGCAATTTCAACGAGGTGGTTTGAAAAAAATCAACACCAATAAACACGTGGTGAGCTCTCCAATTTACCAGGTGACATGATTTACAAAAAAAAGTAAAACAATTGTAACTCACCAAAAATGTTTTGTCTGGGAAGGGGACAACATTTTAGGGGAGCAGGAGCAAAATCTTTACCTGTGACACACTCATGAGCCAAGTGCACACTTTTTTTAAAGTGTAACACAATCCAAAGTAGTGTCAACATATTTTTATTTGTTCTAAGTAAACAAAAATCTGGACTGCTAGTTTTTTGTTGGCATTTTGTCTAGATTATAAAGTTTTCTTAGTTGTATTAACATTTAGAAATATTTAGAAAAATATTACTAGTAAAAGAAGGCGTTGGGATCTAGACATTTTTATTTGGTCACTTCCTGTGTAAATCTTTAGACAACTGGATGTCCTGGTTAACTGGTTGAGAGAGCAAGCCACGTTTTAGTTAAGAAGTAGTTGTTCTGACAGTTCGTACTGTGTTTGGGGGATTGACGCAGTTAGTTGCAAATTGGGAGAATCACCTTCCCACCCTGCGATGAACTTCTTTAGGCACGCCTATGTAAAAACAACAACAACCCCCCCAAAACGTCTTTAAACAATGTAAGTTCACTATAAGGCACTACCTGAGCATTGAAGAAGCTCCTCATACATTTTTGTCAACATTCTGACTACAGCTTTTCAGCACCAAAAGCATGCAATGGGAACAGTTCTTAGCATTAATTAATTGATGCAGTTAATATTCTCTTCTTTCTTCTTCTTCTTCTTCTTCTTCTTCTTCTTCTTCTTCTTCTTCTTCTTCTTCTTCTTCTCCCTTCCCTTCTTCTTCTTCTTCTTCTCTTCTTCTTCTTCTTCTTCTTCTTCTTCGTCTTCTTCTCAAAGATATCATTGACATGACCTAACTTACCTTGCTGTGTTGCTCAGCGCGGAGTGGCTGTCATCCTGTGCTGCCTCCTGGCGGTGGCCTCAGCAGGCATCTTTGGAGAAGGAAACGTGGGTTACTTAGGTGGCTTCAGTGGCTACCCCGACGGCGGCTACGGCAACTATGGTGGCTACAGAGGGGTAAGCAGTCAGTCACCTGTGGACAATAATTAGGCACTCTTCTTTTGTTGGTTGGTTCCTTTATTTTCCGTTTGTCTGTTTACTGTCTGTGTGTTTGCCTATGTCAACTTACAAATCTATAATTATGTGGATGGGATAGCTCAGTGGTCAGAGTGCTTGTTTTCCCCAAGTTAGGGTTTAAGCAGCATTGAGAGCGTGGTTACCACGTGGATGGGTGACCGTTTGCACGTCTCAGTTTCAGTACAGTCCCCCAGTTCACCCAGCTGTAAATGGGTACCTGCACTCTTTAGGGTCAGAGAAGGTTAACCAGCGAGGGAGAGAAGATGAGC
>CM060326.1:43077551-43087551 GCA_030674155.1 Stramonita haemastoma | reverse complement strand
CTAAAACCGCTTACTAGTGCACAAGCACGCACAAGTCACTACCTATACTGTGTATTAGTGCACAAACACTCACAAGTCACTACCTAAACTGTGTATAAGTGCACAGGTACTCACAAGTCGTCAGTTTGGAGTTGCGGTTTATCGCTTTTAATGACATTGGCCGACAGGCAGTGAAAGAGATCGGGGTAGTGAGCCAACTCTGCGGCTATCTCCACTCTGTAACACACACAGACAGATAGACAGACAGAGAGACAAACAAATAAACAGAAAGGCAGACGGGCAGACAGGCAGACTAAACAGATAGCCAACAAGTATTAAGATAATAATTATGATTGTTGACCAGAGTTAGAAGTGAAGTAGCAGAGAGAGAGAGAGAGAGAGAGAGAGAGAGAGAGAGAGAGAGAGAGAGAGAGAGAGAGAGAGAGAGAGAGAGAGAGAGAGAGAGAGAGAGAGACAGACAGACAGACAGACAGACAGACAGACAGACAGACAGACAGACAGACAGACAGACAGACAGACAGACAGACAGACACTTTTTATGTCGTTTTTTCTCTTTCCCTCGCACTCCCTGAGTCATTGGTGCACCGCAGTGAAAGTCAGGTAATGTCTCCTTTCCTGTGTGTCTCCTGTCCCTTGTCTCCTATGTCTCTAACTCTTTCTTCTGGGCCAGTTAAATGTGGTGGCAGATGAACCTGTCTTTTCCCTGCCGCAAGGTGTATGCAGGAGTGTTGGTGATCTCCTAGCTCACCGCATGCTGACATGGATCACCTGGTCTTTCATTTGCGGTTAGATGTTTTTCTTTTTTTGTTTTGTTTTGTTTTTTTCCTGCAGGGGCCTACACGCGAACGGTAGATCGAAAACCTGGTGAATCGGTGGTCTAGAGAAAACGTGCCTGCCTAGAAAGCGGAGAGTTTGGGTCGGAAGTGTGCAGTGGTTCAAACCCCGTTTGGGCCAAAAGGTTTTCACCCCATCCATTAGATCATGAATGGTGGTCTGGGTGCTGGTCATTTGGTTGAAACAATAAAACGAGGTCTCATGTGTTACACCAAATGTTTAGCACAAGTTAAAGAATCCCCGGCAACAAGAAAGTCGTTCCTGACGAAATTCTGTAGAAAAAGCCACTCTGATAGGGAAACAAATACAATTGCAAACAGGAAAAGGAAAAAAAATAACATAATGGGTGGTGACGCGCTCTCCCCGGGACAGCAACCCGAATTTCAAACAGAGAAATCTGCCGTGACCAGAGTGATGTGACATGTAAAAAAATGTAGAAAGTGTGTATGTAAGCGCATTAGCCGGACTACACTTTGAATTAAGGAGATTGTAAGCATTCCCATTCTCCATTCACCAGACGCTGCTGCCTAGAATCGAACCCACAGCTTCATGAATGCAGTAGCATCAAAGTCAAACACTCATCCATGCTCAGCAGTTGCGTCTGTTACAAATATCCAGCCACACAGATACATAGACTGATAAGCAAACGGACAGACAGAAGACAGAAAGAAAACATTACAGACCTACAAAAAAACCAAAGAGATTACTAAATAGACAGACAGACCGACAGACAGACAGATAGACTGATAGACTGTTAGACAGACAGACACACAAACAAACAAACAAACAAAATAAACAGAACTAACGCTGGATAGTCGGTGGCGTTGGAGGAATACATGTAGACAGCGGATTGATTGGTCTGCTGAGGACAGGTGACGTTTTCGCGGAACCGGGGATGATCAAAGTTGAAGTGGTCAAAGCTGCTGCTACTGCTACTGCTGCTGCTGCTGCTGGCGTGTTTGGGAGGCCTGAGGGTAGGGTAGGGGGTGAAGAAAGAATCCAAGTTGCTGGAGAAAAAAAAAGAGAAGAAACTGTAGGTAGGGTATGCGCAAAAAGTGGATTTCATGATTCTCTGACACACATTTACACGCATTATATATCCACAGACAGACAGCCATACACACATACTCAGACCCAGACCCAGACCCTCCCTACACACACACACACACACACACACACACACACACACACACACACACACACACACACACACACACACACCTCGTACACCCCCCTCCCACACAGACACACACACACTTTAGTGTTAGTCTAATCAACAAAAATAATAACAGCACACACATATACACGGGCGCGAGGGCTCGCGCGCGCTCGCGCATACACACACACATACACACATTCAATTTTTACAAATATAACATACTTAATGTTTATCAAAAATGCATATGTATACACATACACTTCTCTGTGTGTGTATGTTGTATGTTGTTGTATGTATGTATGTATGTATGTATGATGTATGTATGTATGTATGTATGTATGTATGTATGTATGTATTTGTATGTATTGTATTGTATGTATGTATGTATGTATTATGTATGTATGTATGATGTAGTATGTAGTAATATTATGCATGTACGTATGTGCGTATGTACGTCTGTTGTCTTGTACGTTGTCTGTCTGTCTGTCTGTCTGTCTGTCTGTCTGTCTGTCTGTCTGTATGTCTGTCTGTATGTATGTATGTGTGCAATCACATCTTAGTCAATGAAGCAGTGTCGCTATTTTGTAAGATGTGTGACAAAATGCACTGCCAGTGTAAGACGATACTTACAAGTCAAAGAAACTTCGCTTCTGCCGGCCCATCTGTTCGTGAGTTTGTGTCTGCAAGGCAGCTCACAGAATTATGTCGATTACAGTCATATACATTATAGTGATTGTTTTAGATACACCGAAATGCAATGAAAGAGAAAAAATTGAAGAAGAACCATACGAATTTGAAGAGGAAGAAGACTTCGAAGACTTTGAAGAATTTAAGGAATTTGAAGAATTGGATGATTGTGATTATGATTATGATACTAATGATTATTATCCTACTGTTGATGATGATAATGATGATGATGATGATGGTTGTATTTAATATTATATCTAGTATCGGTAGTAGTAGTAGTATAGTAGTAGTAGTAGTAGTAGTAGTAGTAGTAGTAGTAGTAGTAGTAGTAGTATAGATATACTATATACTACTACTACTACTACTACTACTACTACTACTACTACTACTACTACTACCACTACGCTACTGCTACTACTACTTACCACCACTACCTACTGCTACTACTACTACTACTACTACTTACTACTACTACTACTACTACTACGACGACGACGACGACGACGACGACGACTACTACCACCACCACCACCACCACCACCACCACCACCACCACTACAACTACCACCACCACTACAACCACCACCACCATCACCACCACCACCACCAACCACCACCAAACCACCACCACCACCACCACCACTACACACACTACTACTACTACTACTACTACTACTACTACTACTACTACTACTACTACTACTATTTTATTTTATTTTATTTTATACCACTTTATGTCACAGCAGATTTATCTGCGTGAAATTCGGGCTGCTCTCCCCGGGGAGAGCGCGTCGCAACAAGTGCAGCGCTTAACCCCATAATTTTCCCCCATCAGGATGGTGCCTAAAACACAACACCTTTTGATGCATTTTTTTTCCGTTTTTTCCAAAAACTAATATTAGTCATCGCTATTACCACAGAATGGTCCTCTCGTTGAAAGGCAAGAAGGGATCTTCCAAAAGTTACGCAAGATGTTCTGTGACGTTCGCACATGGTCTACGGTTTTTAGCTCATCCGAATGACATTGACATTCACGTTAATTGTTTATCGTCCAAACTGGTTAAAGAAAGGGCGAGCTAGGGTACGAACCAAGAAACTGCGGATTACAATTGGCAGCGAAACGTCTTAACCAATCCTCCCACATCCTTCTACTACATACAACAACAACAACCACATACTACAACTACATACTACACTATATTTATACTTATATACTCTACATTACTCTATCTACACTAAACTACTACTACTCACTATACAACTTACTACTCTACATTACTACAACTTCTACTCTTCTACCACCAGAGTACTTGTGAATAGGTGTACATATCGGACAGGCAGGCACCAGAGTGCAGGTTGTGGCAGACGATGATGAGTACGTCATGGTCTAGCCTTATCATCGATTACCATATTCACGTTCTGCGTTTAGGGCCCTTGCTCCGTCATCACTGTAAGACAGGACGTGGTATGAGGGGGAACCTGTGCATTTTACCGCTATCCCCTCTACTCTGGGTACCAAGGGATCATCCAACTCAGGAGAGAGAGAGCTTTGGGAAATTCCTGTATACGGAGATTATTTGACGATATGGATAGAAAAAAAATTGATGCAAATAGTAGGTAAATTAGACAGACTCATACAATGTTTGGATGTGCGTTTAAAACCGATTGTGCTCGAACTGATCATCATAAGGTATGTGTAAAATTTAATTCCTGAAAAATCTTATGAGATATTGCAAACTAATTACAGTTGGGTTTTTTTTTATTGTTGATAACCATCTTTTTGGAAAGTCTGTTGCAAGATTCGTGATCAGCTGATTGCAATGTCTCATGCTTTAAAAATGTTCCCCAGATGTGTGTGTGTGGTTGATTGTGGTGTGTGTTTGTGTGTTCAGTGTGTGTGTGTGTGTTTGTGTGTGTGTGTGTGTGTAGTTAGTGGTTGAAAGTGTATTACAGTATGTAAAACGCACCATTGACAATTGATTAAAAGAAAAGAATGTTTTGACGGTTATACATTTTGGTTGGATCTATGTATGTTTTCCAACATATTGCTCCTAACAAGTGTTTCGGATAAGCGTCTGTTAAAGAATACGGAATCTGCAGAATGATTTTGACGCGAGGAGATCTTTTTACAGAAGAAGTTTTCTCCAGAAAACATCTATGTGTATGTGTGAAGGAGGGAGAGGAAATGTAAGTTTGTGTGCGTGTGCGTGCTTGCGTTAATATTGTTTTTCAGAATTTTTAAAAAATACATTCTATGGTACACAATTGAGTGAGTGAAGTGAGTGAGTGAGTGGGTGAGTGAGTGCGTGCGTGCGTGCGTGTGTGTTTCTGTGTGTCTGTGTGTCTGTGTGTGTGTCTGTGTGTCTGTGTGCGTGTGTGGGCGTGCGCGTGGGCGTGCGTGAATGCTTGTGTACTTGTGTATGTGTGTATTTGTGTGTGCTTGCTTGCGTATGTGTCTATTTGTGCATGTGCGAACGTTCGTACATGCATGCGCTAGCACACACGAACGTTCGTGTGTTTGCATGTTCATCGTTCTCATATATATTGCTTCTAACCCATATAACTTTCTCTGTATTTCGGGATAATAATGTATTGGGATTAATACTATTTGAGTGCCACTGGTTTATTGAAAAGAAAAAAAAATCATCTTAAAGATAGCATGATCTTAATGCTGGAGGGGAGTGGAAAGAAAGTGGTAAGAAAGGGCAAGGATGAATGTGTAGCTAACACGAAGTCAAAGGCACTATCCGGAAACAAGACTGTTGTCAATACACCAAAAGAACACAGCACAGCACAAAACAGATACCAGGGAACTGACCAGGTGAGAGAGAGCAGCAGCAGACCAGTGGTCAGCCAGTGGGCAGGCCTCATCTTTCTGTCACAGTTCTGAAATACCACCACACTATCAATGTATATGTACACACATACACGCACGCACGCAAGCACACACGCACGCACGCACGCAAGCACCACGCATGCACACACTCACACACACACATGCACACACATACGCACGCACGCACGCACATGCACACGCACACACACAACGCACGCACGCATACATGCACACACATAACATACACACACGCTCACACATACAAAGACGAATTGTAAAACCTAAACAAAATCAACAGTTTCCCAGATAAAATTGTGCTGATGTTGTTTTTCTTGCTATTGATTTCCTACTAATATTTTGATTAATAGTTTTGCAATTCTAACACTTGCTTTAGAGCACGAGGAATAAAGAAGTTTACTCCTTGATATAATATATATATATATATATATATATATATATATATATATATACATATATACATATTATATACATTTATATTTTTTTTTTTTAACCATAAAGAAATTTTACGGATAGTTATGTATTTTTTGCACACGGTGGAATTATCAATTATTCAATTGTCCTCGAAATAAAAGAACAAACAAACAAACAAACAAACAAACAAACAAACAAACACACACACAAACACACACACACACACACACACACACACATACACACACATACACATACACACACACAGTGAAGAAGATGCACGCGCAGACACACTGTATAGCAATCTATAGAATTGACAGTATCTAACACTGCCTTAGGCCTACCTGTTGATCTGTTACCTTTGGCAATGTCCGTCTGTTCCCTTGGGTCTGTACTGTCCAGGCCTCTTAGGTCATTCCCTGTGTCCACCCCATACCCGGCTTCCCTTTTATATACCCCACCATGACTGGTCACCTCTTTCTCTGCCCCCTCCCTCCCTCACAATGAAATTATCCAATCGGTGTATTCTCCCCAGGTATCCACCCCGAATGGACATTCCAGCGGTGTCCGTTTATCATCAGTGCACTGGAAGAAACCCGTTTGTGGTTTGGCCAGATGGCTAACCCGGGTGTGGACACTGTCGTTGGGTCATTGAGACGCTGTGTGCGGTCAGGGGGGCAATGGTCAATATTTCTCCGGCCTGTCTGGTCACAGTGTCATGGTTGGTATTAAGGAAGAGTGGCCTAAGATGTCGTGTACTCCACTGCCTGTTACAGCAGACTTCTATCTGTGAAATGTAGGCCGTTCTCCACGGGGAAAGCTACGAATGAATGAATGAATGAACGAATGAACGAATGAACAAATTTTATTTGACAAAAGCTACAAGCCCATCAGTCAAAGGGGGTTAATAAAACATGAATAATAACTCGAAATCCAGACAAATATCAACAAATATTTTTAGTTATTACTTATAGAATCTATTTGGTTCATAGTCTGCTTGCGTTTTTCTAGAGCCTGTGTTACATATATTGCTAAGGATATCATCTCGGACATATTATTTGAAGTTAACACTTTTTGTACACGACTAGTGGTCCTGTTGGTTGGGTTTGTCAAAAAAGTAACTTTTTGACGAATTTCTTGGTAAGTTCGACATGTAAACAAAAAGTGCAATTCGTCTTCTTCTTCTCCACATGCTGAACATGGATTGATGTCTGTCTCCTCTGTAATATACCATTGTCTACAGTTCAATAGAACACATAATCTCAGCCGAAATTTCAGTAGATTGCTTCGAATATTGTGTTAGCTAGTTGCCCCAGAAAGCTTTCTCACCCCCTCCATCTCTTTTCTATAGAACTAAAAACACTTGAGAGAGAGAGAGAGAGAGAGAGAGAGAGAAGAGAGAGAGAGAGAGAGAGAGAGAGAGAGAGAGAGAGAGAGAGAGAGAGAGAGAGAGAGAGAGAGAGAGGAGAGAGAGAGAGAGAGAGAGATGGAGAGGGAGAGAGAGAGAGAGCGTTTGCAACAAAAAATCTTTGGGAAAGATGCTTCTTTCCAAATGCATGTGATAGTTGCCTCTTTTAAAAGTAAAAATAAAAACAACTCGTAAGCTTTGGGAGAATCATAATTTTTCGTTCTTTGAGTGAAAAGATAGTGTATCTTATGATCAATGGTGTTCCTTTTTCATTCAATAGATTGTACAGAGCAGACCCTGTCACAATATCCTGTATACACTGTACTTAATACTCAGTACAGGGAAGTACATTTAATATGATCAGAGATACTTTTTGTTTATTACAATGTTGGTATTTATCAGATTTTTTCTTCTTCTTTATAAGAAGGAAGTGAAGATAAGTGAGGTGACAGTACACAGCAAAATACGACGACAACAACAAAATAAAACTACACATTAAAACACAACAGCAACAAAACCAAACGGGCATCACTTACTTCCCCTTCATTCATTCTTCTTGATAAGCCGAAGTGTGTTTATAATACTGTGGTATTTTTTCTTCCTTTTTTTCTGTTTTGTAGTTTTCGCTTTGTTTCTTTTTGCTTCCTTTCTTCTTTTTTTTTGGTTTTGCATTTTGTTTAAGTTTGTAATCGTGTTTTTTGTGCGTGTCTGTTTTATAATAATAGATTTAAGTGGTTTGCCTGTCTTTCAAACTTCAAGACATCTGAATGAAAAAGAAAACATATCTAGAAAAAAAAGTGACAGCCTGTAAAGAATGACGGACTTACCTGTGATCACTGGGTCACTCATTAACCACCAGCTCCATATGGTCAGTTTAACATGACACTTGACTCGTTTTGACTTGATCTTATTCCAGTCATGACACTAGACATGCTTGTCATCTGAAAGGTCTTTGGGGCACTGCGCTAATTCTATCAGCATGTTGTGGTCATGTGACAGAGCCTGGTCTTCTCGAGATTCTATAGTACATGCTGGTTTGATTTCTGTTATCTTGACAATTGCCATGACTAGCATTACCGAACGCCGACTACAACCTGCTTGCATTTACATAAAGAACTATTAGAGTAACAGTAAATGGATCTTTAGCTAGCACCAACAATGGTCTGCCTGAAGTTTTATACAGAAGGACTTTCAGAGAAACAGGGAACGGACATTGAGCTAGCACCAACAATGGTCTGTCTGCATTTGCATACAGAAGGAAACAGTGCATGGAGTTTAGCCAGCTCCAAAGACGAGAAGCCTGTATTTGCACACATAATTATGGACTTTCAGAGAAACAAGGAATAGACATTTAGCCAGCGCCAACAATGGTCGGCCCGCTTTTGCGTAAGAAGGAAATTTTCAGAGAAAATGTGCAAGGATGCTTAGCCAGCGCCAATGACTGTGTGCATGCTTTTGTATATATATATATATATATATATATATATATATATATATATATATATATATATATATATATATATATATATATATATATATATATATATATATATATATATATGTATATATGTGACGCTCCACCACATAATAAGTCGGAGTGCACCAGAGGTCAATTTTTAGATAATGAGATATTATTAATGTGCAATAAAGTGGCTATCCAATACAAAAACAAATTGAAAATCGACAATTCTGTGCAAAGTTATTACAAATTGAAATGATAGACTGCAGGATTGTGAAAAATGAGAAACGGGCATGTTTATTTTCGTAAACAGGTTGTTAGAATGAGGGTTGGGTATTTTTAAAACACTTTTAAAAGCAAAAGGAATAAAAATTATGCCTTGATATTTCATTATAAGATAAATATAACAGATAATCGTTTAATAATCAATCAAAATCTCAAAATTGACAACTTAAACCACCACTTGCCTTTAATGCTCCTAGCGCAAAATTGGGTAATGTGCTAAGCGACTCATTTCGTGGTGGAGCGCCACATATATATATACAGAATTTCAGAGGAACGGAGTCAATACCAGTGCTAATTTCATGGGCATTTTTCTCTCAGATAGACACCTTAGTGGAGACTTGAACCCAGGCCTGCAGTTATCATCAGATCACCACTTTGGGTCTAACTACTGACCAACCCCACCCCACACACACTTTCCACTTTCCCATGATTCCCACTAATCACTGGCAATATCCCCCACCCGGGGATGCTGAAACGAGGTAGTTAGGGGTGGAGGTGTGGTTGAGTGAGGAGAGGGGTGGGGATGGAGATGGAGATGAAGGAAGAGGTCTGGTCAGCATGAGGTGGCAAGGAATGAGAAATGACCCCTTAGGATTAGTGGCCATGGTCCTCCAGTGGTCTCCGGCAGACAGAAATAGGCACTAGACTTGAGGAGGGAGGAAGGGAGGGGGTCATTTCCCTGACCACACGTGTAGTCTGTACAGGGCATTGCTATACGCGGACACTGGTCAGTGAATCACTACAGGAACACAGAAATGCCATCATCAGGTAGGTGAGAAGTTATATGTACTAGGTTGTCGTGAATATTTCGGTTTCAGAAAATGAAGTATTTGTATACATTTTTTATTCCTGTCTGAAGCAAGACTATTTACCCATCAATTGGGCGGTGACTGATGACCA
>CM060326.1:43060051-43067551 GCA_030674155.1 Stramonita haemastoma | reverse complement strand
CAAATTTTAAAGACATAGCATCAATAAATGCCGCCCCCAATATGCTGGCCACTAGAGAAGTTGAGGTCTCTGACGCCTCGCTCCACTACGACCGCATAGGCTATGAGACACCTTTACTCTTGTTTACATTTTTATATCAGATTTCATTACATACTTTCTCGAATAGTTAACAGGCGTAAATTTGAAGACAGCAACAACAACAAGATCAATAGAGTTACCCGGATAAACAATAAGAATTTAGGATAACACAAGTCCACCCAAGGCAGACAGACATTGGCTTTTAACAGACAAGCCAAGCTTGACAGATACTGTGACACAAACAAACAAACAAATAGAAAAAGCAGACGGCAGATCAGAAAGCCCTAGCAACACAGCACAAAGACTCACCAGGAGTTGCACGAGACGACGATGACCGCTCCCAGTCCACTGTCTGGACGTGTCTTTCTCCTCTTTTCTTTTTATACCCATTTTACTTCTCCTCCTCCGCTCCTCCCTGTCCTTAAATCTACATAGGTAATACCTCAGATTTTCATCATCCCATACCTGAGTCTGGAATTGCTTCAAAAGCCAAAGTGGCAATATTTCGGCCATATAACGGATTAAGAAAAAAACCGATAACACAAACAGGATGTTGTAGTCTCTGTGGGTTTCGATGTCTAAAGGTATTGTTCCGTCATTGAGTAGATCTGGAGGGTTTGGGAGGAAAAGGGCTACAGTGTAAACAAGCCGGGTTTTATGGCCATGGAGGAGGCGGGGTGTGGTGCGGGTGATCTTGTAGAAAGCCACAGGGCACTGGGACAGGTATAGAGAAACAGTTTGGCACACTTGAAGGGATTAGAATTTGATGGATGAGGTTGTTTTTTTTTAAAGATGACAATCTGTCTATGTGTGTTTGTGTGTTTGGTTGTACCTGTCGGTGTGTCCGTCTTTTTATCTGTGTGTCTGCTTTTATTTCAACTCTCTCTCTCTCTCTCTCTCTCTCTCTCTCTCTCTCTCTCTCTCTCTCTCTCTCTCTCTCTCTCTCTCTCTCTCTCTCTCTCTCTCCCTCTTCTCTCTCCCTTTCTTTAACCTGCAAATAATCTATCATAAACTTATTATTAGATAAAAATGTCTGGGTTCCTCTGTTGAATTTTTGATTGTATTCTTATTGTCGAAATAAGCACATATTAAAAGAAAACGTTTGTTGTTGTTTTTTTCCCTACAGTGTATCTGCTGCGCTTTAGCATTAACACTCGGGTTCGTTGCGGATAGGGTAGCTCAGAGGTCAGAGCACTCGCTTTCCCCAAGCTAAGATTAACCAGCATCGAGCGTAGTTACCAATGAAGTGGGTGGCTGGTTGTACGCCTTGGTTTAAGTACAATTCTCCAATTCACCCAGCTGTAAATGGGTACCTGCCCTCTTTAGGCTCAGGGAAGGTAAAGCAGTGAGGGAGAGAAAATGGATGCCGCCCTCAACATCCTGGCCCCTAGAGAAGCTGAGGTCCCTGATGACTCTCTGAGGACCACATAGATTATGATACACCTTTACCTTTTATCTCAGTTGCAGAGTATGTGTTTATTGGATACACATCTATCCATTTTGTTTAAATCTTTTATCAATGTATCCTGGTGGAACTATGTGGTTGAATATTACATTCAATCCCCTTTCTCTGACTCATAGGTTGAACATTTGTTGTTTGTTATGGTGTTTTTTACTATACTATACTACACTTCATTAAACTTCACTCCACTCCACTCCACTCCATCTAACCCACTCCACTCCGTTACGCTACATTAAAATGGTTGCCGAAAATTAAAGGCTATTGTCGGCAGTACATCACACCACCACACCACACACACACACACACACACACACACACACACACACACACACACACACACACACACACACACACACATACATACACACACACACATATACATACACACACACCTCTCTCTCTTCTCTCTCTCTCTCTCTCTCTCTCTCTCTCTCTCTCTCTCTCTCTCTCTCTCTCTCTCCTCTCTCTCTCTCTCTCTCTCTTCTCTCTCTCTCTCTCATCTCACATCACAGTCACATACACACACACACTATAAATAAATAAAATAATAAACACACATGCACGCGCGCACGCACACACACACACACACACAAGCAATATCCAAATATATAATTTGTATTGTGTTTTACGTTTATTGATCTGTAATAAACAACGACGATGCATATATTAGTCACCAAGCATTAAAGGAAAAAAGTCTTTGTTAATAAGTTTGGTACAGTTGATTAAAAAAAATTTAGATGAAGAAACAAATTTAAAAATAGACAAATCATTGATGATTATGCAGAACACTCACCAATAAATCAAAAATTAAGAAAACTAATAAAGTTTGTATTAACAGACTACAAAAAATCTTGCAGAGATGACAAACAAAGAACGCGGGAAAAAAAATGGCCAGAAGCAACTTGAAAACAGCACAATGTACAGTAACATAGCTCAGGAAGAGAGAGAGAGAGAGAGAGAGAGAGAGAGAGAGAGAGAGAGAGAGAGAGAGAGAGAGAGAGAGAGAGAGAGAGAGAGAGAGAGAGAGAGAGAGAGAGAGAAACAGACAGACAGACAGACAGACAGACAGACAGACAGACAGGCAATCAGACAGACAGGACAGAGACAGAATGAAATTATAAACACCAGCCCACGTTTCAAAACCGTAGGTCACAATCAATAAATCACGGTATGTTCACACTTCCGATACTTTTCTTTTGATATTTCATTATATATGTAGTTATGCTTGTTGGTATAGGTATGTTGATATACATTCCAATGAGCTTTGCTGAAAAGTGGCATTGCATTATCATTTGAATGCTTTGAGAAAGCAAAACTGCATGAACACCCTTGCTAGATTCAGTAATGACTTTGGAAGCATTTTTCAAGATTAATACGGACATGTTGTCATTCTAAAGATCATACGCCGCGAATTCTAATGAGACAAGTAAATAAATGCTTTATTTCTTTATTTTATTTATTTATTTATTTATTCATTTATTTATTTATTTATTTTTTCTATTTCAATGATAATGGAATATGCATTCATGCGCTTTTCAACATCCATTCCATGTGTGCATACAGATTTTGTAAATTTTGTCATCCGTTCCCACCGGCTTACAATGACCTACTCTTACGAAAACCGGAACGGATTTTAGCATGTGCGCAAGACGTTCTGCGTGCGTTCGCACACAGGACTTCTGGACTTTTGGGGGATGTGGAGTCGGCACTGATGTTAACTCTAGAGGAAAAATCCTTTTGAATGAGATTTGAACGTGGGTCAGCAGATCACGAGCGCAGTGCGCATCATTCTTACCTCCAGGCTAAAGTTCGTGTGAGTCGTGCTGTTGTTATTGTGTGGATTGGTTATCAGCATTATAAACAGAAATGTGTTGCCACCCCATGGAGAACAAGAAAGCTTTGTTTCCATGTATATTCTTACACAGCTTTGACATAGATCTTTGTCAGAAAGATAAAAGCGTCATAAGAATGTCATAAATCACAGACCACAGCGTTATCATTAATAAAAAAGAGTCAGAAATCGATTTCAGCTAAAGAAAAAAAACAGTGGTTAAGCATCCATCAATACAGATGCACTTGTTTTATTCATACTAGAAAGTTGTTTTTAAAAGTTGAACGTAGAAATCAGCATGGACTTCTCCAGCAATTCAACTTTACAAAAGACACGCGTTGCAATGAACTTACCTGCCATTCCAACACAGCATCACAAGAACTGGTATATGGTTTCAAACAAGTATTAGTCGATCGGTGGTCTAGAGGTAACGCGCTTGCCTAGAAAGCGAAAAGTCCCGGTCGGAGTGTGCAGTTGTTTGAGTCCCGTTTGGGTTCAAAACTTTTCCCCCATCAATTAGACCCTGAGTGGTGGTGGACTGGGAGCTAGTCTTTCATATGAGACGATAAACCGAGGTCGCGTATGTTACACATCATTATTTAGCGCACGTAAAAGAACCTACGGCAACAAGAGGGCTGTCCCTGGCAAAATTCTGTAGAAAAAACACACTTGATAGGGGAAACGAACACAGTTGCAGACAGGAAAAGAAAAAAAAATGGGTGGCACTGCACTTGCGGCGACGTGCTCTCCCCTAGGAGAGCAGCCCAAAGTTCACGCAGAAAAATCTGCTGACATTAAGTGGTATAATAAAAAAAAAACTGATCAGTTTGTGCTGAAACTCCCGCAAATCGTTATGAAGCGAGTACTGCCATCAGATCATTCTTCCCACGCCCCCTCCACTTCTCATATACAGTGATGTTATAATCTCTGTACTGAAACGGGTAAAAAAAAAGAAAAGAAAAAAAAAACTAAAACATAACCTTTCGAAAGAAAATTCAGAAGCGAGACATGGAGAACAGAAAATAGAATGCTGAAAAGAGAGAGACAGAGAGAGAGAGAGAGAGAGAGAGAGAGAGGAGAGAGAGAGAGAGAGAGAGAGAGAGAGAAGGAGAGAGAGAGAGAGAGAGAGAGAGAGAGAGAGAGGCATCAAGCCAGCCCATCAGACAGAGACAGACACAAAATTTATTCTGATTAACCGTGATTATGAATAAACAGACACCCGAATAATTGTTGACGCAACTCAACCAGCCATCCACAACGACATAGGTCCCAACAAATCTTGGAACGGAAATAAACTTAGAAAAAAAAATCAATTCGGGCCTATGCGTAGGTGTAATGACGTCATAAAATAAAATGACATCAGAGCGATATTATACGTCAGAGAGTGCGCTGGCATCAAGTGTCCAAACAGGCTAAAAAAAAAAAACAAAACTGGAAGGCGTCAGAAGGTGCGATGACGTCAGAAGGTCTGAAGGGGTGACGTCAGACCTTACCCTCTCCCGTAGTTCCAGCAGGGGACCTTACCATCTCCGTTGTTCCAGCAGGGGATCCTACCATCTCCGTAGTACCAGCAGGGTTGGCGGCGACGCTGAGCGGTGCAGGCGCTGCGGGTACAGCGCACAGAGCGACAGCGACAGTCCACAGGCACAATGATGGAGTCCCTGACCAACGGGAGAGGTTGTAGCCCAGGGCAGTAGGCTGTGATGGCGAACTCCTGTAAGACATGGCCATAAGCTAAAGTTGACCACAAGCGAGATCCAAACAGTGAAATAAAGTACCACGAGCAAACTACAACAGTGCAAAATAGTCTGAAATTTACCCCCAAGCAAACTCCGACTGTAAAAATTAGTCCAAATGATGCCTCAAGTGAACTCCAGCAGTGAAAAACAATCTGAATTTTACCAGAAACCCTAACTATAAACCGTAGTCTAAGCTTTACCACAGCAAACTCCAACAGGAAAAAAAAAACACGTACGACACAATACACTACGACACAACCCAAAACAATACACAAACACACACACACACACACACACACACACACACACACAACACACACACACACACACAACACACACACACCACAGCACACAACAAAACATGCAGCTTAACAAACATAATGCACTACTACATAACACAAAACATAACACACTACAATACCTCACAGCACAATACATGTCTACGCAACACAAAGCAATACGAAATATTCCAAAACTTACACTACAATACGACACAAAACAAAACTAAACACACAACAAAATTTACTACAGTACAGCATACCATAAAACAATTCATGCGACACAATGCAACACAATAATCACTACGCAACTCACCACAACACAGCGCATACAATACAATGCAATACAACGCAATATATTACAATTACAATAACTAGCATGCACACAGGTGTCGTGTTTGGACACCATCCCTGAGAAAAAAAAAATGGGTAGGCGCTGCACATGTGGCGAGGCGCTTCCAGTGGGGAGAGCAGCCCGAATTTCACCCAGATAAATCTGCTGTGACATACAGTGGTATTAAAAAAAAAACAATCATAAAAATGCAACACAGTACAATACAATACAATACAATACAATACAATACAATACAATACAATACAATACAATACAATACAATACAATACAATACAATACAATACAATATACAATACCATACAATACAACACAACACAACACAACATAGCACAACACACTACAACACAACCCAATATAACCTAGCCTATAGCAAGACAAGAGTGCTGTGGAGGAACAGAGAACCTACCTGGAAGTCTGGGTAGCAGAGGTTGGAATAACCAGACTGTGGGTTGGTGCAGTTGGAACAGCAATCCTGTCTGCAAAACCACATGGATTTCACATTACTTCACCTACACCCCATCATACCCATTGAACAGTGAACAACATTGATTTATCTGTAGATGGTTTTTGAAAAAAAAAAGCATAACAATAACTTTTTTTTAACCCATCCTCTAAGATTCACTTCATTATGGCTGGAACTCGAGAGATTGTCAAATCAGATAACTTTGCTCAGTTTTGCAACATTAGCAAGGTAAATCAAACCAAATTAAATGCCTGAAATTGACAACTAGATAAAATCCAAAAGATCAAGTTTTTCATCATGTAGAATCCAAAAAACATCAAAACCGTTAATAAAAAAAGAATCCAGTGCATCAAGTTGATGATCCGATACATGCATTGATCATAAGATACAAACAAAGAAAAAATAGATTATCATATACAATAAAATAAGCATGCCAAATCAGTCATCAGTCTACGTATTATATCTGCTGCATTAAGTAAGAGAGCAAATGGCATGAAGTCAGTTCTCGCATGTCGGATTTATAACAATCCCCAAGGTAAACATGAATTTCCTTGCATCCTAAAAGGTCTGTAGGACAAAACATATATACTACTTGCCGAATAAATATTCTGTAAGAGAAGTCAAGACATTTACTACTTGCTGTTCATGTGCTTTATGGCAAAGGCAAATTGTACACCACCTGCTTTATGTATGTTCTGTAGGACGTGGCAAACTTTATTCCAGCTGCTGTCTGAATGCTCTGTAGGACATGGCAAACTTTATAACCCCTGCTGTCTGAATGCTATGTATACAGGACATGGCAAGCTTTATAACCCCTGCTGTCTGAATGCTCTGTAGGACATGGCAAACTTTATAACCCCTGCTGTCTGAATGCTCTGTAGGACATGGCAAACTTTATACACACCTGCTGTCTGAATGCTCTGTAGGACATGGCAAACTTTATAACACCTGCTGTCTGAATGCTATGTACAGGACATGGCAAGCTTTATAACACCTGCTGTCTGAATGCTATGTATACAGGACATGGCAAACTTTATAACACCTGCTGTCTGAATGCTCTGTAGGACATGGCAAACTTTATAACCCTGCTGTCTGAATGCTATGTATACAGGACATGGCAAGCTTTATAACACCTGCTGTCTGAATGCTCTGTAGGACATGGCAAACTTTATAACACCTGCTGTCTAAATGCTCTGTATACAGGACATGGCAAACTTTATAACACCTGCTGTCTGAATGCTATGTATACAGGACATGGCAAACTTTATAACCCTGCTGTCTGAATGCTCTGTAG
>CM060326.1:43050051-43052551 GCA_030674155.1 Stramonita haemastoma | reverse complement strand
GAGAACACGGGGGAACATTACCATCAACACAGGTGACAGGGTCACACACACACACACACACACACACACACACACACACACACACACACACATACACACACACACACACACACACACACACACACACACACACACACACACACACACACACACACACACACACACACTCACAAAAAACACACACAAAAAATAAAATAAAATACAGGCTAAAACTGGTCTTGGCTACAACAAACATACATTCAGACAGAAAACTATCAACCAAGCAAGCTAGCGAGCTAACAAGAAAAACATCCAACCAGCCAATCAATTAACCATCCAGCCAACCAGCCGGCCAACATACATACCAAACCACCCTCCGAACCGATCAACCATCCAACCACTCACCCATCCACCCACCCACCCACTCACCCAACCAACTAACTAATTAACGAGCCATCCAGCCAACCAATCAGCTACCTACCCAAACACCCACTGACCCATCCAACCACCTAACCAACTAAACCCAACCCAACCAACCAACCAACCACCCTTCCACCCAAACACCCATCCACCCACCCAACTTACAAAACGAAACTTACCAAATAAGTAGGGGACGAGATAGCCTAATGGTCAGAACATTTTCGCTGGCGATTTGACGACCCGAGTTCGATTCCCGGTCGAGGGGACTTTTCTCCTGGAGTTAACATCAGTGCTGACTCCACTCTTCCCAAAAGTCTTTCGGATGAGACGATAAACCGAGGCCCTGTGTGTGAACACACGCAGAACATCTTGCGCACACGTTCCACTTTTCCTAAGAGTAGGCCATTGTGTGCCGGTGAGAACAGTTGACAGTATTTACACAACTGCATACACACGGGGACTGGATGAAAAAAAACACTTACGCGCTTATTCTATTATCCTCGATATAAAACAATGAATAAATAAAATAAAAATAAAATAAAATAAAATAAAATAAAATAAAATAAAATAAAATAAACACTCAGGGATTGAGCCTTACCCGGGACACAAGGCGGCAGTGGGCTGAAGATACCGCTGCCAGCCCTGGCAACCACGGAGCAAGGCATCCCTTGCAGAAGCAGGTATAGTGCCTGTCTCTGCTCTGCACTCATGGCCTGCGTGCTTTCCTCCCCAGCTGTAGGAGGCCCCGTGCTGTTCTCCCCCTGTGCTAAGCCAGGGCTGGTGAGGCAACACAACGCTGCCCCGAAGAAGAGGAGAACGCGGAGAGACATTCTCTCGGATGTAAGTTGCAAGGGATCAAGTGGGTGCTGTTAATAAGAGCTTTGATTTTGTGTATGTTTTGTTTTTTTCTCTTTCTCTGCAAAAGTCGAAATAAAAAAGGTGGTTTTTATTCACATAGACGCACATGCATGCTGGCGTAACCCTTGCACGCACGCAGGCACGCGCGCGCGCCGACACACACACACACACACACACACACACACACACACACACACACACACACAAACGCGCATACACACGCATACACACGCACACACACGCATGCACGCACGCCCACACACATACACACACACACACACACACACACACACACACACACACACACACACACACACACACACACACACAAACTTTTTTCATAAATGACCAATCCACAAACAAGGAAAGCCCAAGACAGATAAAGCCTGTTACAGGCCCATATCATTGACCTCACCTACTGGTAAGCTCATGAAGAGAGTTGTTCTTGGAAGATTAATATATTATTGCCAGAAAAAAACAACATTATTGCAAGCCATCAAGCAGGCTTTCAGAGAGGCAGATCTACTATGGATAATAAAGAAACTTAGAATGCATAAAACAACACTTTGGACTATAAAAAACGTTCTTACTTTTTGTTTTTTACATTAATAAATCCTACGATCAAGTTTTGCATGCAAAGTTATTAAGTAAGTTGAAGACAATTGGTTTTTCCGTTAACATCTATCATTATATCAAGAGCTTTCTTAGTAAACGATCCATTCAAGTAAAGGTCGGAAATAACTACTCAGGTCCTAGATATCGTGATATGGCCTTACCACAAGGCTCTGTTATGGCACCCGTTCTATTTAATATAATGTTATATGATCTTCCTAGACATTTGTCCCATAACGTTGTTTTAGTACAATACGCAGATGACATATGCATGTGGATGAATGTCACTATAAAACAAAATACATCAAAAAGGTCTTTACATTGTATTAAAAAAACTATCCCCAAAAGACCTTGATAGTTTGAATAAGTACATAATTGAACATGGTCTAATATTATCTACGGAAAAAAAACAACCGCATATGGTGCTTTTTAACAACGATGATAACCCGGACAGCTTACTTGTGTTCAAAATTGAAAATGAGGTAGTTAAATATAAATATTTAGTAAAGTTTTGGTTTTTTTATGCACTTCAAAGTTGACTTGGAATGCTCACATTGAACATACCTTAACTAAAGAAAGAACATGTTTAAATTTGCTAAAAAATGTCCGAAAGCAGTATTGGGGACAATAC
>CM060326.1:43035051-43040051 GCA_030674155.1 Stramonita haemastoma | reverse complement strand
CCCATGAGGGAGGGAGGGAAGAAGGAAAGAGAGAGAGAGAGAGAGAGAGAGAGAGAGAGAGAGAGAGAGAGAGAGAGAGAGAGAGAGAGAGAGAGAGAAAGAAGAGAGAGAGAGAGAGAGAGAGAGAGGAAGAGAGAGAGAGAGAGAGAGAGAGAGAGAGAGAGAGAGAGAGAGAGAGAGAGATATTCTGTTAAAGAGAGATCTAGATCTAGATGAGAAGAGGTGAAATCCAATATCAGTCTTTTTCCTCCCATGCAGTGAGAGAGAGAGGGGAGGGGGAGAGAGAGAGAGAGAGAGAGAGAGAGAGAGAGAGAGAGAGAGAGAGAGGAGAGAGAGAGAGAGGGGGGGGGGGGTCAAAGTCATTTTCGATATCCAGCCGATAGTCTACCCTATGCCATCATTATTGTTGCCAAGCACAGGCTACTTGTCTAGCCAGATCTGAAAAACTGCCTTGAAAACTCTTAGGTCTATCAGCTTTGAACCCTGCTGGGACGCTGCCTCTTCCACTAACACCACTAACGATCTCTGTCACAATGACGTCCCTTGTTTCAGGAGTCACGGCTCCTTTGAAAAATGACGTAATGACGTAAACGAGTAGGAAAATGACGTCAGACCAGCCGTTTGTAGCGATTGTGATGACTGTAGGCGCTAATCAGTGCATCCTGCTGTCCCCGGGGTATCAACGTAATGACCAACGCATGTAGCGCTATTTTGAAACTATACAAACGGCAGTTGCGGGGACGCACTGTTTGTTCAAATATGCGCTATCCACAGTTTTTTTTGCGTCCGTTAGGGCGCACTGGTCACATTATTTTGCGGCAAAGTTGAAAAAAATGCGGGAATCCCGCAAGGGCGCACCCTAGAATCAACACTGAAGACTGGCATCCTGCGGGGCCCACACAGGCATGAAGGCGGCTCCATTACCTTTTATTGATTAAAAAAAAAAAAAAAAAAATTTATATCGAGGATAACTTTTACCTGGAGTGAAGGCTTTCTTTCTCTTTGTGCCGTTGCCATTAGAACGGGGTGGTGTACTGAGGAACAGGGGAGGAGGATCAGCGCAGGCACTACAGGATTCCTGGCTTTATGACTGTCTTCAAGTTTTCATGTAAGCATCAAGGCTGTCTCTGTCCGGCATAGGAATGCGTACGGGACAGGATAGCCTAGTGGTCAGAACATTGCGCTCGCAATTTGACGACTCGGGTTCGATTCCCGTTCAAGGGGATTTTTTCTTTTGGAGTTAATACTAGTGCTGACTCCACTTTCCACAAAAGTTTTTTGGGGGATACTGTAAGTCGAGACCCCGTGTGCGAACGCACGCAGAACATCTTGCGCACACGTTAAATCCTGGTCCGCTTTTCGTAAGAGTAGGCCATTGTGTGCCGGTTGGAACAGATGACAAGATTTAAAAGGCTGCATACACATAGCGAATGTATGTAAAAAAAAAACCAAACACATGAGTGCTTATTCCATTATCCTCGATATAGAAGAATAAATAAGTTAATAAATAAATAAATACACACACATATACACACGGGCGCGCAGAGAGAGAGAGAGAGAGAGAGAGAGAGAGAGAGAGAGAGAGAGAGAGAGAGAGAGAGAGAGAGAGAGAGAGAGAGAGAGAGAGAGAGAGAGAGATTCAAGTCAATTTAGTCCGGGTTTGTTGTTGGTGGCGGGCCTTTGCCTTCCATTTCTTTATTATTTTTTTTTAGTTTGTGTTCTTTTACTCTTCAATTTGTCCTTGTTTATCTGTTTTGTTTTTACTTCCTGACTTACTGACTTGATCCTGGCTAGATATATACTCGAAATGACTTGACCTTTGGCCTGTACCCGAATGACTTGACTCTGGGTAATTACCCAAAATGACTTGATTCTATGTATGTACCCTGAATGACTTAACTCCGGGGGTATGTACCCTGAATGATTTGACCTTGGGTATGTACCTTGAATGATTTAACCCTGGATACATTATGTATCCTGATTGACATGACTATAAGTATGTACCCTGAATGATTTGATCCCATGTATGTACCCTGAATGACTTTACCTTGGATATGTACCCTGAATGATTTGATTCTGGTTATGTACCCTGAATGACTTAATCCTGGATATGTACCCTAAATGATTTGATCCTGGGCATGTAACCTGAATGACTTGACCTTGGATAATTATATATACCCTGAATGGTTTGAGTTTGGGTATGTACCCTGAATGACTTGATTCTGGATATGTACCCTGAATAACTTGATTCTGGATATTATGTACCCTGAATGACTTGACCAGGATATGTACTCAGAATGATTTGACCCCGCTGAATGACTTGGCAATGTATATATGTGAGGCTCCACCACAAAATGAGTCGCTTAGCACATTACCCAATTTTGGGCTAGGAGCCATTAAAGACAGGTGGGGGTCAAGTTGTCAAATTTGAGATTTTGATTGATTATTAAACTATATTCATCATTCTACCTTGTAAAGAAATATCAAGGCATAAGTTTCATTCCTTTTGCCTTTAAATGTGTTTTGTATACCCACACCTTCATTCTGACATCTGTTATGAAAATAAACTTGCCCGTTTCTCATTTTGTCACATCCTGCAGTGTATTGTTTCAATTTGTAATAACTGTTGATAGAATTGTCCGATTTTCAATCTGTTTTTTGTATTGTATAGCCCTGTTATTGCACATTAATAGCATGTCAATAACTAAAAATTGACCTCTGGTGCAATGGGACTCCTTATGAGGTGGAGCCACATATACCCTGAATGACATGATGATAGATGGATATTTAACCCTGAAAGATTGCCTCTGGGTGTGTACCCTGAATGACTTGATTGTGGGTATATACCCAGATTGACAAGACTTTGGGTATGCACCCTGAATGACTTGACCTTGGCTGAAACTGGGTGTGTCAACTTAGTAACTGTACATTGTTTGTGTTTTTCTTTGTTGCTTCTCCTGATCATGACACAGTGTTGTTTTTTTTTCAGGTGGTGGTGGGGGATGGGGAGCAATGTTGTTCAATGAAGTTAAAAGCTGGTGTTTCTTAATTTATTCACTTGTGTGTGTGTGTGTGTGTTTGTGTGTGTGTGTGGTGTGTGTGTGTGTGCACTGCCTGCATGTGTGTGTGTGTGTATGTGATGTGTTGTATGTGTGTTTGTGGTGTGTGTGTGTGTGCCCCAAAAGGGGGGAAGGTCGTCGTTAATCATGGTGCTCCCGTGTGCATTGTTTACTTCCAAATTCTAAACAGGTTTCAGGTGTGTAAATTTATTGCCAAATAGCATGATCATGGTCACCACCTGTTGCTACATCTCACTCAGCCGTCTTTAGGGGAACCTATCAGACTGTCTGCATATTTTTTTTATCACCACTACCACCATCATCACCCTCTTCCTCACCACAGTCTGTCTGCGTCTGAAGGCTACCTACCCTCTTTTACAGCTTTTCCCACAAAGCCCAAATTTTCTCTCTCTCTCTCTCTCTCTCTCTCTCTCTCACAATGCCCCTAGGGCGCCATTATACCTGTCCTGCTGTGTGTCGCTCTCCCGGAAGCCAACAAATGGACCAATGAAACCCTGCCCCCCCCCCCCCCCTCTCCCCAGCTTTATTCTTCTAGCTCCCTATCAATTTTTTGTCAAAATCCAAGCTTCGTTCAGATGGTCTTATTTTTTATGGCTGTCTCTGTTTTGTTTCACATCCTCGTGTTTGCTGAACAGGGGGAAACAGTGATGCTTGAGGTACCCATGGCAGAAGTGTCACTTCTCGGCCTACTAAAATGGTTCTGATGTCACAATGTAGTGAATACTTAGCATGCAATTGGCTTCCTGGAAAGTATTAGCCCTGCTCGATTCAACTTGTGGAGGACACAGCCTTGGGAACATACAGTGGCGATTTCTCAGGGAGATGAGTGAGGGCAAGAAGAGGAAAAAGAGAGAGTGTTTTATGAAGGAGGTTCTCTCCACCTGTCCAGTCTACAGGAATTCAATCTTGTTCTCTTAACATGCCGCCATTGCTGTAGTGCCGTGTCAGATTGTTACATAACGTAGTTCAGTGGTTACAGTGTTGTATCAGACTTCTGTAACAGACCATATCAATTGACCAGGGGTTACAGTGTTGTATCAGACTTTGTAACAGATAATGCAGGGGTTACAGTGTTGTATCAGACTTCTGTAACAGATAATGCAGTGGTTACAGTGTTGTATCAGACTTTGTAGTGATGAACAGTTGATAATTCAAGTGGGGTTACAGTGTTGTATCAGACTTTGTAACAGATAATTCAGTGGTTACAGTGTTTGTGTTTGTAATTCAGTACAGTCTGATAACATAAGTAATTCAGTGGTTACAAGTGTTGTACAGACTTCTGTAACAGATAAGTCAGTGGTTACACACTGCTGTCAGATATATGATTTTATAGCATGAATATAATTCAGTAGTTACAAGTGTTGTATCCAGACTTCTGTCAGATAACATTTAAGTGTGTAAATTCATACATAATTCATGGGAATCTGTCAACTCTGTCAATAGTGAGTTCAGTCATGTCCATTAAAATTTTAGGACCAGTCATCTGGAGTGATTAGAGGAAAGGATTCAAGTCTCTCCAGGGTTTTCTGTTGGAGAAATGATATTTTATTTTGAGCTGATGTTGAATCTCTTTATTTCCATCAAGCATTTTAAATAAAACGATGAATTGAGGTTCTTGCTAACATTTTGGAGACGAATATACAAGTTATGGTCAGTGATATAGTTAATATAGCAGTTTCCAGACTACTTTTTAGGCTTAAGGGGTTTTACAAAGAAGCATCTAATTTTTCACCATGCCTGTGCATAATCATAGCCTCCAAGAAAAAAAATAAAGTAAAAACTGAGGGGCAACATTTCAAACTGGCTGAACACAGCACAGTTCAACTTTTGCCGATTTGCCTCAGCAACGTGAAAGAGAGTGGAGAGGGAAGGGCTGGGTGGGTGGGTGGGGTGGCGGAGAGGTTGGCTCCCCTCAGTTGG
>CM060326.1:43012551-43030051 GCA_030674155.1 Stramonita haemastoma | reverse complement strand
TATCTAGTTCGAATAACATTTCACAGGTTTTCTGCGGTAACCGCTCAGTATTCATCTGTAATAACCTAAACCAATATCTAATGCATGCAAAATAAGAATTAGGTACAATATATATATAGATATATATATATATAAATATATATATATATAAATATATATATATATATATATATATATAATATATATATATATATATAATATATATATATATATATATATATTCCCAGACCTTCCCATACCATTTTATTTGGTGTTTTGGTTTGTACTCCAAAAACCTTTTACATGCAATCATATGCACGTTTTTAAATGATCTAATCTATTGAACTCCCAAATTTTAGCTGAATATAGTGGTGCTGGTTGTGTTTTTATATAAAAAAATAATAAAGAGAGAGAGGGAGATTTGATTTGATTTGATTTATTCTTTTACATCAAGGATAATGGAATAAGTACTCTTGAGCTTTTTTACATCCAGTCCCCGTGTGTATGCATTTTGTAAATGTCATCTGTTCCCACCGGCACACGATGGCCTACTCTTACGAAAAATGGAACAGGATTTAATGTGTGCCCAATATGTTCTGCGTGCGTTCGCACATGGGGCCTCGGTTTAAATTCTCATCCGAAGGACTTCTTGGGAGAGTGGAGTCAGCACTGATGTTAATTCCAGGAGAAAAATCTCCTCGACCGGAATCCAACCCGGGTCGTCAAATTGCCGGCGCAATGTTCTGACCACTAGGCTATCCGTCCCCGAGAGAGAGAGAAAAGAGAGAGAGAGAGAGAGAGAGAGAGAGAGAGAGAGAGAGAGAGAGAGAGAGAGAGAGAGAGTCTGTGTGTTGGGAGTTCCCCTGCTTAACACATTGAAAACTACTACAGAATGCGTACTCTGTCTCACTCCTCACACCTGAGAATCACCGTGAAACCATAGCTACACACAGCATGGTGAGACTGCACACATAATAGCTGATTTGAAATTAATTTTTGTTTCAATACCTACCATTGTCACAAAATGACGATATGTATGTGTCTGCGTGAATGTGTATAAAGACGTGTTTACATTCACCCACGCACCAACTAAAATGGCACCACACCAGATGTTACTAAAATCTGGTGGATACTTAATGTCCCTGCGGTGTTTTGTGAACATGACTTTTTATCAATTTTTGCTTTAGAAACATTGGTAAGAGCGACCAAACAAACATGACATGAGTGAGTTAAATAAACAAACTCTGCTATCAAATGTGTCTGTTATTGGTCGCAAACAGTGCAAAGGTTACCACAGGGTGTTTTATGACATCGATGTGAAGAACAAAAATTAACTTTAGATGGGTATCAAGGGTAAACAACAAGGTAAGCTGAACAGAGTTTTTCGGGACTGGGACTACGTTTGGTTTCAGCAGGTGCAGGGCATAACTTATTTAAGTTTTATTCTCACGAGATTAATTGACTGTAGATGGCAAAAAGGGGATGGGCTCTTGTTATGCTAATGATAGTCGGTGATTTGATCTTTATAGGTACTTCAGTCCATTGTGTGGTATTCCCATTTCTTTGAACATAAAAATGGATCGGCATAAAAATCTATCGTGGCAAGGTTTAGGTTTGGTAGTTCTGACCTTTTTTCTTCATTGCTGTTGCTCTAAAAAAAATAAATAAATAAGCTGAGCGATCGCGGAATTGGTGTAACAGTGCTTTGAAAAACAAAATTTGTTTGATGTTATGATGTTTGATTTCACAGGGTCGCAGAACAGTTCTTTTTACAATACTGAAAACAGCCCTGCGCAGTTTGACTGTTGCTGGTAATGGTTTCGGCAGAACCAACTGCTATGGCCATATGGAAAGCCCTGCTCGTTAGTAGTACAAGGCATCCAACATACACATTATTTATGCACAATTACTGATGGATGTTCTATACTTCTGCTGTATGATATCACCCTTGTGTATGATCAATTTCCCCCTCCAATAAGATCTACGGTCTGTGTTAAATATTATATTTTCTGATTCTGTTTGCCTGTCTCTGTCTGTCTCTGTACCTCTCTCTCTCTTTTTCTCTTGACTTTTTTGTAAAGTTGTGTAACACTCTTTTCGATAAAGGTATTTTTCCAGAGAACTGGTGTGAGTCCATCATTCTTCCGTTATATAAGAAAGGTAACGTAAATAATACCAATAACTATAGAGGCATTTCCTTGTCTGATATCAGTAGTAAAGTGTATAGTACTATAATCAATAGTAGGCTTCAGGAATATGTAGAGCAAAACAATATTACAGGTGATCATCAAGCTGGTTTCAAATGAGGATATTCAACAATTGATCATATGTTCACACTTTTGGCTTTTGTTCAGAAACAGTTTTCATTTAACCGGAAACTTTATGTAGCATTTATTGATTTTGAAAAGGCCTTTGATTCCACCAATAGAAATTTGTTATGGCCAATTTTGATTAAGAACGCAATTAATGGTAAATTATTTCGATGTGTTAAGAGTATGTATGACTCAGTTAAAACAAGAGTAAGATGTGGGGATAAACTGTCTAACTATATAAATTGTACCAAAGGTGTAAAACAAGGAGATGTATGTAGCCCTATTTTGTTTTCGTTGTTTATAAATGAATTAGCAATAGATATCATTGAAACGGGTAGACATGGTGCAAATTTTACTGTTGATCCTGTTGAGTTATTCATATTGTTATTGGCTGATGATATAGTGTTGTTTTCAGAGACAGTTGTTGGTTTACAGGCTCAGCTTAACAGCTTACAAAGTGCAGCCAATAAATTACAATTAAAGTTTAACTTAACCAAAAGTAATATTGTTGTATTTAGAAAAGGCGGGTTCTTGGCAGCCAGAGAAAGATGGGTATATGCTGGTACCTCATTGTCTGTTGTGAACGCCTATAGGTATCTAGGAATATATTTTTCTACTCGTTTGAGTTTTGTTGCTGCATGTAAGGATCTGTGTAGTAAAGCAAAGCATGTACTTTTCTGTATAATGAGGAAACTGTATGCACTGAATAACAACTCTTTGGACTTATTCCTTAAAATTTTTGATTCTCAAATACAACCTAGAGTTCAATATGGTTCCGAATTGTGGGGTATGGACAAAAAAGCACTTACACAATGTGAGTCTGTTCATTTATTTGGTCTCAAAAGGTTTCTAGGTGTTGACATGAGAACTCCAAATGATTTAGTTATGGAGAATGTAATAGATATCCTATCTACATTAATTCTGCTGTTAAATGTTTCCGTTACTGGCTTAAATTATTAAAGATGAGTTGGGAAAGACTTCTGCGGAAAGCATATAACATGTTATTTGAGTTAGACACAAGGGGTAAAGTCAACTGGGTTTCGAACATACGAATATGTCTGTTTGAACTTGGGTTCGGATATGTTTGGATGTCTCAAGGGGTAGCAGAAGAAAAAAAATGTTTCTACAGATGTTTCGCCAACGCTTGATTGATTGTAGATGGCAAAGCTGGGAAAGTCGCATTCAATCAAGTGACAGATTTGACCTATACAGGATCTACAGCTCTACCCATGTTGTGAAGAAGTATCTTTCCTTAAATTTAGATAGACATTTAAGAGTAATTACAACTAAATTTCGGTTTGGTATTTCAGAAGTGATGAAACATGCCTATCGCTTTAAACGTACTTGTGCCACTGATATGCTGTGCCCATTGTGTAAAGAACAAGATGAAGATGAGGTCCACTTTGTTTTGAAATGTGACACCCTTTCTGATCTCCGCGAAAGATTCATCCCGAAAAAATTCTATGTACAACCAAGTCTATTTCGTCTATGTTTATTGACATCATCTGAAAATGAAAGTATTGTTCGTAACTTTGCAATGTACTTATTTAAAGCTTTCCAACTGCGAGAAAAAGCTACGTCTTGACTTTTTTGATACTGCATTTTGATAGGACGCGTAATATTTCTTTTCTTTTCTTGCTTTTATGTTCAATTTTATCATTTGTTGCCCCTCTGTTCATAAGGGGCTGTGGCCTTACGTGAATAAAACATCTGAAGTCTGAAGTCTCTCTTTTTCTCTCTCTGTCTTTCTGTCTCTCTCTATGTGTCTCTCTCTTCCTCTCTCTCTGTGTCTGTCTGTCTGTCTGTCTGTCTGTCTGTCTGTCTCTCTCTCTCTCTCTCTCTCTCTCTCTCTCTCTCTCTCTCTCTCTCTCTCTCTCTCTCTTGTGTTCGTCGCTCGCTCGCTTGCTCAATACATACGTCTGTTTTCTTCTGCAGGTGAATGCATTTTATGCAAAATGCCCCAAAACAAAAATCACAGGTGACTGCTGCCTGCTGATCTAGCGATTTAGTGTCGGGCATTCTTTTCCCTTTTACCTCTGTCGTATCGGCAACAAACCTTCTAACTTAAAAATTGTTTAAAGATGCACCTCCAACAACTATTTCAAACGACTCCTTTTTTTTCTTCCTTTATTACGATCACCTTCTTGTTTGTGTCAGTAATGCTGACATACAAGAAGAGACATACAGAAGAGCTGGTTTTAATCTGGTGTTAGTCTGTATACAGTTGTATATATTTTTTCAGCTGAGATGTGAGCTTTTAGAGGGTGACAGGCCTGGGTATGGCCTCTGTGGTCGGTGGGGCTATAAGCAATAAGAATGGATTGGGTTGGGGTTAGCTTTCTGTGTCGTGTGTCAGTGAGTCACAGAGACAAACCATTCTTTTTTGTTTTGTTTTGTTTTGAAAATGTGCCTTCACGTTCAACATTGTCTCTGTCATAGAATATAGCAGTGTCATCGCATTTGGGGGATAAGCGACAGGGCATGTGTGTGTGTGTGTGTGTGTGTGTGTGCATGAATCCACGACGGTATTTATTTGTATACCTGTGTGGGTCTGTGTGTAGGGCTATCTCTGTGTCTACGTGTTTGTACTCGAAGGGATGGGTTTTCTGTGTGCTTTTTTTGCGTGTGTGCACACTTGCATATCAATCTCCGGGTAAATTGTATATCTCATTATCATTGAAAGTGATATTTGTCCAAATTCCGGCTTGGGATATATAGGGCTATGTACATTTCCCCCCCGTATATAATGGTCATCTCACACTGCTCGCGTGACAAAGATGTTCTACGTCAATAGTCTTTCTTGAAGATCATGTGGCGTCATTTCAGAATGTAAACAGCTGTACTTTAACCCACAAATAAAAGTGTGCCTGCTGAGTTCAAAGGGCACTTTCTCTCTGAGCTGCAAACAGGAGGCAAACAAAAGCTGGCATGACAAGGCAAAAACAGACCCCATGCCGTTTTATTCACGTAGGGAATTATACAGTTTAAAAATCAAATGTGCACAAGGCGGCTTTTATTGCAAGGGATTTATATTTCAGTGCAAAACTATGTCAGCCCAGTTCGTTGAAAATCGTGACGTCATTCGCACTCCGACCCTCCACTCCCTTCTGTCTGTCTGTCTGTCTGTCTCTGTCTCTATCTGTCTGTCTGTCTGTCTGTCTGTCTGTCTCTCTGCTCTCTCTCTCTCTCTCTCTCTCTCTCTCTCTCTCTCTCTCTCTCTCTCTCTCTCTCTCTCTCTCTCTCTCTCTCTCTCTCTCTGTTGATTGTGTGAATGTGTACTGTACTAGTATTAACGTTTGATTTTTGAGCTTTTTTTTTTTTTAAACTAGTTTGAACTCAGTGTACTGAGCAGTTTATGTGTCAAATGTTGGAACGCTTTAGCTTCTTTTCTCCTCGTTCTTAAACAAGAACTTGAATCTGGTTGTTTTTGTCTCTGTTCAAGGCATGGGTAAGATGAAAAACAGACAGAAAGTGAACGCTATCTGTTTTTTCTTGAACATAAAGGTCATCACTAACATCCTCCTCCTCCTCTTCCTCCTCCTCTTCCTCATCATCCTCTTCATCATCACCACTATCATCACCACTATCATCATCATCAGCAGCAGCAGTAGCAGCAGCAGCAGCAGCAGCAGCTGAGGCACTAGTAGTAGTAGTAGTAGTAGTAGTAGTAGTAGTAGTAGTAGTAGTAGTAGTAGTAGTAGTAGACGACAACCAGTCTTCTCCCGATGTCAAACGTCTTTCTCTTTCCTTGTCTAACCACTCTCTTTCCCAGCTAGTAAATGAACCAACACATAGATCAGGCCACATCTTAGACTGGCTCATCACTGATGCCTCACAAAATCTCATCACATCCGTATCTGTCACTAATGAACTGCTTTCTGATCATTCTGCTATCCTTTTCTTTCTCAACATCGCAAAGCCTATCAAAAAGAAAAAGCACGTTACCCGTCGCAACCTCAAGGCCATCAATATTCAAAACTTTTCTTCCCAAGCTGCTGAACGCCTATCACAAACTCCTGATAACACTGACCCTTCTACACACTACAGTAATGTTCTCAGTCAACTGCTCGATGAGCATGCACCTTCTTCGGACCTTTTCCTGCGCGATAGACCCTGTGCCCCATGGTACACTCACGAAATTTTGGTTGCAAAGCGTAAACGCCGACAGCTAGAGCGGCAGTGGCGCAAAATAAAAACTGAAATTAACAGACAGCTTTTACGAAAACAAACCAACAAAGTCAAATCCTTAATCCATTCAGCAAAGACAAATTTCTATTCTGCTCAAGTTCTCAATGCTACATCAATGAAATCTCTTTTTTCCCTCACCTCAACTCTTCTTGGATCTGATAAGGCAAGTCCTCTGCCTACCGCCTACAGCCATTCTGAACTTCCTGCTATTTTTTCTTCCTTCTTCTCTGACAAGGTCCGCAATATTCGTTCCAGACTGGATCAGTCTTCTTTCCAACCTGCGCCTCCTGATCCCCAATTCGCTGGTACTCCTCTTCTTTCCCTTCATCCAGCAAGCGAGAGTGAAATCATGACAATTTTGAAAGAAATGACGATAAAATCATGCGATCTTGATCCAATACCTGCTTCTCTTTTCACTCAGTGCCTTCCACAGCTTATACCCACCATCACGAAAATTGTAAACTCATCTCTTCTTTCAGGGATTTTTGCACCAGCTCTCAAAACTGCAATAGTTCCACCCCTACTCAAAAAGCACGACCTCGACCCTAACACTCTGAAGAACTATAGACCTGTTTCCAATCTGCCTTTTATCTCTAAATCCCTTGAAAAAGTTGTTCTGAAACAACTCAACAGCCATCTCCATTTCAACAGTCTCCTCCCCCCGTTCCAGTCTGCCTACCGCATCAACCACAGCACCGAAACCACCCTGGTGCACACCTTAAACTCGCTTCTACATGCTTCTGACTCAGGGAAAATCTCCCTCCTCACTCTTCTCGACTTATCTGCAGCATTTGACACTATAGACCATTCAATTCTTCTCTCCCATCTCCAAAACACTTTCGGTATTAAAGGCACTGCCCTCACCTGGTTTAGTTCGTACCTGACAAACCGATTCCAAATTGTGGCAGTAAACAAGATTCATTCCACACCAACCAAACTAGAATGCGGAGTCCCTCAAGGATCTGTTCTAGGCCCTGTTCTCTTTACTCTCTATACTGCTCCCCTGTCACATGTTATTAACCGTCATTAGATCAACCATCACTTTTATGCAGACGACTCTCAGATTCTAAGCAGTGGTACGCCTGAAAACCTGCCTTCTCTGTTGACAAATATGTCATACTGCCTTCAAGATATCCAAAACTGGATGATACAGAACAACTTACAATTAAACGCAGATAAAACCGAATCCATGCTTGTAGGGACCAAACACAAACTGTCTTTTATCACAACAACTTCAATAGAATTCGGCAATACGTCAGTCCCTCTATCCAGTGCCGTAAAGTATCTAGGAGTCGTTATTGACAACACACTCTCCATGCAAAAATTCATCACCCTGACCTGTCAGTCATGCTACTATCAACTACGGCGTATTAGTGCAATTCGAAAGTACCTGTCCACTGATGCAACATCCAAACTAGTCACTTCTCTTATTCTTTCACGTCTGGACTATTGCAATTCTCTTTTGGCTGGTCTGCCAGCATCATCTATCCACTCTCTCCAACGTATACAAATCTCTGCAGCTCGACTGGTCCTGAGAAAGAAAAAAATCTGAACACATTACTCCTCTCTTGCAATCTCTCCACTGGCTGCCTGTGCCACAGAGAGTTAACTACAAGATCAGTATTCTCTGTTATAAATGTCTCCACAAAACAGCACCCTCCTACCTCTGTGAATGTCTTCACGTGTACACACCTTCTCGTTCCCTCCGCTCGGCTGCAGATACCTTATCCTTAAAAATTCCGAGATTCAACCTATCTACCGTTGGCCGCCGCTCTTTCTCTATTTCTGGTCCATCAATCTGGAATGACCTCCCTCTATCCCTTCGGCAAAAGCCTACATGTGACACTTTTAAATCCAACCTCAAGACACACTTGTTTCAAACCTAAGATTTTTGTCTTCTGTTTTCATCTCCTATTTGTCCCTGCCTTCAACATTTGAAATTCCATTCACCCTGTCAAAATGTATAACCTCTATGTGTGTGTGTGTGTGTGTGTGTGTGTGTGTGTGTGTGTGTGTGTGTGTGTGTGTGTGTGTGTGTGTGTGTGTGTGTGTGTGTGTGTGTGTGTGTGTGTGTGTGTGTGTGCGCGCGCGCGCGTGTGTGTGTGCTTTCGAATTTGCTAGAATTATTTATTGTCATTGATTGTTTGTTGTGAGGGTCGAGTGCAAGCGCTTTGATTTGTTTTTACAAGATATAGCGCTATATAAATTCCATGTATTATTATTACTATTATTATTATTATTATTATAGTAGTAGTAGTAGTAGCAGCAGCAAAAACAGCAGCTGAAGCATCCTCTCTTTCTCTTTTTCGCTCCCTCTGCAGACTTGTTGCAGATAGTTACGTGTTCATGACTTGTCCTAACTTCTCTACATTGACATATCACGGTCTGAGCACAGCATTGAGTTTTGTAGACAGCATGTGGAGGTCAGTTTGAAAGAGAGAAAACCTGTATACTGCAGAAGCCTTTCCCCCGTCTGATGTCAGCCACTCACACAGCATGCTGGGTTGAGGTCAGACTGTTTAATCAGCTCGTCCTGTGTGTCTAGACGGATAGGTGGGTTGATGGGTGGATTGGTGGATTCAGATGAGACTATAAACCGAGGCCCCCGTGTGCGAATGCACACAAAACACCTTGTGCACACGTTAAATCCTGTCCCGCTTTTCGTAAGAGTAGACTATTGTTTGCCAGTGGACTCGGATGAAAAGATTTTTTTTTTAAACTGCATACACACGGGGACTGAATGTAAAAAAGCACATGGGTGCTTATTCCATTGTCCTTGATATTAAAGAAAAAATAGATAGGTAATTAAATAAATGAATGATTGGTGGTTGGATGGATGGATGAGTGGGTGGGTCAATAGATGGATGGATGGATGGGTGGGTCGATAGATGGATGGATGGATGGATGGATGGATGGATGGATCAAGTGCCCTCCTAAGACTAAGGTTCACGAGCCCTAGATCTCCAAGTCATTCTGTCTTAGGCCAGTCGCAAGTGCTCTGCTAGTCTACTGCCTGTCCAATCTGGGGGACAAGATAGCCTGATAGTTAGAATGTTGCGCAATACGCGTAAAGTATAACGCTTTAACCACCAAGCTATCCAGTCCAGCCCACAATGATGAGCATGAGACTCAAAACAAACATAGAAACTTAGACAGACACAGACAGACAGAGACAGAAAGACACAAACAGGGAGGAACAGACACAGACAGAGAAAGGATAAGATAAACCATAATCATAGATATTATATTTCAAATAACCATGAAAAACTTTGTTTTCTTCCTTAGACGTGTCGCCTTCAGACCATGGGCTTCTTCGTCCTCTTCCTCCTCCTCCCTCTCTCACTAACGTCATCAGCCCACAATCCGAGCCGCCATAAACGACAGGCTGTCATCGACATCGCAAGCGTTGCCGTCGACACGCCTCCCCCTCAACCTGCCCCTACCAACCGCCCTCCCTCCCCTCTACCCATCCCATCCCCTACCGTCACCACCAGCAAACCGGCGAACGCTGTCCCCGCTGGCAACACTTTCAACGTACCAGCCTCCGGCTCCAGTAACGGGGCAGGGGCGGGGGGCTGTTAGGGGGGAGCCTGTTAGGAAACAACAACCCGGGGGGCAGTTCTCCTGGTGGAGCTCTCAGCGGGGGCATCTTCGGTGGGGGGACTTTTGGCGGCGGCGGCGGTGGTGGTAGGGGTGGATTCGGGGGGCGGCCAGGGGGAGGAGGGCTGGGAGGGAATCCTGGAGCAAACTTCGGGGGAAACCCGGGTGGAGCTTTCGGGAACAACCCTGGGTCAGGATTTGGAGGGAACGCTGGAGGGTTTGGAGGGAACCCGGGTGGTGGGTTCGGGGCAAACCTAGGTGGCGGAGGGTTTGGAGGGAACCCAAGAGGTGGGTTCGGAGGGAACACAGGAGGTGGTGGATTCGGGTCCACCCCAGGTGGTGGGTTTGGAGGGAACCCAGGTGGTGGTGGGTTCGGGGCGAACCTAGGAGGTGGACTGGGAGGCATAGGAGGTAGGCCAGGGGGAAGAGGAGGGGGAAACACGGGACCCGGTTTGGGCAACAACCCAGGGGGGGGTGGTGGTGGCGGTGGTGTGTTTGGCAACAACCCTTTCGCCCCGACAGGCAACGCTGGGGGGATTTTTGGGGGAGGGGGGTTCCCAGCTGTGAACGGAGGGGCTGGAAATCCCTCTAGGCCCACCCCGGGTGGTGGAGGAGGTCAGCAGGGATTCGGTAGGGGAGGGATTTTCCCTGGCGGTTTTGGAGCAGGGGGTGCAGGCGGTATTCCTAGACCTACTTCTCCTTTTCAGGGTGGTAATGGTGGTGGTAGTGGTGGTGGTGGTAGGGATGGGATTTTCGGAGAAGGATTCTTCCCTGGTAACCGGGGAGGAGGAGTAGGAGGGGGCTCAGTACCGATTAATGCAGGAGGTTTTCCGTCTAACAATAACAACAATAACAATAATAATAACAATAATGGTGGTGGAAGATTCCCGGCCACTAATAATGGTTTCGGTAACAACAATCCCTTCCTGCGACCCAACTTCGGGTTCAACAACAACAACAATAACCAAGGCAACAGGCCCACTTTCCCAGGATTGGGTAACCGTCCCGGTGGTGGGAATGTTTTCCCAGGACTGTTCCCTGTGGCCCCTGTAGGGCCTGAAGCACCTACCACGACCCCTACTACCCCGCTTGGGGTCTCCACACCCCCTAGCCCCACTGTTGCCCCCTCTCCCAGTGTGTGCACGCCTCCCACCCCCTCGGTGGGCAACAGAGGTCGTTTGAACAACCTGACCATGCCTGGCGCGTGAGTGTTCTTGGATGTTTTGTGGTTGGTGTACCTTATTTTTTGCATGTTTTCAGTTTTTTGTTCTACTTTTTAGTCACGGTAGACTTATCTTCACAAAAAAATCAACTCAAGTTAAGTCAAAAACACTTTAATTATCCCTGAAGAGCAATTACAGTACTGACAGGCATATTGATACGAATCATAATCAAAGACACACAAGAGCTACATTTCATGTTCGTTCAGGCATTGTATGATAGCTTCAAATATAAATGTCATAAACGCTCACACTCGTACGCGTGCGGGCGCGCACACACACGCAAACGCACACATACACACACACCAATGTATGGATACAATGTTATTAAAACCAGGCTGCATGCTCTCTTTCCAGGGAGTGAGCGTTGCCACATGTGCAGGGCTTCCAATTATATATTTTTTGTCTGCATGTGTATACAATGTTGTTCCCTTATGAGGGTGCCTTTTAAAAATACATTTTTGATGTGGGTGTCTGTGTGTCTGTCTGTATTTCTGTCTGTCTGTCAGTCTGTCTTTATGTGTGTCTGTGTGTGTGTGTGTCTGTCATGATCCCTGTAGGTCTGTTTGTCTCTGTTCGAGTCTTACTTTGTGTCTGTACATCTCTCTGGTTGTGTGTCTGTTTGACTGTCTGTCTGATGTGATAGGTTGTGATGGTGGTGGAGGAAAACTGCATACATCCGGAGAGTGGATGTAAAAAAACGCATAAGTGCTTATTCCATTATCATCGATATAAAAGAATACATGAAATAGATAAACAAATCAATCAATCAATCATCATCATCATCATCATCATCATCATCATCATCATCATCATCACCACCACCATCATCGTCGTCGTCGTCGTCGTCGTCGTCGTCATCGTCATCTCTGAAGTCACTGTAGTCGACGTCGTCGTTATCATCATCGTCATCATTGCTGTCATTATGGTTGTCATCGTTGCCATCGTTGTCATTTTCGTCATAACTGTTATCGTCATCGTCAGTTTAATTGATTCGCTTTTAGGTTTTTTGCTCCATGCAGGTCTTTTTATGTCGTAAAAACTGTATTGATTATTGAGAGTTGCATATCGATTATTGGCTTTGTGTAATGACTATTGATCGTTGACGTTGATTGTTGGAGTGTTGACTGTGGACAGAATTGAGGCACAGATCAATCAGCAGCTGGCTGCCAACCCACAATTGAACAGTTACCTCAGTCTGGGCTTCAGCATCAATTCTGCATTACAGAATTCTGACGACACCAGGTCAGTAGTCTAGTTCCTTTTAATGGTAGTTTGTGGTCTGTGTTTAACAATCATGATTTAACTTCTTTAAAAAATAGTTTGCCCTTTTCAGGGGATGGGAGATAATTCACCTGAGCTAGTTTTGCTTTTTTAAGGAGAAGGGAACAGGTTTGTTTTGGCTGGTTTAGTTTTGCAGCTAGCATAATGCAATTAGATATTATTATCACTGTGATAATCATTGTAGTTGAGTTCAGTCCTATGGGCCATGGCCACAATAATGCTTTGGCAGAGCTGATTGATTAGTTGAAAGAAGTTACTGCTGTTGTCCCGGTTAAAGGCTGTGATACATGGCGCCAGTACTGGTTATTACTATAACTCTTTTTGGCAAAAAGCTGTGACACAATGCACATGTACTGTTTGTCAATATAGTTCTTTTTGGGCTAAAGGCTTTCAAAAATGCACCAGTACTGTTATTTACTATAGTTCTCCATGGACAAAGGCTGTGACACATGCCGCAGTACTGGTAGATACAAACGTGATTTAACCTCTATAAATCGTTTGCCCTTTCTCAGGGGATGGGATATAATTCACCTGAGCTGGTTTTGTTTTTTAAGGGGAAGGGAGCAGGTAAGTCTTATTCTGAATAAAATACTGATTCCCTTTGGTTTTTCACCTGGTAAACGTTATAATATTTATAGAAATCTGTTGCTTCTGGAATTCTTCACTAAAATTCAAATCATAGTAGTGTTGCGCATTGGCGTCACTTGAGGCAAGTCTAAAACATTTTGGTTCCTATATATTTTTTTTTTTTATATTTATTCTTTTATATCGAGGATAACAGAATAAGCAACATGTGCTTTTTTTCATCCGGTCCCCGAGTGCATGCAGTTTTTGTAAATATTGTCATCTGTTCCCACCGGCACACGATGGCCTACTCTTACGAAAAGCGGAACAGGATTTAACGTGTGCGCAAGATGTTCTGCGTGCGTTCGCACACGGGGCCTCGGTTTATAGTCTCATCCGAAGGACTTTTTTACAAGACGTGCAGCCTGCAGTGATGTCGCAGCGTGTTTTGTTTTTCAGAGACGTGGCCTGCCCCAGCACCATCCAGAGGGCCACAGTCATTGAGAGACAGGGCTCCAGCTGCTGGATTGTGCAGGGTAAACAGCCCCCGGTCCTCTATGCCTCCTGCAAGTGAGCATCCCTTTGTCTCCGCGTTGTGTCCGTATAGTTTCCCATGGCGTATGCTAGATCTCTGTTACGACACAAGTTGAAACCTTTCCAGTGTCATACCTTATTTGGGTTTTGAAACCCATTTGGCCAAGTATTTTCTGGTTGTGGAGGGTTATGTTTATTAAGAAAGATACTCTAGAACCCATACACAACCTGTACCTTTCTCAAGGTTAAATAAACCAGCTATCTATTTATGATAATTCTAGGTGTCTTTAGTACATTGATTGATAATAGATAGCTGTAAATGTAAGACGTTGGGATTGACACGAGTGTATAAATGTGTCCTTGGCAAACAAGGATGTTTCGATTAATGTATATGTCTTTAGCTGTAAATGGGTACCTGCCCTCTTTAGGGTCAGGGAAGGTAAAGCAGCGAGGGAGAGGAGGTGGGCGCCGCCCTCTATATACTGTCCCCTAGATAAGCTGAGGTCTCTGACTCCTCGCTCCTGTGCGACCACATAGGTTATGGGACACCTTTGCCTTTACTCTATACATCCTTAGCACTGGCGAATGAACGGCTGCTGTAGAATTCACTTTGAAGGACGCTGTATTGGATTTGATCTCTGTACTGTTCCTTCTTTTCTATTATTTCATATTTTTTATTGTTTTATTCATTTCATTTGCTTTTTTGTACATTAGTTTGGTTTGCTTCTATTTGTTTTTGCTTAATTTTTAACAATCTTTTTTTGCTTTTAGTTTTGTTGGTTTTCTTTGCTTTTTAAGTTGTTTTTTTTACCTGTGTAATTTTTTTCTGTTCTTTGTAAACTGTCAGTTGTGGTGAAGTGTCTCATTGTATAATTGTAGCGCGTGCATGTATTTGTGTGTGTGTTGGGGGGGGGGGCGGTTGCATACCTGCGTGCGTGCGTGCGTGTGTGTGTGTGTGTCTGTCTGTCTGTGTACCTGTGTCTGTCTTTCTGTCTGTCTGTCTATCTGCCTGCATGCCTGCCTGCATGCCTGCCTGCATGCCTGTCTGTATGTCTTCTTACTTGCCTGCCCATGTTGGCCCATCTGCGTGCTTGTACTGCACCTCTGTTAATGCAGTTGAATGTTCGGATGTCAGTGTGTAACCCCGAAACTCTATTGTGGCCAGCTGTGCAGAATGCCAGTCACCCTCAGGCACCTCCAACTCCCAGACGTCGTCCTGTGAACCTTACCTTGTGTCTACCGCTGTCTTCGCCCTCTGCCCCCCTCCCACGCCTAACCTTCAGCCCAGGGTCACCCAGGAACGTATATCACTTCCTATCACGTGTCGATGTCGTCATCGTCCTGCTTCCGCTTCCGTTTCCCCTTCGTCGTCTTCTTCCGCTTCGTCTCCTGTTTCCGTTCCCGGTATCGTAGGGAGGAGTGCATTGAGCACCAACAGTTCTGGGAAGTCCGGGGAGAGCGAAGGTCCAAGTCCTATAGCCATCGCTGTGTTTTAGAGAGACGGGGTGGTTGTTGTTATGGCGGGTAGTGGTTTGTGTGTGTGAAGGTTTGGGTTGTGTGCGTGCGTGTGTGTGTGTGTGTGGTGTGTGTGTGTGTGTGTGTGGTGTGTGTGTGAGAGAGAGAGAGAGAGAGTCTGAAGATGTGTGAGTTCCACCTAGGTCAGCTGCCCAAGATCCACTGCCTATTATTATTATTATTATTATTATTATTATTATTATTATTATTATTATCATTATTATTATTATTATTATTATCATTATAATTATAATCTATGCTTTCATACCGAGGATAATGGAATAAGCATTCACATTCTTTTTACATACAGTCCCCGTGTGTATGCAATTTTGTAAATGTCTTGTGTTTCCACCGGCACACGATGGCTTACTCTTAAGAAAAGCGGAACAGGATTTAACATGTGCGCAAGATGTTCTGTGTGCATTCGCACACGGGGCCTCGGTTTATAGTCTCATCTGGAAGAATTTTAGGGGGAGTGGAGTCAGCATTGATGTTAACTCCATAACGCCTACATACAATACGTACAGCGCATTGCAGTAATGACTTCTCAGAAAATTCAGAAGTCACTCCAGCATTGAGGGCGGAGGGCGGAGGATCGTGGGGCATGGAGGAGGCTGGTTGCAGAATCTTCAGTTGTGCCCCCACGGTCCACGGGACTACGAGACAAGTGAAGGTGAAGGTGAAGTAGATGAAAGGATTTCCCAAGGAGTAGAGAAGTTAGTCAAACATGGATAGAGTTTGGTAGAGAAAAGGGACGATGGGTGTTGATGTGATTTGGTTGTGGGTAGATAAGGGTTGTGTGTTTATTTAGGAGATGTGTGTTCTGATAGGGCTTTGTTATAAATTCAGGTTGGTTTTGGAAAACAGGGTATATCATTAATAGGTTTTGCGTGTTGACAGCATTTCTGTGGTGCATTCCAAATTTGTTATTACTTTTTTGAGAAAAATAAAATTACACACACACACACACAAGATTCGAGATTCAAATACTCAAACCTCTTTTAGTATCAAAGCATTGTAAACACATTCCATATACCAATAAACTGAAAGTTAAACGCTTCAAACAAAAAGTACTCTGTAAATATTTCAACTGAAATTCATTAATGATTGCTAAGTTTTCATATTTTGAAATTTCACATCCATACGATAGAAATGGCACGACCGTTTTTGCGAGTAGATCAACTGTGACATGTATCTATAGGTAACTTGTGCCTTGAAGCTCTCAGCATAGCCTTACTAGACTTATCGTGACCATTATTCTTTTCTTTTGCAATACAACCATTCTTATTGAAGTCGATTCCTAGACATCAATTAAAAATTCTAACTGTTTCTGGAGTTGTTTTTTTCCAGTATACTTCAAGGTGTTACTTTATATATTACAGCCACGTATCATGGTTCTTGTTTTTATTGGAATGACAACAAATTTCTACTGAGAGCAGTAGCTATGTAATTGTCTAAAGTACCTTGTAATTTGTTGTTTTTTGTGTTTGAAAGCATATGGTTATCATTAGCATATAACAAAATTAAAAGTTTAACATAACGTAATAAACTGAATTGTGATGTGAATAGAAAATTGCTTTTAGTTTTTATTTAGAATTAAGTTTTTTTTAAAAGTCACTGTTCAAATACTGGCCTTTAAGAAGACATGTAATACCACACTGACTTCTAATGTCTAAATTATGTATGTGTAGCACAAACGTATAGTGTTCCCAGTGCTCTTGTACTGTGTCGTCGTATTTATCAATGTTGTCGTCAATGTAGTGGTTTTGATTTTCATCAGCACAACTATTTGCATCATTATTATGTTTATGATTTTCGTGATAATCAGTGTATAACACATGTTTAATTCTGATTCTGACTCTGATGATGATTTTTCTTCGTCAAACTTTCAGACAGCAGCTTTTATTGTCTATTATATGAGTGAAAATACGTGACGCTGACGTTAGGTGCCTGACAAGTCAGGCCCAGCGCTTTCAACTTCGGCATAAAAGAGAAAGGTTATTGTTAAAACCATTTTGGATAAAACGGCTTATGACTGGATCAAGAAGGTAGAAAATAGGCAAGAAGGAGGTGATAGGAAGAAAATGGACAAGGCGGAAACAAAGAGAGAGATAGAGAAGAGGAAATTTCTGGTGTAAAATGTCTAGACAGCAGAAATATTATTATTACTATTCTTCTTCTTCTTCCTCTTCTTCTTCCTCTTCTTTTTTGTTTCTTCTTCTTCTTCTTCTTCTTCTTCTTCTTCTTCTTTTCTTCTTCTTACCATCAGGGTTCTTGCAGTATACAGTAAACAGAAAGAGTCCA
>CM060326.1:42992551-43005051 GCA_030674155.1 Stramonita haemastoma | reverse complement strand
GTGACAGCCGTTTCGGGGATTTTGCCCTGGAGTTGATATCACTATTTATGTTACTCCTCCAAAAGCTCCTCTGATCTATAAACCAAGGCCCTGTGTGCGAACCCACAAAGAACATCTTGCACACACGTTCAAAACCCATGTCACCTTTCGAAAGAGTAAGCCATTTCGTTTATGTAGGAACGGATGACAACATTTCAAAACAGCATGCATATAGGTGTTGAGTTAAGACGCCATAGCCCAAATCGGTCAGCAGAAAGGTAAAAACAGCCCCATACGTCAAAGGTCAACATTTAAAAAAGCTGGGTGCTGTAGCCCAGGAACAAAAAGAAAACTCACAAGCACGTTCGTGTTTATCATCATCTAGTTGTAATTCTTATATGAGAGAGAGAGGAAGGGTGAGAGAGCGTTTTCGAGAGAGAGAGAGAGAGAGAGAGAGAGAGAGAGAGAGAGAGAGAGAGAGAGAGAGAGAGAGGAGAGAGAGAGAGAGGAGAGAGAGAGAGAGAGATGGATTTATTATTTTATATCGAGGATAATGGGATAAGCACTCTTGTGCTTTTTTACATCCAGTCCCCGTGTGCATGCAGTTTTGTAAATGTCATCTGTTCCCACCGGCACACGATGGCCTAGAGAGAGAGAGAGAGAGAGAGAGAGAGAGAGAGAGAGAGAGAGAGAGAGAGAGAGAGAGAGAGAGAGAGAGAGAGAGAGAGGAGAGAGAGAACACAACAAATACAGATGGAGTAGTAAATGAGAGTTTAAAGAGGATAAAAAAAAGACAGGAAATAAAAAATAACGACAAACACAGAAAGGTGATGCTTTTCAAGAGGAAGAGAGCTGACAAGAGAAGGAGAAAGCAGATTACACAAAACGCGGTACAAGATTGGTGTATACCAGCCCTGTATAGGTTTTTCGCATGAAACACATGCCCTGAGAGGAGGAAAACAGATTTTACACAAAACATGATACTGGATTGGTGAATAACAGCAGTGGGCGGGATTTTAGCATGAAACACAGTCCCTGGCAAGACATAAAGAAGACAGACTGTAACACAAAACATGTTACAGGAATGATTTATACAAACAGTGTATAGAATTTTAGCAATTGACAAACCCAGTTTCTGACACCCCCGTCCCCTCCCCACCCCGCCACCTGCCGGATCCTAAATAAGCAAAAATCTCCCTAGAACAAACAATAACAACCAAACAAACCGCCTAATGGTCCAACAAGGAACAACAACAGCAGCAGGAAGGACATTTGAAGCCATGCAGAAACAGACAAGAGCTGAGTGTGTTGTTAACTGCATCTGCAACTAAGAGGGAGGGGGGGGGGGGGTCGGAGCTGACACAAAAGGGCTATTTGGAAAGAGTCACTCAAAATGCTTCTGGGAATTGACAACTGTCAGGGTGTTTGGGTTTGCAGCAAACAAATTGTTCTCTCTTGCATGCCTACACACACACACACACACACAACACACACACACACACACACACACACACACACGCACACACACATACACTCACACACACACAAAACACACACATACACACACAGACACAAACACACACATACATATACACAGACACACACACATACACACATACACACACAGACACACACACAAACACACACATACACTTATACATATCCTGCTTGGAAGCATTGCTTGCTTGCTGTGTATTCTGACATATCTATTGATCACAACTGCATCCTCTCCTTCATGTCCATTCACTCTGTGTTCTTTCTTCTGTAAGAGATATCTTCTAAATACACTGATTATTCAGTGGGGGTGCGGGAAATAAGATCAAATAAATAGGGGAACAAATTAAAAAAAAATCAGCTATCCTTTCAGAATGGAAAAGAAGAGCATATGAACTGGATATTTTCTATTGCTACATCATAGCTAAAGGATTTTTCGTTTCGTTTTTTCAGGTGTTTTTTTGTCATTTTGAGTTTTCTGTTTTATTCTCTTTGATTGGACATTTTCTCTCCCTACAGGGGAGGTAATATTGACACTGAAAGGAATATTCCACACTAGGAACATGCCACTTACTCACGGCAATATTGACACTTTGGGCTGCATAGGCTATCAGCTGACCCCTTCTTTTTTCTAGGTTCCGCCTTCCACTGCCTCTATATTTGTTTGCCAATCAAAGAGAGAGAGAGAGAGAGAGAGAGAGAGAGAGAGAGAGAGAGAGAGAGAGAGAGAGAGAGAGAGAGAGAGAGAGAGAGAAGTAGCCAACAACAGTAAACGCAAAAGACATAGAAGGAGAAATAAATGAGACTTTAAAGAGAACAGAAAAAAGAAAGAATATACAGCAAAGGAAAAACAAACCAAAAAAAAGACGAAGACAGAAAGAGTGGTGCTTTTTGAGAGAAAGAAATCTGACAAGAGAAAATTATAACACAATTTACACAAAGCATCATACAGCACTGGCGTATGTGATCAGTTTATGGGATTTTAGCATGAAACATAGTCCCTTTATCAGATTCTTATAGAACAACGGTGTTTACTACATTAAAAAAAATGCAAGGTTGCTGTTTAAGCGATTCTTATTGTTTAATCTTTATTGGTTATATCAATTGCAAAAGTATAGTTTAAGTAGTTTTTTTTTTCTCTTGAACATTCTTTTTCATTTGTTTAATGTTTTGTTTCTTATAGTTGTTAAATATGGATATTCATTTATGTGTACACCCCCACTCACACTCACACTCATCCATACACACTTTTCTGTCTGATATCACTAATTAGTGGAAGGACTTTAAACTGAAGAACTAACTATAGTCTGTGACTCTCAACCCCACTCCCAACCCACATCTAAAAATTTCAAGAGACAAAAGTCCCTGAAAACAAACAGCAACACTAAAACGAAAGCCCCAACAGACCAACAAGGATCAGAAACTGGCAGCAATGGTAAAACTGAAGTCCAGCAGAAAGAGACCAATGCTGACTGTATTGTTAGCTGCCACGTCACTGCACCTGTGGTGTGCACAAACAAGATAGTTTATGCAATATACTGTACTGTCTTTTCACATGACATGGGAAGGGAATATGCACAATACAAAAACTCAAGAACATTTCCATATATAATAGAAATATCGTCATGACATTGTTACCACATCATGGAGTAATTCAAATGTATACCACATTGTCAAACTATGAAAGTGCAAAATAACCATGCAAACAAAAATAGCAGTTACTAAATATCTGTTTTGAGATTTCCGTGGATTCATTGACAGCTTTACTTGTGCCTGACAGCCCATTCATAGTGATAAAACAATTATCTATTTTCTTGCAATGTGTTGTTATAGAACTCCTACATTGCATTGAATCACCGAGATCTATCCCTGGCTCATTTTCAGATTCTATGCATTCAGCATCACTATTACTAAGGACACGTTCTGCAACAGTTACATTGGATTCTTCCTCTTCACTCTTCACATTTTGCGGAAACTTGCAAGTGTCTTCATTGTCGGAGTGTCCAATATCACTTAGCCACTGAGCAATTTGCTTTTTGTCAGATATCTTGTCAGATAGATGGTACCAGTAATGATGAAGGAGGCAATATATAGGAAATGCCGTAAGTAACAGGTTCCTCTACTTTTTAGTCGGCATTATAATATAAACTGGGATGGGTCAGCAAAAGTAAACCAGATGGGGATGGGTCACTTGCCTTCATCTCAGGTCTTGCTTTGCACACCTCAGCCTTGTGCGCCTTAGCCTGCCTTCTGTCACTTCTTATCTGTGAAGGTCGCTTTGGTCTGTAAGTCACATTTTTATCTTCAGTCACATGGGGTTGGATGACAGACAGGGAAAAACACTGTAATCACCTTTACCCTCTATCTTAAAGGGTTTTACTAAACCATGACATGACAGAGTTCAACAGGCATTCAAGAGCTGGTGGCAGTTCTGCTACAGGCAAATGGATTCATACACAGAGGAATAACTGTGATTTTCTTTGAGAACAATGAGGTAAATCATCTTGCTGGTTGCCGGGTAATGAAAGCTCACAACTGTGGTAGTTGCATAGTCAGGCTGATCACTGAAACAATACAAGAGAAGGCTGTTTATCCTAACACAGGATAGCTGTTTGGAAAAACAAGTTACTGGAACACTCCTTGGGTAATAATTGTTGGGTGTTGGGGTTTGCAGCACCCACATTATTCTCTCTTGCAACCCTGTGCATGCACACACACACACACACACACACACACACATACACATTAACTTACACTACACACACACACACACACACAAACACAAACACACTCATGCATATCCAATTTTGCAGCATTGCTTGCTTGCTGCTATCCTGACATATCTATTGATCACAACTGCCAACCCCCGCCCACCCCTACCCGTCTCAACTGCACTCACTCTGTGTTCTTTCTTCTGTAAAAGACATCTAAATGCACTGATTCTGGAATGGAGCTTGGAGGAGACAAGATCAAATAATTGTGCAAACAAACACATAATAAAAAAGGCTCTTTTTTTTTCTTTTCAGACTCAAAAAAGGAGAAAGATGAACTAGGTATTTTCTATTGCTACATCATAGCTAAAGGATTTTTCGTTTCGTTTTATATAATTTCCAGTTATGTTTCGTTTTCTGGATTTTTTCTTTGATTGGACATTTTCTCCCCCTATAGGGGATGTAATATTGACACTGAAAGGAATATTCTACACTGGGAAGATGCCACTTACTCACGGCAATATTGACACTTTGGGCTGCACAGGCTATCAACGGACCCTTTCTTTTATTTTCTAGGTCCCTCCCCCTGGGCCTGTATTCCTTGGGCGATGACAGAGAGAGAGAGAGGAGAGAGAGAGAGAGAGAGAGAGAGAGAGAGGAGAGAGAGAGAGAGAGAGAGAGAGAGAGAGAGAGAGAGAGATTTGATTGATTGATTCGATTGATTTACTCTTTTATATCAAGGATAGCGGAATAAGCACTCTTGTGCTTTTTTCATCCAGTCCCCATGTGTATGCAGTTTTATAAATGTCATCCGTTCCAACCGGCATACGATGGCCTACTCTTACGAAAAGTGGAACAGGATTTAACGTGTGCGAAGATGTTCTGCGTGCGTTCGCACACGGGGCCTCGGTTTAAAGCTCATCCGAAGGACTTTTGGGGGGACGGAGTCAGCACTGTTGTTAACTCCAGGAGAAAAATCTCCTCGACGGACTCGAACCTGGGTCGTTAAATTGCCAGAGAGAGAGAGAGAGAGAGAGAGAGAGAGAGAGAGAGAGAGAGAGAGAGAGAGAGAGAGAGAGAGACAGAGACAGAGACAGAGACAGACAGAACAGACAGACAGACAGACAGACAGACAGACAGAGGCAGAGACAGAGACAGACATAAGAGAGACAGACAGAGAGAAAAAGATACAAAGAGAAGAAACAGAGACACACAGAGACAACAGAGAGAGCACACACACACATACATAAAGACGGGACGGGGACGGGATAACCTACTGATCAGAACATTGCACTCGCAATTTGACGACCCAGGTTCGATTCCCGTTCGAGTGCATTTTCCCCCTGAAGTTAACATCAGTGCTGACTCCATTTTCCACAAAAGTTCTTCGGATGAGACTGTAAACCGAGGCCCGTGTGCGAACGCATGCAGAACATCTTGTGCACACGTTACATCCTGTTCAGCTTTTTGTAAGAGTAGGCCATTGTGTGCCGGTGGGAGCAGATGACAAGATTTACAAAAAGCATACACACGGGGACTGGATGTAAAACAATGCACACGAGTTCTTATTTCATTATCCTCGATATAAAAGAATAATAATAAGAAATAAAAATAAATAAATATAAATAAATAAGATAAATAATATAAATATATATAAAGAGAGAGAGACAGAGGCAGAGACAGAGAGACAGAGACATACACATACCGAAAAAGAGGGATACAGAGAGAGAGAGACAGAGAGACAGAGCGAGAGAGGTTGGGAGGGGAGGGGTGACCGATTCATTTCCTGGACAGAAGAAAGCAGGCTAGGGAGACGAGTGTTTACAGCCTGCCCCCTGCTGGACACAACAGTATTGACCAGTGTCCGCACAATACCTCCTCTCTGAAGCAATAACACCAGGCTGTACAACAGAATACCCCTGGAGGAAGAAAAGGGTTAAGGAGGAATAACCATAGAAGAAAGAAACAAGGAAGGAAGGAAGGAAGGAAGGAAGGAAGGAAGGAAGGAAAGAAAGAAAAGAGAAAGGAAGGAAAGGAAGGAAAGGAAGGAAGGAAGAAAAGAAGAGAGGAAGAAGGAAAGAAAAGAAAGAAGGAAGAAAGAAGATGAAGAAGAAGAGAGGAAGAAGAAGGAAGGAAGGAAGAAGAAGAAAGAAAGGAAGGAAGGAAAGAAGAAGAAGAAAAGAAAGAAAGAAGAAAGTAAGAAAAAAGAAAGAAAGAAGAAAGAAGAAAGAACAGAAAGAAGAAGAAAGAAGAAAGAAAGACAGAAAGAGAGAAAGACAGACAGACAGACAAAAGAGGAAGAAAGAAAGAAAAAGAAAGACAGAAGACAGACAGACAGACAGACAGAGACAGAAAGAAAGAAAGAAAGAGAAGAAAGAAAGAAAGAAAGAAAGAAAGAAAGAAAGAAAGAAAGAAAGAAAGAAAAATCAGAAGGGATGAAATCTCAAAAAAAGAGATAGGAAAAGACTGAAAGCAATAAGGAAAGAAAGAGGAAACGAGACAAAAAGACAGAAAAAGAAAGAAAGAAAGAGAGAGAGAGTAAGAGAGAAAAGAACTGAAAATTATCAAACAATTTTAAACAGAAGCAAAGACAAAAAGAGGGAAAGAAAAACTGAGCAATAAAACACAAATTGAATAGAGGAAAGAAAAAAAGAAGACAATATGGAAATTTTGCAATTGCCGCTTCGAAATTTTATTTTGCTGTGCGTAAAAATCTTTAATGTTTCTATTTTAAAAAAGAGAAAAAAACAACAGAAAAAATAATAAAGGAAAGACAGAAACTGTGGAAGTGCCATTTTTCAAATTTTTGTTTGCTGCCTGCATTTGTTTTATCTGTGTTGCCACACTTGATAATTATGTTCTGTGTGACAAACACTAGTCATTTACATCACCCAGTGCTATGATACTGTTTTGACTTGCTACATATATCTGGGGGTGTCAAATGCAGCAGCAGCAATAGCAATAACAATACGCTAAAAGCAACTAAAACAGACCTCCACAGAAGCGATGTTTCATACAGAGAAATTTCTGTGATTATAGCAAATAGCATGTTGGTATTGACTTGTAGACACCCCCCCAAAAAAAAAACACATCCCAAACCAAAGCAAAACCACACACAAAACAAACAAAAAACAAAAACTAGATTAATAAAAAAGATAAATAGTCAAATTAAAAATAATAATATTCCATTTTCTCACAGCTTGAGTCCTGATTTTTGTGGTTTCTTAATAAAAACCACCCATCATTCACACTATCTTTACCTCAGGGAATGTCACTTCAAAGAAGTCATAATCACTGTGTTTGTTTGTTTTCTTTAATCTGCGCGCTTTCTGTCTGTCAGTCTGTCTTTCTGTCTCTTCGCATGTCTATTATTTATACACACAGCAGGCTTACGCTATAGTTAATCATCCAGGACCACGTGCATCTTTTTCTTCGAGAAAGTGTCACTCTTTTAGGCCCACAAGTATACCCAGAAAATGGAATTAAATCTTAAATAAATGATCATAGATTAAAAAAGCATCTAACACTCAATCAATCAGTTAGAACACACTCACTCACTCACTCAACCATTCAGTCAATCATTTAATCACTCAATTAGTTAATTAACCGATCTATCAATCAATCAAAAATAACTGAGTGACCTTACATGATTACACAATTAGTGACTCTTTACAGAAATGTTGAACTTTTATGGAAGAATCTTGCTGTGACTGTAAGCTCTATATAAACCATAGAGAGAGGCCGGGGGGGGGGGGGGATAGGCCCTTTATGCAAACCTTAGGAAGACACACAGTCTGCCATTCAATCCCTTCTGAAAGCCTCTCAAGTACCCGAATCCTTACAATACTGTCCCCCACACTTTCACAAGCATTTTGAAGTGGAAGGGGGTGAGCATAATTATAAGAGAGATAGGCAGAGGAGAGAGGGAGAAGGGGTAGAAAGATCAAAGGCGGGAACATTACTATCTCAGTTTCAAAAGGGAAAGAAATCAATACCTGTTTAGAACTCCATTTTTAGCTCAAGGTATGCAATTCCTTTTCAGGATCTATCTGTGCCCCTTCTTTTCTAAAGAATTTTGTAAACAGAACACTTGAAAATCTGAGAAAGCAATTCCGAAAAAAAAAAGAAACCCAACAAAGAACGAGAAAAGGATCAAGATTTTGAGTCGATACTTTGGCAATGATTTACGTTAGTGTCAACACATTTTATCAAACGTTAAATGGGTCTAAAACACGTGAGCATCTTTAATTCAGGACTAGTATGTGCTAACAAACACATTGTGCCACATGTGGCTTGACTTGATACTTACTGTCACAGCTTTTCGAAAGATAAGATAAAGAGAAGCAATCTGATTCACACATACTTTCTTCTACCATTTCCTTTTTTTTATTTTTTTAAAGCAAACTGGTTAAGAAAGTGGAGGGGAAGCAAATGTTTCCACGAAGTACAAATGACAATGACAGCATTAAGTTTGTATTAAAAAGGATACTAGAGTAGAGCAATATCAATTACTACTGTATCATAAAATGCAGAAAATGATGGCAGTTTCAGTTCTGTATAAGTAAAGACTGAGGGAGTGGCAGTATGAACATTATATTAGAAAAAAAAAAAAAAAAACAGAGACGGATGGCGGTATCCTCTCTTGCAATCTCTCCACTGGTTGCCTGTGCCACAGAGAGTAAACTATAAGATCGGTACTCTCTGTTATAAATGTCTTTACAAAACAGCACCCTCCTACCTCTGTGAATGTCTTTACCCGTACACTCCCTCTCGTTCCCTCCGCTCTGCTGCAGATACCCTGCGCTTACAGTTACCTAGATTCAATCAATCCACTGTTGGCCGTCGCTCTTTCTCTGTTTCTGGTCCAGTGATCTGGAACAACCTACCTCTCTCCCTTCGTAAAAAGCCTACCTATGACACATTTAAATCCAGCCTCAAGACACACTTATTTCAAAGCTAAGACTTTCCTATCCTGTTTCATCATCTGCCCCTGCTCTCAACAGCCGAAATATCCACCACCCTGCCAAAGTGTTTATACTCTATGTGTGTTTATACTATGTGTGTGTGTGTGTGTGTGTGTGTGTGTGGCGCGCGTGTGCATTGACTTCGTTAAAAAAATTTAATTGTTGTTGGCTGCATGCGCAAGAATTGGTTGAATGCAAGCGCTTTGATTTGTTTTTGCAAGATATAGCGCTATATAAGTTCCATTTATTATTATTATTATTATTATTATTATTATTATTATTATTATTATTATTACTATGTCAGAAATGACAGAGAGGAGAATGACAGTATTGTCACTGTGTCAGAAAGGACAGAGAAGGATGGCGGCACTGTCACTGTGTAAGTAAAGACAGAGGATGATGGCAATGTTATCAATGTGTCAGAAAGAATCTATGAGGAAGGCAGTATTATCACTGCGTCAGAAAGGGAAACGGATAATGGCAGTATTTTTACTGTGTCAGAAAGGACGAGAGATGGTGGCAGTATCGTCACGGTGTCAGAAAGGACAGAGGAGAATTGCTGTATTATCAGTATGTCAGAAAGGACGAAAGATGATGGCAGATTGTCAAAGTGTCAGAAAGGACAGAGGTGGATGGCAGTATCATCACTGTGTCATGGCACACGACATGTCGTTATTCTGAAACACTGCAAACACATTCTGCACACATCTCACATCTTCTTTGTTTTTGTTTCTACAAGGATCATGGTTTATCATAAAAATTGTTCCAGCCATGTTTACTCTCATCAATTAGCTGACTGACGTAACACTTGTTTCATTAAGTTTTATTTCAAAGAAAAGCCATTTTATAAACAACACAAACTGTGTAGCTCTTTTGTAAGATTTCCGATGTGTTTGATTCCTATTATAATTTTGGATTGTTGTTTTTGGGTTTCAGTATACAATATTGCAATATAGTGCGCGCGCGCGCGTGTTTGTGTGTGTTCGTGTGTGTGTGTGTGTGGTGGTGTGTGGTGTGTGTGTGTGTGTGGTGTGTGTGTGTGTGTTGTGTGTGTTGTGCGTGTGTTGTGGTGTGTGTATGTGTGCGTGCGTGCGTGTGAGTGTGTGTGTGTGTGTGTGTGTGTGTGTGTGTGTGTCCACAGCTAGCTGCGCACGCCATTATCAACAGTTGGAAAAATAAACTAGTAATTTGCTCCTTGTGACTGGTTTTGTATGTAAGACTTCTAATGTTTCAAATATTACACGCTCACACACACACACACACACACACACACACACACACACACACACACGCGAGCGCGCGCACACATGCAAACAAACACACACACATACAAACAAACGCGCACACATACATTTTAAGAGGGTCGCTAGAGGAATACTGTGAATAATGCATGTTTCTAAAAGCAGCTTAGGAGACAGACATTACGGTCACAATAAGCCATGAGAACAGACTGAGAATTAATTTGGAGCAAGGGAGGACAAACACAAAAACAAGAAAACAAGAGCCCGAGAAATACCACGGAAACTACACAGACTAAAACAGAACTCAAAATCAAAGGCAGACATTGCGATCCACATGCACAACAATGTTTTTAACGGAGAACAGACGAAAACAAGTAGAAAGAAAAGATAAAAAGAAAAGAGGAGAGTAAAGACAAAGGCCTAAAACTTTTAGGAAGGAAAAGTTGACACAAAGAAAATTAAAAAGTGACATAAGAAAAATGACAAACGTAGAAAATGGCTGTTAACACAATGAAAGAAGGACAAACAGACGAAAAAAAAAAAGAAATAAAGGAAAAAGGCAAGCAAGCGATTACGAAACATGAAATAGAAGAAAACAGATTTCTAAAACGAAAACGCAATGAGAAGAAAGACGGAAAGAAAGAAAGAAACCAAACAAAAAAAAGAAGAAAAAGAATGAAAGAAAACGAAAAAGATAAAGAAAGAAGGGCATTAAGGTGATCTCACAGATCAATATATAACAGCCTGTTTTTCATCTTGCACAATTTTATTTTTCTGAATATCTAAAGCACACGTCAAAACATCAGCTACCAGTGGTTACAGAGCAGCAGCTGTGACCTCTAGTGTAAATGACACAGATACGTGTTATCCAACTACACTCTAAAGAAAAATGCCCTCTACACACCTTGACTTGCCGTGACATACTGTATGAAAAAGTCAGTGTAGTGCCTCAGTGACTGCTTTAAAAAAAAAAAAAAAAAAGGAACAGTCATTCAGTTAAGTTGGTGAAGGGAGGAAAGGTAATGATGAGTGCATATTTGCCTAGGTAGCCATTTTTGGTTTGTAATGTAATTGTTTCTTTGCCCATTTATTTACTCTTTTCTTTCATTCTTCGTTGATGTAGACCCAATTTGTATATATGTTATTGTCTTGTTAATTAATCGTAGTTAAGATCTGAAACAGGGATCAATTTTGATAAAACAATCAGAAAGCTAGTCAAGTGAATTAAGACATGCAAGTCCGTGCCATTCTTTTTTTTAATTTTTTTTTTTTTACTTCAAACAAATATACTATAGCCTCCTACATTGTTGTGGCTATCGTGTTCACCTTCAATTTTTTTCTTTTTTTTCTACTTCTTTTTCTTGTTGTTGTCGTTGTCGTCTTCTTCTTCTAATTCATCATCATCATCTTCTTCTCCTGCTCCTTCTTTTTCTTCTTCTGCTGCTGCTACTGGTACTACTGCAGTAATCCTCAGTATTGATGTTGTAGAGGCAGAGATAGTGGTGGTCATTATTGATACTGCAGAATGGTCATCGGTCTAAGCTGGCCGATACCACAGGGAACACATCCCATGCCAATATTTGCACAGACTCGATCAATGGCTGATCCCCCTCTCACATAATGCAGAAAAAAAAAAAATTACATTCTCCCCCTGACAGAGAGCTGAAGCAAAGCACACAAATGCTTTCCAAATGGCCAAGAACAAGCGTTTTCTGTACTGTCCCCTCTCCTCACTCGATAGTCACCAGTGTCAACAAAGTGGTGTGTTCTGCAGTCTATAGAGTACAGTGAATCAGTGTTGTGTCTTTTCCTGATTTTACTTTCCTTAACAAACAATGGTAGTACGGCACTAGAGCGTCAGCGCGCGCGCGCGCGCATGCACACACACACGACTATTTTCAAGTATTTTGCCATACAGGCAACATACTCCAGCTTCAAAGGGTATTTTCTCTCTTACTGGAGAAAATGCTGGAGACATTTTGATGGCTGAGGACACAGGCAATATATTTATTCTTTTGTTTTTAATTCTATTATTTCGAGGATAGTGGAATATAGAATCATGTGTTCATTTTGGATACTTCAAAACATAACAATAGTTTCTTTCAAGCCTT
>CM060326.1:42980051-42990051 GCA_030674155.1 Stramonita haemastoma | reverse complement strand
CACACACACCACACACACGCACGTACAGAAACAACACAGCACACACTCATACACACACACACATACATTTGCTTATAGATAAATGGCTCGGTGGAAAAAGGTAAGTATATTACTTATTCAAAGTAACATCTAAGAATAAAAGTTTGACTTTCACACATACACACACATACACGCACGCACGCACGCGCGCGCGCGTGCACAAGCTCGCACCCACGCACGAACACATACACACTCGTTTATCAAACTGAAGTTAGCAACGACTTTTATATATCTTTTTATTACAAATGCGTAACCTCTTTATTGACCTATGACAACATTTTCTTTACTTGATACGCAAACACAGAAAAAAGCTATACATGCAGTTGAAGGGAGATTACACCTACAGTTGTGACATAAGCCAAAAGAGTAATCTACCTTAGTCAACATGGCGGAGTCAGCAGAAAAGAACTTGGCTCAGGAGTGGTACTAGCATGGGAAATGGCTTGGCCTCTAGCGATGATAGCAGGCTGAATCCTGGCCACACAAAACTGAAAGAGGCACTGTGATGTAAGTCCATTATCAGGTGACTGCCCGGTCCACGAGAGATAGCCTATCTATCCCCTTACATCCTCTGGGTTGCTGCTACACTGAAGGCAGAATAGTTCAGCTATGTTATAACATCAATCAAGTAAAAACGCTACACCCATGTGTTTGGCATCTTCTGATGTCAAATATCGTAGGCTTATCATAATCTGCTTTAGACTGACCATAACTATAAGGACATAATACATCCAAGGTTGTAGCCATTAGGCTACCCTCCCCCCCTCTAAAAAAAAAAAAAAACACCCCACAAAATACCCCAAACCTCGAATATGATCTATACTGTATCCCTGTTGTCAGGACTGTATTATTTCCCTAAAGAATACAAAACTATCATTTCCTGATAAAATACAAAACTATCATTTCTCAACAGCATAGTATTTTTTTTTTTAATTTCCCGACAGAATACAAGGCTGTATCATTTTTTTTGACAGCATATAGACTCCTTCTGTCAGAGAAAATTGTGGCTGTACATTTTGTGGTCACTTAAAGCAACAGATGAAAAAAATCTGCAGATCAATCTATGCATGACAGCCTCCGTCACGGTCGATGGACACAAAGAGTACGACAACGTTGGATTCACACTGATGTTTTTCTTCTTCTTTCAGCCGGCCAAGAATATTCATGTCTAATTCTTACTTCCACATGGTTGCCTGTATTACTAGGCTACCGTATTGTGTTGGGATATCGGTATAATTTTCAAGGTGAGCAGAGGCTGTGACCATTCTGGATTAAATATTCAAAATGATCAAAGACTGTCTTGGTCAAATTCTATCACGCACGCACACTCGCACGCAGCCACACGTTCACACACACACACAACAACATCCCCGTTCCATTCCCCTTCGAAGAGATTTTCCCCCTAGAGTCAACATCAGTGCTGACTCTACTCTCCTAAAATGTCCTTCGGATGAGACTATAAATCAAAGCTCCGTGTAGGAACGCACGCAGATCATCTTGTGCACACGTGAAATCATATTCCGATTTTCGTAAGAATAGGCCATTGTGTGCCGGTGAGGACAGATGACAAGATTTACAAAACTGCACATACACACGGGGACTAGATGTAAAAATCACATGAGTACTTATTTCATTACCCTGAATATAAAAGAATAAAAGAAAAACACACAGAAAAAAGAGCCAGACGAAAAGACAGACAGACAGACAGACAGGCAGGCAGCCAGCAAGCCTTCCAGACAAACAGACATATGATTTGCTATAAGGACATACAGACAGACAGACAGACATATAGACAGGGAGATAAACAGCCGGACAGACAGGTACAAACACAAGGCAGTATAGGATATAAAATAGAAAAAGGACGCAATAAATAGTATTCAGCTATCAAGTGGATGAAGCCTTTCAAAAACCTTTCGCCCCTCCCGCAACCTCCCCTCCCCATAAATCTCCACTCTCTTCAAAATAATCCCAGCGCCTAGTGGACAAGACAGGCAACTCCGTATCAACAGGGGAAAGCACTCAATACGACAGTTTGGGCGAAATGGATCAATGAGCTGTTCACTGTGTGTGTGTGTGTGTGTGTGTGTGTGCGCGCGTGCGCACGCTAGTGTGTGTGTGCGCGCGCTTGTGTGTGTGTATATGCACGCGCGCGCGTGTGTATGTGTGTGATCTTCCATGGCCCTTCTCTTTGCACGATCATCTCTTCTTAAATCAAGAAATAACGAACCCCTTGCTCCCTCTCTCTCTCTCCCTGAGACTTGTTTTATGTATTTTCTAAATACATCAGCGTATGTTTTCTTTCGTTCATTGTCGTTTGTCTCTTCATTTTGCATTGTTAAGGATATGAAAGCATGTAATGCTTAATGTAGTACCCTAAAAAACAGATTTATTTATTTCAATTTAGTTATGTCTGTCTGTCTGTATCTCTGTCCTTGTTTCTATATTAATTTTGTCTCTGTATACCTGTCTCTCCTATTTTTTGTGTGTTTGTTTGTCTGTCAATATTTCTGTATGTTTGTGTATGTGTTTGTCTGTCTGTCTGCTTGTCTCTCTGGATTTATATTGGGCTATTTGAAAATTCGGAAATATTTGCAAATGCGTTAGATAGTGCATTTGTTTTCTTTACTCGGAAATGATCGGAAATGTAGTAGAGTGTTGTTTTGTTTTAATTATTTTGACATAGTTTTTTATGTGCATGCTTCCATGCATACTAAATCTTGACTTTTTCTTTTCCTTCTCTTTGTTCTATTTTTTTTCAATTTTATTGTTGTTTTTGTAATTATTGGGGGCTTTTTGTTCGTTTTTCATTTATTATTAGCAGTGCAAGTCAGAGACGCTCCAACATATACTGCTACCAATAAGAGAAACGCAAACAGTCACCCATCCACTTGGTAACCATGCTCAATGCTGCTTCTCATAACTTGGGAAAATCGAATGCTCTGACCACTGAACTATCCCGCCGCCTTAGATTATTACAAGTGTAAAATTTTGATTTAGACGTGGACGCCATTATCACTGGAGTGGTGGCTGTATAGAAGTAATGAAACACATCACTTACAGTTTTATTCCCCCACCCCATCCCTCTTTTTTGAATCAAAGAAGTCCAATCGCTCCCCCCCCCCCCCCAAATAATGTTCTGCTTCCCCACAAGCCATACCCAAAATAAGGAACTGTTCCCTTCATTATTTGTCAAACTCTCAAACAATTGTCTGTGGTATGAGCTAAAATTGCTTTCCGCTGCTGTTTAGAGCTTGACAAGTCAGTCTCAGCCCAACTTCGGCATGGGAGAAAAAAAAAAAAAAAACGAGTATGCTGTATCTCTCTGGGAAAAAAAAAAAAGGCGAAAGAGGTATAAAAGTCACGGTCACACTGAGGGTTTTCCAACGTGAGGGGATTTTCACAGTTCCTATTCAACAAGCCCTGTCAGCAGCCCCCCCCCCCCTCCCTCTCTCCTCGTCCCCTTTCGCTTGACTGATTCTAAGCAAAGCAGTAGGAACTTTGACCCTTTTTCCTTGACCTTTGCCTCGCTCTAGTCAGCCAATGAAATATGAGAAGGGCAGTTTTGTGACCATCCAAGTAGAAAAAGTTTCCTTGCTGTGTGTACTAAAAAGAATCAATTAGGTTAAAAAGTTTTTTCACCTTTTTTTCCGACTCTCTCTCTCTCTCTCTGCAAACCATTCCACATACTAGGGCTTTCTGAGTCAAGACTCACTGAACATATAACTGATGCTGACATACACATTCCAGGTTATAAAATCCTGCGGAAAGATCCACAAAAGCCAAAAGAAACGGGTATCTTAATCTATATTAGCTATTCTGTAACGTTCAAACGTCTGCCTGTTCTAGAACATCATGAAATAGAATCTATCTGGATTGAAGTTTCCATGAAAGGTACACGGCCTGGTATGATGGGGTTCTGTTACAGTAATCCAAGTGAAGAACAAATTGGATAAACAAATTTGACTTCATGATAAACGAAGTCCTACTTGAATCTAGGGAAATAATCTTACTGGGCGTTTTCAATATAGACCTAACAAAAGTACATAATCAATGGATCTAAGTATATAGAAACTTGTGTCCCTGTCTACAACTGCAGTGATCACTACCCAGTCTGTGCCACAGAGTCAAAAAAAGGAACAAAAATTCCCAAACCTGGCCATAAAACTATAACCTATTGTTCCTTTGCAAAGTCTAATGAACAGCTTTTTCTCATAGACTTATGCAACTCCACACTCTCAGAAACCTTCAATATCACTGATCCCGACTTAGCCATTCAGTTTTGGATAAAAAACGTTCACTGAAATCTATAACAAACATTCTCCATTTAAAACCATTAGGATCAAACCCAACCCCAAACCGCGTTGGCTCACAAAGGAACTAGAGGAAGCATGTCATCTTAGAGACCTTCTAAAAGAACACAAATATTATGATGAGTCAAACAAATTAAGAAACGCCATAATCTCACAAAAACGGCGTGAAAAAAAGAAATATTGTCAAGACCTACTATATTCCAAACAAAATTCAAAGACTGTACGGCGAGCAATAAATCAAATAACAATCAATCAACTCCTAAATCAAATGTAATCAAAGACATCTTAGCTGAAAAGCTTAACAACCACTTCATCAATGTTTCTCCCAACGTAATTAGCAATGATAACTCAGAGTCCAATGATCTTAATGAATGAAAACAATACTGCCAAGAAAAGCATATTCCTTCAAAACTTCACATACATTTCATGTCTGTTTCAGAGGTCTACAACTATCTGACTCACCTCAAACAATCAAGAATGCCTGGTCTTGATGGAATAAACAGCAGTATATTAAAATTATCAGCTCCAGTTATCACAGACACCCTAACATATATACCTCTGCCTTGATAAGAACTATTTCCCCAATGCCTTCAAATGTTGTAAAGTAATCCCCATCTACAAGTCTGGCGATACTTCTGAGCCTTCAAACTATAGGCCCATCTCCATTATACCAATCCTTTCAAAACCACTGGAAAAACATATGAATAAACAGTCTGTCAAACAGAAATCAACAACTTACTTCATCCTATTCAGTCTGGATTTAGAATAAGGCACTCGTGTCATACAGCACTAACCAGTCTTGTAGATAATTGGCTATCAAACATCAATGACAATAAATTTTGTGGAGTAGTATTTGCAGATTTCAAAAAAGCATTTGATACAATAGACCACAAACTTCTTAAAAAGCTAAACCTGTATAACATTTGTACAAAAACACTAGGACTACTGGATTCATATCTTACAAATAGGAACCAGTGTGTCTCAGTAGCTACATCAACATCCAAACTAAAGCCCATTCATTATGGAGTACCACAGGGATCCTTATTGGGCCCTATTCTCTTTTCATTATACATAAATGTCCTTCCTCTACATATCAATTCCAAATGAGAACTATTTTAAGATGACACAACCATACATACAAGCCATAATGACATTGACTATCTCACAACCTTATTACAAAAAAGCACTGACGACCTTGTCAAATGGATCCATCCCCCAAAAACAAAATGCATGCTTATCACTACCAGACAAAAGCAACAAAATTTACCACATAAACTATTTCCAATTCACATAAAAAGGAAGCAATCGAACAGACCTCTCACCACAAAGTTCTAGGAGTGGTTCTACCACATATCTCACCTATGCAAATACTTGTCCAAAAAAGTCTACCAGTTTATTAAAATTAAACACTTCTCGATTTCCATTCAAGTAAACTGTTTTTTCAAACTTATATACAATCCTCAATAGACTCTGCTGCAACCCTGTGGGACTCTGCCAGTGCAAAAATCATGAAACCATTACTAAGTCTGTATAAACGTTGTCTCAAACCGGTCCTTCTGAAGAAAACAACCTTGCTAGAAAGGGATTATACTCAATTAAATATCCTTCCCCTACACCAAAGACTAAAATATAACAAAAGCATCATGATGTTTAAGATACTGACAGGAAAAGTCCCCACATCCTTAAAAGACAAATTCCCAATGAATCATTCCAGAAATATGGTAAAGCCAAGTGTCCCAATCCCAAGAATAGACTTGTTTAAAACTAGCTTACTATACTCAGGCCCTATGCTATGGAACTCCCTCCCTGACTCACCCTTCAAAAATCACCTTCTAATCTACTTGATGAATCAAAAATAACAAACCACACTTCTTTCTGCCCTCTCCCTCCTCACTTCTCTCTGATTATGATTATCTTATGACTATAATCATAAGACTAAGTGTGTGTGTGTGTGTGTGTGTTTTGGGTATTTTTTTTTTGTTCAATAACTTGTGCTTTTTGGGACTTATTTTGATAATATGGTGGGATTGATGTTTTCAGTCATCTAACCTCATCATATTCTCATGTTTGCTCTTTAATTATTGAGCCTTTTTTTTGTTTGTCTTTTTTGTTTTGTTTTGTTTTGCTATTTTTGTTTGTTTGTTGTTGTTTTTCGTTTGTTTGTTTGTTTGTTTATTATTCAAATCAAAATCATCATTGATTCTTACTTCTTATTTTCGTTTCTGAATGAGTGCCTTTTTATAACATTACCTTAATAGTGTATCTCTGTCTTATTTCTTACCTGTTGTTTGATACTTGGTGTGGTTTGCTCTTGGTAATTGGATCATTATAATTGTTCTTGTTTTAGTTGAGGCTGTCTTTTTATCTTGATGTTATCCCTGAAAGGTGCAGGCACTAGGTGTAAAAAAGCACATGAGTGCTTATCTATTATCCTCAAATTAAAGAATTTTGCCTTGCCATCTCTCTCTAAATCCATCCATCAACACACACACATATCCCTTATATATTCCTTAATCTGGCAACAGTAGGGGTACCCCTGAAGACTTGACAACTGGTGTATATTTTGAAAAAAATATATATGTATATATACATATACATATATATAAGTAAGTGTGTGTGTGTTTTGTCTTGGCATCTTTTCTAAATCCAATTTTATAGTGGCCAATCTCGGTAAAGGAGCAGACAGACAAGAAGGCGTAGTGAGTACTTAGCATCACAATAGACATAGCAAGAAAAACAAACACACACACCGCACATACACTTACACATCCCGACAACCGCGCCCCCCCCCCCCCCCCCCCACCACAACCACACACCAACAGGATTCAGAGGAAAAGCACGGGTAGGCTATAAGTGAAAACGCATTACTTGAAGAAAGAGACAGAAAAACAACAACAAAAAAGAATAAAAGGAAATATTAGTCTGAAGTGCTGAGATGAGATCCCTATGTCACAGAAGACTTGTAGGGAAAGGAAAAAAGCTTTTACTGTCTTTGTTGTCTCCAGTGATAATTTTCCAATTTTGCTGTTCAGCTCAAAATAGTTTTTTTTTCTTGATGTTAGTCTGTGTGGATATGTTGTGTGTGTGTGTGTGTGTGTGTGTTGTGTGTGTGTATTTTAAAAAATGCTGTCTCGTGGAGTAAAAGCATGCCATCTCATTCTAGATACTGTAGTTTCTTGTGGAGAGCTATTTTCCAAAGCATGGTTTAAAATATGTTATTTTAGTGTCGTGTGAACATAGAGAATGCATCAATATTCCCCTCATAACGCAGTGCAGAAGCTGCAGCATCCCTGAAGAGTCTGGTGTTCCCCTTACTCGGCTGACACTGACACCTCACCTCTACTGTCAGATTTTTATCAGAGCAGTGTGGCCTTTGGACCCTTTTACTTGACCTTTGCATCACGTTATTTACAGCCCAATGAAATGCAAGGTGATCTATGAGAGAAGCGACCCTGTTGGATTTTACTTTATGCGCACGTGAATGAAACTGATAGAAGTGAATCACTTATGTCCAGAGTTGCTTCTGATATTCTGTCTTTCTATTCATAGTGTACATATATCTGTCTATGTGTGTATCTGTCTGTCTGTCTTTGTGTGTGTGTGTGTCTGTCTCTCTCTCACATAATAAACCTTGTCGGACGTTAACTGTAGTCTTGAAGTGGTCGCCTATCTGGCTGTTGAGGAAGATTGAATGGTTTGGAACTCTCTTCTATGCCAAAGTTTCTCCAGAGCCGCCTTAAACCTTCGTGCCACACTCTATCAAAGACCTTCTTAAAGTCTATCAAGTTGTGGAACAAGTTTCTCCGGTGATGATGTTCCTCCATCAGATTACGGCAGTTGATATTTACTCCACATTTCTTCTGCCTGCCCTAAATACTGATTGCTCTTCCGCTAGTTGTTCTTCAGCCTCTTTCTTGAGGCGGTTTAAGATAACTCAAGATGACTCTAACATGATTTTGCAAGGGTGGCTGATGAGGCCAATTGTAGATCTGGCATTGGCGGAGATTTTCCTTATTAGGAAGAAGGATGTTGAGTGACTAGGTCCATTCTATAAGCCATGTTATATCTCCCAGATTTTCCGACAGATCGAAGTTACTGCTGTCGCTGCGGATTGTTTTTTTGTTTGTTTAGTTCTCAGTCCTCATGAATGAAACTGTTGTCTGGCTGTATGGATAAGTTGTATAGTTATACAGTACAAGATTTTTTCACGGACTAAGTGCGTTTCTTTTAACCGATCTGTAAATAGTACCCTAACCTATTGGCAAAACCCCTTTAGTTCGTTAGATAGTTCATAACCTACTGGTAAAACACCTGTTGTTGTTTCTTTGATGTAATGTGGCTCATAACCGCCTTACCTGTCCTATTCTTAATTTGACAATTCAGCCATTTTGTACAAAAAGGTGTATGTTGAGAATTTAAAAGTTTGTTGTAGGCTTAGCTTAGTTGGTCATGAAGTGTTATTTTTTCCTTCCGTGCTGATTGATGTGGGTATAAGCAGAGAAACATATTGCCACAGAAAACTGCTAGCCTAATTGTTAAGGTCTACTAATTAGCCTATTGGTCGGAAATTATTTTTACATTTTATTTTGTCAACCTTTTTAAACATTTACAGTAGACAATTAGCTTTAGCATGTTGGTATTCCGCCCTAGTCCAAAAATAATATATACCACCATGACATGGTAGGCTTACTGAGAGTTTCTTTCTCATAAGCTCTATTCTATTTTTTGTGTCAAGGAAAGACAGTTCTCAGCGCATGTTCGTGATCATGGTATGAAAGTCCTACTTACACGCATGCACCTACATGTGTTCGTGATCATGGTATGGAGGTCCTACTCTCAGCGCACGCACCTACATATGTTCGTCATCATGGTATGAAGGTACTACACGTTATTAGGTCAACAAGAAACAGACAAACATCACACATGATCTCCTCAGTCTGAGGTTTACTTGTTCGTTTCCAGACCTCTCAGAGATCTAGGCTTGCGCCAATTGTTGCGCCCACCGCCGCGACGCGCGCAGTCTGTGTGTCAGATATCTTTCATAAAAAGACAGCAAACCGACAATTCACGAGTGTCCGCCGTATCGGGGGTAAAACATTACATTGTTTATTTTTTATACGAGTAACTTTAATCAAACTTCATATTTTTAGATTCAGATGATTATTGTAATGCTTTTGCAGTATTTTCTCAGTGTTAAATTATGTTTATTTTTTTTACAGATTTTTAAAATTATCAAAATGGTATTTAGCTGCACAATCGGCATTTCAGTTTTTATAAACGAAGCGACTGAATTCATTTCTTTTAGAAAACCAACAACGGTAACATCTCAACTCTTGGTTAAAATCAATCATAGGCCACTCAAGAATCGTTGCAAACTATTGAGCACTATAAATGGAGAGTTTTCTTTTTGAAAAGAGATACATTATCAATTATTTATTTTCGAACAAGGGAGGGGCGATGACGGAGAAACAAGGGAGGTCATTTTTTTTTTTTAAAACACGATTTTGGTCGTGTTCATTGCGTTTATCGAAAAAAAAAAAGAAAGACTGTTTTGTCGTTACTCAGCTAGAATTCTAGGTTCAGAAATACTGAGATTTTATGTGAGCGAAGCAACACTGAAGAATTTGAATCCAGCTTCCTCCAATTCCCGC
>CM060326.1:42972551-42975051 GCA_030674155.1 Stramonita haemastoma | reverse complement strand
GGACTACTGGACAGACAGGCGAATGTTTTATGTCCTTTGTATGAAGCTTCCATGGGCATGCTGTAAGACTAGGCTTGGCCTGCCAACTTCATTCTTGCCTAGTCAAGATTGTTCATAGATACATCTCTCTCTCACTCTCTTCACTCCACTCCACTACACTTCCCCCAAAGTCTTTTGTATTAAACTATAGACAAAGATAATCTGTGCGAAAACTTGCAGAACATCTTGCAAACATGTTAAAACCCATCCTACTTTTCATATGAGAAAGACCTTGTGTATCCGTGGGAACAAATGACAACATTTTACAAAACCATATCCATACGGGAACTGAATGGAAAGAAAAAAACAGATCAGCATGTATCCATTATCCTGAAAAGAAAAAAAATGAACTGAATTGAACTTAACTGAGTCAATCTCGGTTTCCCGTTCTCTCCCTTGGGAACCCTATGTAGACGTGATTGGATTTGTAGCAGAGCCAACACATACCATGCGTGTAAGGAGGTTTTGGAAACATATAGCAGCACAATGAATAAAATATCAAGAGAGAGAGAGAGAGAGAGAGAGAGAGAGAGAGAAAAGGAGAGAGAGAGAGAGACAGACAGACAGACAGAGCAGACAGACAGACAGACAGACAGACAAGCAGACAAAACATACAAGAATGCATACAGACACAAAAAGTCTTTTGTATTATACAAAAACAACTGTGAAATAGTATTGTATAGTACTGTATTGCATTGCTTTGCATGGCAGTGCATCTATACAATTTCCTCAAGGCAATTTTTTTTTGCACAAAAACAAAGCTTCTTTCTCCAGAGAGCGGGTCACCTCCAGTGTAACGCCATCCACCTTTTTTGTTTTTAAATATCTTATTTTTAAGTGCGTTTGATTCCTAATGAGAGCGACTTTCATCTAAAAAGAAATCTACCGGAGGTAACACGCCATATGTTCTATTACGTGCGGTAAATGTTTATTGCAGGTGGTACTGTAGTTTACTGTCTACTAGGAAAAAAATAGCAGCAAGACCATCGCTCAAAGTCTAGTGGATGGGGGAAAATTTGGAAGTAACAAGGGGATAGAACCTGAGACCTCAATTTCTAGGTAGGCATATTCACCTGTATACTACCGTTTAATGTAGAACAAAAAGAAACCTTATCCATACAGAAACAATGGATATATATGCTTGAGTACTGAGGCTACTATAAAAACAGCAACACATCACAGACCAATGGTACAACATAATACATCATAGGACAATCATGGAGCATCAATACATTACAACACAATCATACAAGGACATCGACACTTCACAGAACAATCTTAGAGTAACATCAACACATCACACCACAATCATGGAATAACAACATATCACAGGACATTCAAAGAACACAAACATATCACAACACAACCATAGAGGATAGGCCAGCAGAACATCAGAGGAAAATAATATAGTATCAAGATAAAACACAACACTGATAGCGGAAAGAAACTCCACACAGGTTTTCAAAAAAATTGGTGCCCTGTCCGATTTTCTAGGCTTATTGTCTCCCCTGACAGTTGTAACTGTCCAAATGCAACTCATAAGTTTCCACTCTGCTATTTTGTTCTTGTCTCTCTCTCTCTCTCTCTCTCTCTCTCTCTCTCTCTCTCTCTCTCTCTCTCTCTCTCTCTCTTCTCCTCTCTCTCTCTCTCTCTCTGTTTGTGTGTGGTGTGTGTGTGTGTGTGTGTGTGTGTGTGTGTGTGTGTGTGTGTGTGTGTGTGTGTGAGTGTGTGTATGAGTGTATTTGTGTGCCGCTCGTGCACATGCCTTTGAAGAGCACATTTCCATCAATAATAAGTTAACTTCTTTAGCTATAAATGAAAACAAAACAAAATCCACTAAAGCCAAACATTTTGTGTATACAGGGAAAAAAAGCCCACACCCAACAACACAGTGAACAGTTTGCATTCAGACCCCATACTATAACTTAGAGAGGAGGTCACCTCCAATAAGAAAGCATGGAGAGACAGAGGGATGGCTCCAGGAGAACAAAGAAAGTAAACAAGTGTAGAAAAGGTGGTCTGGAATGAATAAAGTGGACATTAGCCACAGGCGTTGAGGACTATACATTACATCATCATTGTTTGAGAAGAGAAAGCCTCTTTCACTGAATAAGTTGTCTCCCCTGACAATCCCAAAAACGCTTGCTTGCTGCTGAGTTTAGACATGGGTTCTTCCTTTGTGTGTGTATGTGGGGGGAACTCTGTGCGGGCGCGCGTGTGTGTGTGTGTGTGTGTGTGTGTGTGTGTGTGTGTGTGTGTGTGTGCGTGCGTGCTGTGCGTGGTGGTGCGTGCGTGCGTGCGTGCGTGCGTGTGTGTGTGTGTGTGTGTGTGTGTGTGTGTGTGTTTGATGTCACAGTCAAACTTTTATTATTAACTCTTTTTTCTATACACAAATGAAAATAACACAGAGAGCAGCTTAAAGTCAGTATAGTGTATCTGAGAAATGAGGTCACTGGGAAAG
>CM060326.1:42945051-42957551 GCA_030674155.1 Stramonita haemastoma | reverse complement strand
GATGGGGGAGGGGACCGAAATCGAAAGATACAACAAAATTTCAACACTGTACAACATCAACGATTCTTCGCGATTGGTAACCGAAACGCGGTATTGTTTATAATAGTTTATGTGGATGTCACTGGTAATAACCGATGTCGTAGCAGGGACCGTGGAACTGTCACAGAGCGGCATTAGCGGTGTGGTTGTGCTGCTGGCTGGTCACTGGACGTGTCCGGACGATTTCCGTCTTCATTTGCTTCCTTTAATGACTGGAAACCCCTGTCCATTGAGTCTGCAAATTGTTGAAAAAGTTCCATCAACATCCTGCGTGACACAGGGGTGCTGTGTCCTGATTCATCGATGGCATTCGTTTCGAATGGTTCCGCTCTATGGCTGTTCTCTGTCGCATCTTCTGTAGAGCTGTGCTCTGTCAGTGTCACAGGCGGTATTGTTGGCGCCTCACTGCTCACAGTCATGACATCTTCATCGTCAATATCCTTGTCAGTGTCAGAGTCGCAACTCCAGTCCTTAAGCGCCAATTCGTGCGGTTGCACTGTCACTGACACTGGGTCAACATCAGGCATGCATGACGGAGAAGAGACGGCTTGCCGTGTTGCACGTGCGGATTTAGCAGTGCAGGGAGGAGGGCCAGTGGGCGTGTCATCTTTGAACGTGTCCATGGCAATTTCATTTTCAGTGTTATAAAATAAACTTGGGGGTGTGGGGAGAAACAAATTCGAAGGGGAGACAGAATGTTCACGTTGTTTCTCCATTAAACTGACCTTATGTGTCTCCACTCTCCTTTTGTCCCTAGCAATTTGCGCTGCCCCTTTCTTACGGTACACAACACTGTTACCAACACTGTCACCGTGGCTGTGTGTAGCAGGATGCCGGTGGGCCGGCGACAGGCGCAACACTATCACAGTTTGGTTCTCTCTGCCGTCGATTTTGTACGATGTGAGAGACATTTCCTGCAGGAAGGTGTTCAAAACCATTTCTAGAGAAGATGGTAGTCCCGTCACCGGCATACTGGAGGTCTTTCTGGTAGAAAATAGGAAATTTCTTTTCTCACTTCTGAAACCACGTCTTGCTGGTAGCCAAGCAAGGGAAGCCACTCCGGAGAGAGAGAGAGAGAGAGAGAGAGAGAGAGAGAGAGAGAGAGAGAGAGAGAGAGAGAGAGACAGAGACAGAGACAGAGACAGAGAGACAGACAGACAGATAGACACACACAGACAGACAGACAGAGACGCACACACAGACAAACATACAGAGACATAACAAAGTGACAGAGACAGACAAACAGACAGACATAGAGACAGACGACAAGGATGAGACATGTCGTCCCCATTTTAACCGAATCGATGAAGAAAAGATCGCAGAGTGGGAAAAGGGGAGCCGAGTGCTGTAGTAGAGAGCACCACTGGCCGGCATTTTGGAATCCTTCCCGCTCTCACTATGGGACAGGTCTTCGTCACTTCCTGACAAACACTCTGGCTGACCAAGCTGCCAAGCACTTGTCTGCTCCGTGTGTGCATCATGGTATGGTATGGCTCTGGCATACACATCGTTGATGGTGGCATCAGTGTCTTATTTACTATAAATGCTGAAGATGTGAACTGAAATGACAGTGTGTCTATGTGAGGACACAAGAGACCTTTTGTTTGTTTCATTGGTGTCTGCAGTGACAGGTATAGCCACACATGTGTGTAGGTAAGTAGGTCTGTTGAAAGCAAAACAGATGGAGTGAATTAGTGACCCACGCTTTTGGGGTGACAGGACAGGGGGCTGGAATGTGTGTATAGATGGGTTATTATGAGGAGTTTCCAACTTGTTTCTTTTTTGTTTTTGTTTTGTTATATAGTTACGCTATTAGCTGTTAGACAGGCAAGTCTCCATGTCTATGTGTTTCTGTCTCTGTCTGTCTCTGTTTATCTCAGTCTATGCATATCTGTCTCTGTTTCTCTCTCTGTCTTTCTCTGTGTGTGTGTCTCTCTCTGTGTCTCTCTCTCTGTCTCTCTCTGTCACTCCCTCCCTTTATTTCTCTCTGTCTGACTGTCTCTCTGGCTCTGTCTCTCTGTCTCTATGATCTCAAAAGTAACACATTTGATTTTAGACTGGGTATCTTAAAAAGAAAACAAACAAAACATATTGTGCGCATTGAACTACTCATTCATTATCCTGCAGCTATTCAATAATAATCCGCTTAATGGTGTTGTTTGCAACCCTAGACTCAGTCTACATAGACGAACTTAAAGTGGTTTTACTGAAGTTTTTTAGATTAGCAGTTACTTTACGATATGAATTGACATATTTTGCCATAAAAGCTAGAAATAGAAGAGTAAAAGCTATTCCCATGTTCAAATTTTCATTTATAAGAGTTTGACCTATGCTTGCTGAGATATATGTTATAGGCAAGTTTGCAGCATGGACAGATTAGAAATTATCTGCCTAGAACTGATTGATTAAAAATATTCTAACTCACTCTGAAAGTTTCCCGTGGAATGATACCATTGGTTAATGTGATCTAAGTACCAGTCTTGATGTTTTAATCCCAAATATCCTTCAAATTTGTTGAGAGTTTTAAGAAACAGCACACCATGAAATAGGTATATGTGTGTTTGCTATGTTTTTTCCTGCCTCATAATGTTTCTGTTCTGCTGTTTCTTCACTAGTCATTTCGATTTGTCTGACCCAGCCACACCCAGAGTGGTCATGTAGCAGCCTTTAATTATGTGACAAGTCTGCAGGTAGCTGTTCAATGTTACCCAGTCGTAAGGTCACCACTTACAGTGACCCTGCAATATTGCTGTGCCACTTTGGTGACGTTCTGTATTACTTGTTCTGAGAGAACATAATGGGATGCCACCTACTGAGGCACCTATTGGCAACAAAGACAACAGCTCAGTCGCAGAACCAGACTAAATGAAACACCTGCATGGGATGGTGACTTCCCCAACTGCCTTCTAGTCATTTGTTTTCTAGGAAACTCCCCGCTAGAAGGCCTTGGCGCCAACTAATCACAAGCCTAGGACATGTGAACTGAACACTAGGGCAATTGGGACACCATCAAATGACAAGCAATCCTCTTCCATTGCACAATGTTAACATGACACTGATGAGGAAGCATTGGCGATGTTAAAGAGGCAACTGCTTTTAGACTTCAACACAACGCTGTATTGGGATTTCTGTCATAGTACATCCCGCCATCAACCGACCCTGAGAGATACAGACACCTTGCAGTGTTGGCCAGATAATCTAAACAATACTCTTAATAAAACGGTGTCCCTGATGCGAATAATGCTCCCCTGTGTGGTCCCAGTTTTCATTTCGAATGTGCCTCTAGCATACCCACTATGGGTAGAAAATTTGCCGGGGTCCGAATTAAAAAGACTGGTTGGATACATACAATGCAACCTTCTGAACAGAAACAAGGGATGCGCTAATTTCTGCGCTAAGGTGGCTGGTATGAAATAGCGTCTATGGTCTCTGTTCTCGTCCTTCCACTTTTTGCACACTGTCTGTCCGTCCCTCTGTCTGTATCGGTTTTTGTTTATCTGTCTGACAGCATCTATCATAATTATGTGTCTTCCTGCCTTTTCGGTTTTTCTCTGCTTCTGTCTATGTCTCTCTCTGTCACTCTCTTTCTCAATTTTTCTCTATCTCCCTCTCTCATTGTCTCTGTGTCTGTCTGTCTGTCTCTGTATCTTCTGACTCGTCTGTCTGTCTGTCTGTCTGTCTGTCTGTCTGTCTGTCTGTCTGTCTTCTGTCTCTCTCTCTCTCTCTCTCTCTCTCTCTCTCTCTCTCTCTCTCTCCTCTCTCTCTCTCTCTCTCTCTCTCTCTCCGTGCCATTTGTGGTGAGTGTGTGTGAATGTGTGTGTTGTGTGTGTGTGTGTGTGTGTGTGTGTGTGTGTGTGTGTGTGTGTGTGTGTGGTGTGCGTGACGTGCGTGCCTGCGGACGCGGCGTGCTGTGTGGTGTGTGTGTGTGTCGCGCGCGCGTGCGTTCGTGTCTATGTTTGTGTGTATTTATGTCAGCTCTCCCTTCCTCCTCTTTTCCCCTGTCCAGGTCTTTCATTTCCTCTGCCTACTAGCGCCTCTAGCCAGTTGACCTGCCCTCCAATACATCACTTTGCCTCCCTGTCTGTCTTCGTATCTGTCTTCTGTCTGTCTTCTATCTGTCTATCTCTCTGTTTGTCTGTCTGTCCTCTGCTTCCCAAACAACCAGACTATGAATGCAAGACTGTCGCAATTGAAGTCAGACTTTGCGGACAGTTTATTCTTCCAAAGAGGAAATAGTTCAGAGCCTTTTCTCTGTCTAGCTCTGTCTCTTTCTCTGTCCCTTGTTCTCAATCTGCCTCTCTCTGTCTCTGATATCTCTGTCATCCATGTTGTGTGTGAGTGGTTTTTTTCGAAGAAAAAAACGATAACGATAATGGAATTTTATTTTTGAGGGTTACTAGTAGAACAAGCGGAAGAACCTTTTGTTTTACATCCATTCGAGAAGAAATAGAGGAAATAAAAGAGAATGATGAGAAGAAGACTGCAAAGGATGCAAAGAAGAAGAAAAGAAGCAGAAGCAGAAGAAGAAGAAGAAGAAGAAGAAGAAGAAGAAGAAGAAGAAGAGAAGAAGATGATGATGATGTGATGAGGATGATGATGATGATGATGAGATGATGATGATGATGATGATGATGATGATGAAAATGTGTAGAAAGAACAAAAGTTGTGAAAACTGAAAAGAAGGAATAAAAGCAACAAAAGAAGAAACGAAAACAACAATGCAGAGAGAAGAACAGGAAGAAAACGATAACTGGTGTTCCCTTTTATTCCTCGTTCTTTCCTACCACAATTGTCTCCCTTTTCCATCTCCCAGCAGAAGACAAGAGTGGTCCTTGAATTCAGCGCAAGAAAAACACAAATCAGACGTAGAAGTCGAGGGGGAAGTGGGTGTGGGGGGAAAGGGTAGGGAAGGAGGGTGATGAAAGGGCACTACTTTAGATGAAGGTCATCCACCGTCTCGCCATTTTTGAATCGAAACAGTATTGTAGATGGCTGACACATCTTGTGTTAAAAGAAGAAAAAAAAGAATGAAAGCCTGGACAACAAGAGAGAGAGAGAGAGAGAGAGAGAGAGAGAGAGAGAGGAGAGAGAGAGAGAGAGAGAGAGAGAGAGAGAGAGAGAGAGAGAGAGAGAGAGAGAGAGAGAGAAGAAAGAGAAGAATGGGGGAGAAAGAGAATTTTGAAACTGAATCGATTAAAGAAAAGTTCATGGTGTGGGCAAAGGGAATGTGTGTGTGTTTGGGTGTGTGTGTTGTGTGTGTGGTGTGTGTGTGTGTGTTTTAGGCAGGGGGGGTTGGGGGGTGGTTGGAGGAAAGCAAAAGAGCGCTGGCAGACACTTTAGAGTTATCCAGCATCCCTATAGGTCAGGCCTACATTATTGCTGGTCAGACTATGTGGCTAACCTAACTGTACAACCAGTCTCTAGTTTATGGCAAAAAATAGGGAAGATCTTAGTCTCACGTGGTTGTTGTATCGTTTTACCAGATGATCAGTTTATTGGTCCATGTTTTCATTTTTGTCAGTCAGACAAGTCAAAATGAAATAAGTTTGCTGATTCGTGTTTTATGTGTCAGTGGCATGGAATGAAAATCTGAAATAAGTTACTGATTCATTTTTTTTAGTTGTCAGTCGCATAAGTAGTAACGAAATGAGTTTAGGTTTGTTTCATTTGTCACTACGGGTTCTGTTTTGATTTTCAATCACACAAAGTAAAAACTAAAGGGTTTAATGGTTAACGTTTTATGTGTCAGTTACACGAATAGATTTAAAATGAGTTTACTGGTTCCACGTTTTCATGTGTCAGTTACACAGAGAGGGAAAATAAAATGAGTTCACTTGTTCATGGTTTTATTTGTCAATCATACAGTGAAAAAAAGGAATGAATTTTACTTGCTATATTTTTTCATTTGTCAGTGACACAAAATGAAAAATAAATGAGTGTACTGGTTCATATTTTAATTAGTCAGTCAATCACACAAAGTAGAAAAAAATAAATGAGTCTACTGTTGTTGTTGTTTCTTTGGTCAGTTATACACAGTGAAAAGGAAAAGAAGAGTTTACTGATTTTATTTGTGTTTCTCAGTCACACAAAATCAAAATGAAAAATCCTCGATGTATTTTTGAAGGTTCAGAGGGGACATACCGCTTTCCCTCGTTAGAGATTAAATAAAGTCACAGCCTAAATCAAAATAATAACAATATTAATTAATGGAATTTCAGAAAATAGAAGGAAGGTAGCCATCTTCCGTTTCTGTCTTTCTGGTTTTTTTGTTGTATTATCTCCTCTATCTTTATAGTTTTTTTTTCATCTTTGCTATTGATTGTGGCTTTCTATCTTCTTCTCAGACTCTGTCTGACGTCTATTTGTCTTTCTTCTTCACACTGTCTAACCTACCACCCTTTCTCTCTCTCTCTCTGTCTTTCTCTCTCTGTCTCTGTCTGTCTGTCTGGTCTGTCTGTCTGTCTGCCTGAATGCCTGCCTGCCTGTCTGTCTGTCTGTCTGTTGTCTTTGTCTCTCTCTTGTATGTTATTGCATTTTTTTCTTTTAGTCTTTTCTTGTTTTATGTTTGTAATTATTGATTTTAATAAATTATTATTTGTTTGCGTTTTGATTGTTCGAAGTTCTGTTTGTCTCGGACATAGATTTTGATTGTGATTTAGTGTGTGTGTGTGTGTGTGTGTGTGTGTGTGTGTGTGTGTGTTGTGTGTGTGTGTGTGTGTGTGTGTGTGTGTGTGTGTGCGCGCGCGCGCGCGAGCGGACGTGTGTGTATGTGTGTGTGCGTTCATGAGTGCGTGCGTGCGTGCGAATGTTGTGTGTGTATGTGTGTGTGTGTGTGGTTTGGAGAGGGGGGCTTTGAATTCCAGTCTTTTCTATCTTAACAAGGTCACTGTTGGGTATCAATGTTTCTGGGTTTTTTCACTATTGTTTTGGGTTTTTTTTTTAGATGAAAGATTTGTTTCCTGTTTTTCTGTTTCGATTTTCTTTTCTCATATTTAGTTGAAATAACCATCAATCATTGTATTTATAATCACTAATCAATGCAACGGGCAAGTGAAAAATGATATGCTAATATCTATCACTAAAACAGTCTATCAGCTAGTCAGTCAATCAGTCAGTCAGTCAGTCAGTCAGTCAGGCAGCCAGGCAATCAAGCAATCAGGCAGGTGGTCAGGCAGGCAAGCAAGCAGCAGGCAGACAATCATTCAGTCAGTCAGTCAGTCAGTCAGTCAGTCAGTAGGTCAGTCAGTCAGTCATGAGTCAGTGAGTCAGTAGGTCAATCATTAGTTTTCCCTCTGTCTTTTGTTCTTCCTCTTCTATCTCCAGTCTTTCTGCCTGTGTGTCTTTGATGCCTATCATTTCTTTCTCGTTGTCCTCTCTTTAACTGCAGGAATCTCTTCTTTCCTGCTGTTCCTAGCTATACCCCTCTGTGCCATCAATCCTTCCTTCCGCTCCAGGCTCCTTCATGTGCTGCCGGAGATCAATCAGCAGTCTTAAATCTCCCTCCTTGGCCCTGCTCACAAAAGATGCGGAGGAAAATCTATAACAATTGTAGTCATGAACCTCTATGGCCCATTTCTCTCTGCCAAGATGGAAGAAATCCAAAAGTGCTCTCTTTGTCTCTCTTTATGTCGTTGTGTCTGCTCTCTTCTCCCCTCTTTCTCTCTATCTAAATCTCTACCTTTCTCTCTGTTTCTCTGGCGTGCTGCCTCTGTCTTATATATCTTGCTCTTTCTCTGTTTCTCTTCTCTCTCTCTCTCTCTCTCTCTCTCTCTCTCTCTCTCTCTCTCTCTCTCTCTTCTCTCTCTCTCTCTCTCTCTCTCTCTCTCTCTCTCTCCTCTCTCTCTCTCTCTCTCAAACAAAAGACAGTCTATACAAAACTGAATGCACATTATGACGTGACAGATGTATTAAAAGCAAGGAAGGTGGCAGGATGGCAAGACATTCGCCTTCCAACAAGTAAAACGTGAGGTTCTGGTTTAAATTCCCAGCTTCACTCTTTCTTCCTAGTATGACGAAAACAAAAATCGAACTGAACGTCAAATTCATTTAGATGAGACTATAAACGTGGACCCCATGTGCAAACGCGCGGAGAACATCCTGCTTACACGTTAAAAACCCGTTCCGACTTTCGGAAGTGCAGACCACTGTGTGCCGGTAGGAACGGATGGCAACAAAATATAAAAAAACATCATCCACATAGGTGTCATGTTTAGACACCCTCCCTGAGGAAAAGTCAGGGAAATTGGAGTTCCCCAGGGCGGTTTGGGGCTGTATAGCAACGTTTTGGCGGCTCCTGCGACAACACTGGAACCATTTGTATCGGTGATTGCCCTTCCAATGGGCCGTTCCAGGAATGGAGAGGAGGGGGCTCTTCTGTAATGGTAACAGCTTGCCTTCCACACCTACTTACCCAGGCTTTGCACTTTACAAGATAGAGCGCAACTCCGTAGTCTTCCGATTCTGAGGGATGCCCACATTAAAAGCACACGAGTGTTTATCTATTATCTTTGAAATTAAAGAATTTCGATGAATAAAAATCCATATAAGTAAAAAAAGTTTCTCTCTCCCTTTCTATTGCATTGATTGCTCTCTTCTCTCTTTCTTTGTCCCAGACAACAGTGTTTTTTAGTCATTTGAATCCTGAAAGAAAGAGAATACAAACGTTTCTCTAGAAGTACAAAAGACACCGCACAGCTTTGAAGATTTGCAGAGTAAATTGATCGTGGACGTGTGCTGAGAAAGTTTAGAGGTTTATGTCAACATCCTTAGAAAACGGGGGAGGGATAGCTCAGTGGTTAGAGCACTCGCTTTCCCCCAGCCAAGGTTAAGCAGCGTCGAGCGTGGTGGCCAATTGGATGGGTGACCGTTTGCAAACCTTGGCTACAGTACAGTTCCCCAGTTCACCCAGTTGTGAATGGGTACCTGCCCTCTTTAGTGTCAGGGAAGGTAAAGCAGCGAGGGATAGAAGATGGGCACCGCCCTCAACATGTTGGCCCCGAGAGAGGCTGAGGTCTCTGACGCCTCGCTCCCCTACGACCACACAGGTTATGGGATACCTTTACCTTACCTTTACCTACCTTAGAAAACACACAGAGATAGCCCTCGGGGGAGGAAAATGATCTGTAAGGAAACAGTAGAAAGAAAGAAAAAGCAAAAGAGAACACGGCTTCAAAAGAAGCCTAATTTCTACAGTGGCGATGGCTACTACCTCCTGCACATAAAAGACAGGTGACTACCAGAAGACTGAGGACAGCGCACTGCAAACTTAGACATCACATGTTCACCAAATTCCATACTGGTTATTCTGTGATATGCCTCCGGGGACAAACACATCTTCCTGATAGTGGAACACTTCCTCCAGACCTGTCCAACACACCGAAACCTGAGGGTTGACATATGGCCTGCTGACCTGCCGATGAAGGACTAGCTCTTTGGAGCCCCTGGATGACCTCCGGCGAACTGCAGCATTAGTCGGGGCCTCTAGAGTTGCTGTTTGAGCGATTGACAAAGAAGGAGATGAGAACAATGAGAGAAATGTAAAGCTGTGCTGTAGGGACAGACTCTATCACCCCTGTTCTATAGTGTCTCACAATGTGGGATAAGGACAAACTCTATCACTCCTGTTCCATAGTGTCTCACAGTGTATGACAGGATAGACTCTTATCACCCCTGTTCTATAGCAGCCTGTACAATCTATCCTTAGAGACAGTGATTAACCAAACAGTATATATATATATATTATATATATATATATTTTATATATATATATATATATATATATATATATATATATATATATATATATATATATATATAATTATATGTGTGTCACACAGTGTTTCTTGGACAAGAACAATCTGGCAGATCCCTCCCTACAAATGTTCAGATATGGTTGTTGTCTTCACCTTCTGTGGGTGGCTTGTGGTATACCTTCATATAAGTAAACTACCACATGGTTACAAGCGCAAGAGCAATTTTCATGGACATTCATTTTGTGATGTGCCACAATGACTTCAAATAGATTCCGGAGAAAAAGATAAAGAAAAACGAAGAAGAAGAAGAGGAAGAGAAGAAGACATGAGGAGGAGTACAAGAGAAAAAAGGTAAGAGGAAGAGGAGGGGGAAAGGGATGAGGCAGAGGAGGAGGAGGAGGAAAGAAGATGAAGGAGGAGAGGAGGAAGAGGAGGAGGAGGAGGAGAGAGCAGCAGCAGCAGCTAGCAGCAGCAGCAGAAGAAGAAGAAGAAGAAGAAGAAGAAGAAGAAGAAGAAAAGAGAAGAAGAAGGAGAAGGAGGAGGAGAAGAAGAGAGAAGAAGAGAGAAGAAGAAGAAGAAGAAGAAAGAAGAAGAAGAGAAGAAGAAGAAGAAGAAGAAGAAGAGAGGAGGAGGAGGAGGAGGAGGAGGAGGAGGAGGAGGAGGAGGAGGAGTGAGAGAAGAAGAAGAAGAAGAAGAAGAAGAAGAAGAAGAAGAAGAAGAAGAAGAAGAAGAAGAAGAAGAAGAAGAAGAAGAAGAAGAAGTGCCACTGCTTCCCTCCACGGACCTAGATTATCTCCCGCCAGTACATGAATTTCCCTTTTCATCATCTTCAGTGCGAAAACAAGTATGGTCTATAAATCAAGCGAGGGGAAGGGACTGCTCAGACAGAAGTAGTATCGGGGGGGGGGGGGGGGGGGGAGGGGGAGGAGGAGGAGGAGGGCAATACTATTAGGAGAAATTCTCCTTTGTCTCGCCATCTTTGAACTGAAGCAGCATCATGGAGAGATGAAACGTTCTGTGTGAAAATCACTGACAGTGCAGGAGGGTAGAGGATGGAGGAGGGGGGATGAAAAGACAAAGGTTTTTCTTTTTAAACAGTAAAGAAAACAATGCAGTACAAGGAGAGAAACGTATGTGTAGATAGAAGAAAAAACATTTCACCAATCGGCCACTGTCCAATCTGTATTTCTTTGTCGATAATCAAAGTGAATATTTTTGTGCGTGGTAGTTGTGCATGGTGAAAAGCAACTTTGCTTTCTATGTTTACGTGCTAGAGCTCCAAGGGTTATCACTGATGAGATCTTTATTTATAGTAATGGGCGGTTTTTATCACCATTAAGTTCAGGAATTTCCTCCAGATCTGTCTAGAACCCTGAGAGTCGCATTCCGATTCCAGGGGTCTAAAATGAACGAATATCTTCATTTCTGTCTTATTCTACTGTTGATGAGTGATGTGGCAAATTAGGAAATTGTTTCATTTTTTTGGTGATAAAGCGCCTTTTGTGAAGGATGCTATAGCACTTGTTCTTTGCATGTGGATTGAAGACAGAAGTTAATAGCGCTTGACACATTAAGCAATGCTACGACATGAAAATATGTTACGCAAGCATCATTTTTTCCTCTCTGTCACACTTCACTACTTACTCTTTTGCTCATTTCTATGATTTTGTTTCTTTCATGGGATTGCCGGTGGCTCTGTTAGTATAAACAATATCCATACCTCTAAATTGTGTGCTAGGAATTCCCTCTTTTCTCTCCATTATTTGTTCCTGCCTCGCTGCTTTTCTTGCTGTCATCACCTTATTATCTATTTTCTACCTTATTGGTCCATTCTCCTGCCAGTTTTGTTCCAGAAACTTAAAATATAACAGTTCTCTCCCACGCGGAAGCCCGATGTGCTGGGCCTGACGTGTCAGGCGCTTAACGGTAGCGCAACACATTTTCGCCTGTGTAACAGGCAGCAGTAGCTGAAGTATGAGTGTTCGATGGAGGAGAAGAGTTTGTGTTTTCACCTTGGTTACTTATTCTCTTTTTCAATTTATTTATTCATCTATCTATTTATTTATTCCATTTAATACCACTTTATATCACAGCAAATTTCTCTGCGTGAAATTCGGGCTGCTCTCCAAGGGGGAAACGCGTCGCCACATGTACAGCGCCACTTTCTTTGTCTTTTTCTCTGAGTGTCTGTCTCTGTATTCCTGATTTCAGTGGGTCTTTCTCTTTTGTCTGTATGTCTGTTAATGTCTCTATTTCTCTCCTTGAGTGCACCCCTTGCCCTCCCCTTTTTCTCCCTGTGTCTGATTTGAAATGGGCTAAGTAACAGCCCTCCAAATGTGCGACATTTGCATAATTATGCATGACCCTTTCTTTGGCCATGGGAAGACAAAGAGAGAGAGAGCGATGCATTCAGGCAAAAGCTGTAACAGGCTTGAAGTGTGAGAACACAGCACAAGCAGAAGCACAAGCAGAAGCAGAGGGGCCATTATATCCACTACCCTTTGGAACACTCAGTGTATTCTGGTTCATTCTCCCGGTGGATCAGAAGTGACGGCAGATCTATCTACGTAAAATTTGGGCTGATCTCTTCGAGAAGAGCACGTCGCCACGAGAGCAGCGCCACCGATTTTTTTTTTCTTTTCCTGTATCCAACCGTTTTTGTTTCCCTATCACAGTGGCTTTTTTTTTGTCTACAAAATTCTGCCTGAG
>CM060326.1:42935051-42937551 GCA_030674155.1 Stramonita haemastoma | reverse complement strand
TTTGATTTTGCTTTTTTGTTTGCTTATATACTTTTGTAGTTATATATTTTTCTTGATTGATTGTTAGATGTTGAAACAAGTCATATGTGCCATTTTTTTGCCTAAATAAAATATTTGTTTACTTTAAGTTTATCTCTCTGTGTGTGCACATCTCTCTGTCTCTCTCCTCTCCCCCCCCCCTCTCTGTCTGTCTGTCTGTCTGTCTGTCTGTCTGTCTGTCTGTCTGTCTGTCTGTCTGTCTGTCTGTCTCTTCTCTCTCTCTCTCTCTCTCTCTCTCTCTCTCTCTCTCTCCTCTCTCTCTCTCTCTCTCTCTCTCTCTCTCTCTCTCTCTCTCTCCTCTCTCTCTCTCTCTCTCTCTCTCTCTCTCTCTCTCTTTTCTCTCTCTCTCTCTCTCTCTCTCCTCTTTCTATCTCTCTCTCGTTGTAATATTCTGTAATTGGGGTAAGGGCCGAACAAATAAAAGCATGTGGTTACTTATTCTGAAGCCCTTGAGAAATAAATATTATTAATTAATTAGTCCATCCATTCATTCATTCTCCACCCTTCTCTCTCCCTCCTCCTCCATCCCCCCCTCTCTCCTTTTTTTATTTACCCCCCCTCCCTCCTCTCTCTCTCCCCCTTAGAATGCGTGATGTGAATCGTGTAAGTTCTATACAAGGAAGGGAATCAAAATCACATAATTATACTGGCAAAGCGGTTACCGCGCTGGGCTATTGGCTGAAAGGCACAGGTTCGATTCCAATAAGTCATTGCTGTATAAGTATCTTTTTTCACTCCGGTTGTCTCCTGTCCAGTTTGAGTTTGTTATGGGTTATCATTGGGAAGAGTAGGGTCAGACTGACGAGCTTTAGCCACTTTACAGATTCGTTTTGAGAGAGTTACTGAAATTAGTTGAGCAACACTGCCAGTGTCTATATTTCTAGGGATTACCTGACGCTGGGATATGATATGGTAGAAAGAGAAAATGACAGCTCTACCAAAATGTTTCAAGCACATGCGATTCTACAGCAGCATACTATATTTACATGAGCTTCATCATCATCGATCATCATGCCTTTAAAGAAGACTGTCTCTGATTTGAGGGTCTCCATTGCTCCAGTTTCAAGGTGCCCATAGTTTTAGTTCTCCATACACTACTGTGATCATGGCGAGTTTGTGTCAAAGCGTTGGGTTTGGTGGTTCACAGGAGAAGGTGGTTGGATGGGACGTTGTGCTGGCTATCACGCTGAATGAGCGCCTTGGTCTGTCTCCCCTTGCACTAAACTATCATTTTGGTCAGTAGAGGGTGAGTACGTGATGTCCTGTACGCTAGTTACAAAAAACAGTTGTTCTGAACACGAGCTGGGTCAGGCAGCAGCAGTGAGGAACCCCCCTAGCTGGTGATTCCAAGGCGACCTAACATTGATAAGCTCCCTGTTGACTTGTGACCCTGATAATGTGACATGAAAAACCTGGGTATGGCTGGGTCGGAGAGATGGAGATGAGCAGCGTGAGAACAGCAGAGCAGGAACGTCACATACGATGAGGCAGTGACAAAAGACTGGAGACATAGATATCCTCCTAGAAGAATGAATGATATCCTATCACTTTGATGAACACATTATGTCAGGCTAACTAGCTCTGTCGCTGCTTTCGTCGGTAGGAGCTCCAGAAAAACGCCACCAGGATTTGCAGAAACTCTCTGCTAAGTTCTACAATCACCTGTAGCCCTCCCTGATAACTGATTTCAAGGATGTTGGCAATGTAGGATGTTGGTGGTTTGCTTCTATTTCTTCTGCTCTTACTTTGAAGAACTGAAGTTACCAGATTTGTCTGTGATTTATTTTGTTTGCATGACCTACATACACCAACCTGCGCTTACCAGTTTCAGACAGTGTTTGACTTTGCACCAAGAGTTCATCAAGAATGCTTTCATTTGTTTTTCTGTGTGACCCATTCAGAGTGTTGTATCGTCAGAGTACATAAAGGTTAGTGATGTTTCTGCATCCTGCATAAATATCCACATAATCTATGTCCGCCTCTCTGATGATCATTTCTCTATATATCCCGAAAAAGATGCGTGGATGATATGCAACCCTGGCGGGCATAATTTTATAGACATGCATACAGACAGTATAGCATTTGCTGTGCAAATATACAGTGTACAATTGCTCCCAGTCTCAAAGATCTGTTTGCACAGCGTTGTTTGAACACAGCAGCTATAAGAAGGATAATGTGAAAGAGAGCAATGACGACGAAGGGGGGGGGGGGGGGGGGGGGGGGGGGGGGGCACCAAGTATGGGGAAATAGCAAAATGGACCAGGCTGAAGAGAGAAGACTTTCACACCCCTTACCAATATACAGTGGCTGCCAGTGAGGTCCTCAATTCAAATTATTCCATTTTATTTACAGCTCTGCCGACCACGACAGCCAATATCAGGGATGTCGCCTCATCCAGTTTCAGTGGTTCTTGTAATATTTATTTCCACTTTAAGGCCAACACTTCCTAGTCTTGTCGACT
>CM060326.1:42910051-42932551 GCA_030674155.1 Stramonita haemastoma | reverse complement strand
TTTCTTGTGTTGGAAGAGGAGTGTAAACATGGTATTTCCTTGGCGGTAGTTACATCTTTTTTTTTTTTACTGGATGATGAGTTTATTGATTTGCGGTTTCATTTGAAGTACCAACCCAACAAATAACCAATACCAAAAATAAAACAATATATCAATCACATCCAATCATCATATTCCACCCAAAAATCAAAACTATTAATCATATAAACACTAAAAACTTCACATTCCCCCATTCAATATAAAAAAAACCTAAAAAAACTTCACATTCCCCATTCATAAAAAAAAAACATACCACTTCACATTCCCAATCCATAAAAAACCCAAACACTTCACAATACCCCCCTCCCCATAAAACCCCTAAACACTTCTATAACCCTCCCTAAAAAAAAACCTAAACACTCACATCACCCTCACAAAAAAACAATAAACCCTCCACCTCACCTTCTAAAACCCCTAAACCCTTACCATCACCCTTCATAAAACCATAAACCCTTCCCATCACCCATTATAAACCCCCCCCCAAACCCTTCCCAAATACCCTTCAATAAACCCCCCCAAAACCTTTCACATCACCCTTCATAAAACCCCTTAACCCTTCACATCCACCCCCCCATAAACCCCCCCCAAAACCTTCACATAACCCTTCCATAAAACCCCCCCCCTATAACCCTCAATACCTTCATAAACCCCACCAAAACCCTTCACATCACCCCTCCCCATAAAAACACCTAAACACTCCACCTCACCTTCACACCAACCCCCCAAACCTTCACATCACCCTCCATAAAACCCCCTAAAAACCATCAACACTCCACCCTTCCATAAAACCCCCCTACAATCTTATCTCCTCACACCATTCCAAAAAAAACCCAAACCTAATCCCCCTTCACCCAACAATCCCATAAATCCCCTAATCCCCTCACATAACACCCCATACAAACCCTATATCCTCTTCATCCCTACTCCATCAACCAAAAAAAAACCAAAACCCCTTTCTCATCACCCCTCCATAAACTCCCCCACCCCCCCCCCTCTTCCCCCTCTCCCCCCCCATATGATAGATAGAGAGATATAGAGCACCCTCCCCCACGCACACTTCACACCCTAACCCCCCACCCCCCATATATATATACCCTAGATATAGACACCATACAACTGATACCCAGTAAAACCCCCAGATATATAGACACCCAAAAACCCCTCGAGATCCCACAACCTATAACTATACGATAGACTCCCCCACACTCACTCTCACTATACTATCTCTACCTCTCTTCTCAAAATCTCACTCTCTTCTCCCACTCTAAAAAAAAAAATACCAACACATATATATATACCTACCCCCCCTCCCCTCTCTCCCCCCCCCCACCCACCCCCCCCCCCCCCCCCAACCCCCCCCCCCCACCACACCCCCCCCCCCCCACCCCCCCCCCACACCCCCCCCCCCACCCCCAACCCCACCCCCCCCCCCCACCAACCCACCCCACACCACCCCCCCCCCCCCCCCCCCCCCCCCCCCCCCCCCCCCCCCCCCCCCCCCCCCCCCCCCCCCCCCCCCCCCCCCCCCCCCCCCCCCCCCCCCCCCCCCCCCCCCCCCCCCCCCCCCCCCCCCCCCCCCCCCCCCCCCCCCACCCAACAACACCCCCCCCACCCCCACCCCACCCCACCACCCCACCCCACACCCACCCCCCCCCCCACCAACCCCCCACCACCACCCCCCCCCCCCCACCACCACCCCACCCCCCCACCCCCCCACCCCCACCCCCACCCCCCCCCACCCACCACCACCACCACCACCACCACCACCACCACCACCCACCACCCACCACCACCACCCCACACCACCACCCCACCACACCCACCAACACCCCCACCCCAACCCCACACCCCCCAACAACCCACCACCCCCCCCCACCCCCACCCCCCCCCCCCCCCCCCCCCCCCCCCCACCACCCAACCCCACCCCCCCCACCCCCCACCAACCCCCCACCCCACACCCCACACCCCACCACCACCCCCCACACCAACCAACCCCCCCACCACCCACAACCCCAAACCCCCCACAACCACCCAACCAACAACACACCACCCAAAACCAAACCACCACCCACCCCCCCCCCACCCCCACCAAAACCCCACCCCCCCCCCCCCCCACCAACCCCCACCCCACCACCACCAACCAACAAACACCAAATATAAATACAAACCACCCCCCCCTACAAACCACAAACAATCACACACCCCCATACACCCCACCCCCCCACAACCCCCCAAACCACCCCCCCCCCCCCCACCCCCCACCCACCAACCCCCCTTTATACTCACCCCCCCTTCTAACACCCCACCAATCCCCAAACCACCCCTCCCTCCTAATCCCCTATCCAATCCCCCAACCCCCCAACTTCTTCCAACAAACCACCAACAATCAATACTCCCAATCCCCCCCAACCAACAACCCCCACCAATCCCCCAACTTCCCCCCCCCCACCCCCCCCCCCACCCCACCCCCCCCCCCCTACCCCCCCCACACCCCCACCACCCTCTCCACCACACCATAAACACAACCTCACCCACCCAAACCCCACACCCCCCTCCACCCCATATAACCCAACTCCCAACTCCCTCCTCACCCCTACCTATATATATCTTATCCCCCCCCAAACATCCCAACAATACCCCCACCCCCAATTACCACTCACCTTTCATTACACTCCCTTATACAAATCACCCCCTCCTTAACTACTTCCAACCAAATACCAACCTCCACAACTATCTACAAAACAACATAGACACCCAAACCCACCCTTTAATACACCTTCTTTTTCCCCCCTACTTCTTCTTATTCCTATGATATATGTAGAGAGTGAATTCCTAAATGTAAGATGAGTGTGTGTGATCTGAGATGTACCATCTGCTAAATATACATATACTCCAATAGCTGTATGAAATCTTAACATCATTATCCTTATCTACCTGTAGGTATATATCATTATCTTTGGTATATTTTGAGATTTCTTATTTTTATAAACTAAAAATCTAACGCATTAGAAACCCTACATTAGTTATCTTTATATTAATATTTGAATTATTTTTAATCAACATTATAATATTTATATAATTTTAATTAATTAAAGTATTTATTTAAGTATCCCAAACATACTACATACATACAAACAACAATCAAACATAACTATCAAACAAACAACATACTAACTAACAAACTTCATTATCAACCTAACCCATCACCTCTCAATAGTTACCATTACAACCTATACATGACCCTCTGTAACCAATCTATTAACATTCAAACAAATAACAACAAATATCAAAACCATAACACCCACCAATCATCATAATACTCATATTCACAACAACAATAACAAAAACACCCCTCCCCCCCCCCCCCACACACCCCACAAAAAACAAACCCCACCACACCCCCCCCCCACTATACCCACTACTTCCTTAATCACAAATAAACTTTCCACAAAACACCAACACTTATCCAAATTCCCTTCTCTACACCCTAATTCCCCCATTCCCTTTATAAAACCCCAAAAACACCTCCCTCCCCCCCCTCACTCACCCCTCCTTTCTACCCCACATAATTCAATCCCTCACCACTTAAATAACCCCCTCCACCCACACCCCCTCCTCCCCCCCACCCCCCCCCAATCCCCCCCCCTCCCCCCACTCACCCCTACCTACCCCCCCCCAACCCCCCCCTCCCCATCATCCCCCCCCCCCCCCTACTCCCCCTCCCCCCCCCCTCACATCACCTTCAACCCCATCCCCCCCCCCCAACCCCCCCCCCCCCATCTCCCCCCAAATCCCCACCACCTCATCCCACCCCCCCCACCCCCCTCCCTCCTCCCTCCTTCCCCCCCCCCCTTCCCCCCCCCCCCCCCCCCCCACACCACCCCCCCCCCCCATACACCCCCCTATCACATCCCCCCCCAATATCCCAACTATACCCCCCCTCCCTAAACCACAAATCAAAATACAATAATAAACCTCAATCTATCTACCCTCTAAATTTCCAACACACACACAACCACCAATCTACTATATACCACAACACAACAATCATATCACAACACACAGACAACACCCCCCCCCCCACCCCCATACTCACATCACACACCCCTCCTCCCTCACACACTCTCACACATCCCACACACACACACACCTCTCCTCTCCTCCTCCTCACAACACACACACACACACACACACACACACCACACACACACACACACACACACACACACCACTCTCAATCCAGACGCCGCCAATAAGGTCGTAAGGCACGTAATTCCATTATCCTACCTCTTTTTCATACATTCTTATATTCACCAATCATTATCCATATTTAACCCCTTCCAAAAACTTCTCTTACTATAAACATATAATTTTTCAAATACACATCAAAAAATCCCAATATTACAACCCACCCCCTTTTAATTTAACATACTTCAAACAACTCCTAATATTACCTACCAACTTAATATTCCAAACCCACCCCCTTTAAAACAACCTAAATAATACAAACAACCACTATTCCCCCCTCTTCCCCCCACCACACATCCCAAACCCTCTCATAATATTACAAACTACCCCCCCCCCAATACCCTCTCTCCATTATACCCTAGCCCTCTTATATACCAGCCCCCCCCCCCGCCAATATGATAACAACATATATTTAAATTACAATACAATAATACCACCTAAACTTAAAAACAACAAATATGGTTAGAATAAAGTTCAATTTACTGCCTAAGTGGTTTTTGTATCAGTTTGGTACTCTAAAAGGCAACTATGATTCACTTCCCCCTATTTAGGCATATCTTTTTTTGTCTATTTATATAGGCTGTTTTTGCAGTTGTGGTTTTCTTTAGTTTGGTCGATGGTATAGGCGCATTTTCTGCAGTGTGTGTGTATTTCTTCGGTTGTTTATTCATACTCACTTCAAAAACAACACTAATATAAACAATTATATTATAAACATTCAAAAAACAAACTTATATTACAATATTCCCAAACTTTTCAACACAAAACAAAAACAATAATAATGCAAACCAAATTAACATTTTTCAACCCTCTTCACAAAATCCTACTATTTTTTCCAACACATTAAAAATTTCCCACCCATACCACCCCTCCCAAAACCCAACCCTAATAACAAAAACCCCCCCCTTATATTCCCAACCCCCACTTCCAACAAAACCACATAATTTTCCAAAACCTTATTATTCCCAATCCCCCACTCAACAAAAACCCCTAATATCCCACAACACCCCCTTTTATTTAACCCCCCCCCCCAACCACTTCATAAAACACCTAATATCCCCATACACCCCCCCCCCTTTTCATCCCCAACCCCCCCCCACTTCCCCCACCAACAACACACCCGTATTTAACTATCAAATCTTATTGTAAACTATCATATTCAAAAATCAACCTTAATGATGACTATCTTTTTTAGTGTGAAAATTCCAAAGGCTTAATAAACTACATAATATCCATATATACCTGATATTTTAAAACACAAAATCAGCAAGAAAATATATTCACCTATATTTAAACATTTTTTGTCAAACTATGATATATCTTCCTAACAATCCAAAACACAATATATCTAACCACCACCTCTCACACATAACACTATTCAATAACAAACCTCTTTTAACACCCCTCAAAAAAAATCTAATACTTCATAACAAACCTACTTCCCCAACCACACCACCTCCAAACAAAACATCCCCCACCCCATCCACATACTCACAAAACAATCCCTACCCTCTTCCCAACTCCCATTACAACAACACTACCTCACTATACCTTACCCCCCCATTCACACTCCCCTGCCCCCTAATTTTCCCCCTTTTTTGCCCCCTTTTTTTTGGTTCCCCCCTTTAATTGGGGATTGTATGGGCTTTTTTCTGCAGTTGTGGTGTTTGTTCAGTGTGGGAATCTTATAGGCTTGTTTACGGCAATTGTGGCATTTCTTCAGTGCTGGAATTTTATAGGCTGTTTTCTGCTGTTGTGGTGTTTCTTTAGTGTGGGGTTGTATAGGCGCATTTTCTGCAGTTGTGGTATTTCTTCGGTGTAGGAAGTCTATAGGCTTTTTCTACAGTTGTGTTTCTTTGGGGGTGGGTGTTCTATAGGCTTTTTTCTTTAGTTGTGGTATTGTTTCATTCTGGGGATTCTATAATCTTTTCTTGTAGTTGTATATCTTTGTTATGGGGATTCCAGAGGCTATTTCTGCAGTAGTGGTACTTCTTTGGTTTGGGAACTGTAAAAGCTTTTTTCTACAGTTGTGACATTTTTCGGTGTGGAAATTCCATAGGCTTTTTTCTACAGTTGTGACATTTTTCGGTGTGGAAATTCCATAGGCTTTTTTCTACAGTTGTGACATTTTTCGGTGTGGAAATTCCATAGGCTTTTTTTCTACAGTTGTGACATTTCTCGGTGTGGAAATTCCATAGGCTTTTTTTCTACAGTTGTGACGTCTTTTTCGGTGTGGAAATTCCATAGGCTTTTTTCTACAGTTTGTGACGTCTTTTCGGTGTGGAAATTTCCCATAGGCTTTTTTCTACAGTTGTGACTTTTTTCGGTGTGGGGATTCTGCAAGATATTTATGCAACTCTGTTTTTTTCAGTGTGGGGATTCTATAGGTGTTTCTGCATTCATGAAATTTCTCTAGTGTGAGTACTCCACAGATCTCTCTGTAATCGTGATATTTCTTCAGAGAGGGTTTCTACAAGATTTTTTTTGCAGATGTAGTATGTCTTTAACGTAGGGATTTTTAAGATTTTTTTTCTGCTGTTGTGTTTTTTTGCGTGTGGATTCCGCAGGCTTTTTCTGTAGTCGTGGTATTTCTTCGGTGTGGGGATTTGACAGGGTTCTTTTGCTGTTGGGGTATTTCTTTGATGTGGGGATTTAACGGTTTTTTTTTTTTCTTCTTGCTACTGTAGGCTCATGTTGCGGATTAAGGTGACATGAGTTTCTGGTACTCCTAAGACTAAGTGTCTTTGAAGACGGTGATAAGTTGAGCCTGGAAATTCTCTCTCTCTCTCTCTCTCTCTCTCCTCTCTCTCTCTCTCTCTCTCTCTCTCTCTCTCTCTCTCTCTCTCTCTCTCTCTCTCTCTCTCTCTCTCTCTCTCTCTCTCTTCTCTCTCTCTCTCTCTCTCTCTCTCTCTCTCTCTCTCTCTCTCCTCTCTCTCTCGCTCTCTCTCTCTCTCTTACCCATAGTGGTGTGTGTGTGTGTGTGTGTGTGTGTGTGTGTGTGTGTGTGTGTGTGTGTGTGTGTGTGTGTGTGTGTGTGTGTGTGTGTGTGTGTGTGCGTCAGTGGGCGCGTATGTGTGTACGTGTGCGCGAGCGTGTGTGCACAGATACATTTGCACATGGTGGTTTATACATGTGTACGGGTTTATGTCAATTAACGTCTCTATTCTCCTCTTGATTAGATTCTAATTTCAGGTCTTTTGGCTATGAGCTGGAACGACACCGAGGACGATGTATTACTCATATACCTCAAACGTTCTTTTACATATCTATCTATCTATCTATCTATCTATCTATCTATCTATCTATCTATCTATCTATCTATCTATCTATCTATCTATCTATCTATCTATCTATCTATCTATCTATCTATCTATCTATCTATCTATCTATCTCTTTATCTCTCTATCTCTCTATCTCTCTCTGTATCTCTCTCTCTCTCTCTCTCTCTCTCTCTCTCTCTCTCTCTCTCTCTCTCTCTCTCTCTCTCTCTCTCTCTCTCTCTCTCTCTATATATATATATATATACACACATGTGTGTGTATTGTATATATAATACAAAAATTGCAGTGACTTTAGAACATTATAGCGAATCTATTTACTAAGATATTTTGTTCGCTACTTCGGAAAGTTGTTTTGTGACATTGTTGAATACTCAGAGAACACCAGGCTACCTAACGTTTCGTTTTTTAAAATGGTATGTACGCATTTTTTCACTGCAGGCTGTTGCTACCCTTCCTGCAGTTGTGTCCCTTGAAGGAGATCGATGCTGGCCGGCCAGACCGCTGCCCTCTCCTCTCCTCTTCGCTCTGGCAGAAAACGGTCAGTTATGTAACCGCCTTTCTCGGCACCGCTCAGCACTCCCGGCCACCTCATTCTGTCTGAGTCAGGCGGAGGCGGAGTTCCATGTTTTACCGAGTTACCAGTGAACATGTGTGCTAATGACTACTTCTTGTGCCAGGAGTGTTTGTAAAAGACTTGTTCCAAGAGTGAAAAGTGGAACTCTAGTGTATGGTACTTTTGGATTTTTTGAAAATGTATTGAGTTTAGGTAACACGACGAGCGACATTATTTAATGCTAAAAGGAAGGCTAATAAGGAAAAGCATTGAACAGCTTGCATGTGTTCAAATTTTGCTGATGTAGCAATACAATCTTAATTGTGATAGGTGAAGACATAAACAGTATTTTATGTTCTTAATAACTCCATGGCGGTTTTTTTTTTTTTGTGTGTGTGTGTGTTGATATCGGTGCGTAGCATTTCTCAGCTATGTATGGTCAACAATGAAGACAGCCTGGGACATCGTCAGAAGATGTATGAGCTAACTGGAAAAATCCTGACACTGTGACAGGGAAGACTATTCTCACCAATAGTGCAACATACTGATATGCAGTGATAAATGAAGGCCAAGAGAGAAACAGTGTAAATATCTTGATAGCGAGGTAAGAGGTAAGGACACATATCAGGGTGGAGAAACAAGACAGAGGGGCTGGACATCAAACCTTTGCGGTGATGATGACGTGTGAAAAGGGGAATGACATATTTGAAAGTGAGACCATTATGAGAAACAGTGGAGATAGGTACAGAACAGTGATACATGAAGCCACTCTTCAGGAACAGTGGATAAGAGGGATGGTTCAGGCTTAGTGGTGAAGCCATTTTAAGAACCTGTGACATGTGATATCGTGGTGAGATAGCATGAAAACACTTCACACAAAGTCAAAAGTAAAAGTAATGATTCGTAGGAACGGTAAGAAGTAGTGAAATACGGTGAAAAAGTGAAAAAAGTGTGATGAACAGTAAAGGATAGTAAAATAAACTTTTTTAAAAGTTGCCATGAACAGCCTGAAATGGTAAACTATGGCGAACTTTAAAAAACATTATCTGGAACAGGGGGCAAAGTTGATGAATAGTAAAAATCATCAAACAGGGAATAAAAAAAGAAAACGTAATAGTATATTTAGGCACAATAATAAACAGCAATCAACGACAAAACTGAAAAAAAAATAGAGTAAAACCCTTGGACAGACCATTGGACACTACAGAGCTGAGTCAAACAGAACACCACTGTGCTGCATTGTGGACATCAGAGAAAACGTTGTGAAGCAAAAACAAAGGAAAGTGCAAAGTGAGGACCATTTTTTGAGGAGTGACCAGCAGTGAGGACACAGACAGGCAGACAGACAGACAGACAGGATAGTGACCGGTGCCTTCCCACAGCCATGGCGGGCTTGGGTCTGTTCCTCACTGTCCTTGTGGCCTGGGTCTGGATAGACAGTTTGGCCAGGTGAGTAGACTGGATATTTTTTTAAGACTCACATAGCTGCTCGGTTGGTAGTATAGATGAATAGCTGCTTTCTTGCTCTTTTTTGGGGGCTTGTTGGTTGATTGACTGGTGTGTTGGATGGTTGGTTGGTTGGTGGGTCGGTTTGCTAAATGAGTTGTTTTGTTAGTTAGTTTGTGTGTTAGCTAGTTGGTAATCTGTTCAGTTAGTTTGCAAATTAGTTCGCTAGCTAGCTGGTTAACCAGTTAGTTAATTGGGTGGTTGATTGGTTGGTTAGTTGGCTGGTTGGCTAGTCAGCAAGGCAAGACAAGATAAGGCAAGGCGATTTGTTTTCCTTTCAACAATGGAAGATAAGCGCTCATGTGCTTTTTTGATGTATAATCCCCACTAATAAGGTAACAAAATGTCAAAAGGCTGCATTCAAGCATACGATTGTGACAAAAGATGGAAACTAGATCTCAGCTAACAGTCATTCTTTTGCTAGTTATAGAGTGAGTGGAATTTTGATTGTTTTCTTTCCTCTCTTAGATCTTCAAGGTTCACCAATGGTCATGATCATGTTAATTTTCAATGTTCAATTGAGCACACCATAAGCTACAAGCTCGTTGTTGCTGTGACTCCAAAGTGTTGTTTGTTTTTTAATGTTTGTTTCCATTCCTGAATGAAAACTATGTCAACCAATGGTGAGATTTTGCGTATGCGACCGTTTATCCACTATTAGGGTAGCAACATTTGCACTTCTGGGATGATTTCTAAACACGACACTAGTGTGCATGCGGGTATGTTTCTCTTTTTAGTTTTGTCAAGCGCAAGTACAGACAACAATTGGGCTTCTCTCCCGATTGGAGGAATATGTTTTTTTATGAGTGCGCAATATGCTCTCCGTGCGATTGCACAGGAAGTTTTAGTTTGTAATCTTATTTAAAGGACTCTCAGGGGGTGGCTTGGAGGAGGGGGGTCAGAATCAGCGCTGGCTTTAACTCTAGGGTAAAATCCGCCTGGGAGGGCAATTTTAGCGGTGGTTCGAAGCTAGGCCATCAGATTACGAGCTAAACGCCTTAGCCACAGGTTTATGCTCCCCTCTTGGGAGTGAATGACTGAGTAAGGGTGTTAGTGAGTGAGTTGTTAATTTAATCAGAATATGTCTGTCTGTTAATGGTGTCCATTATCTGTTTGTTTCTATACGTCTATGCAATAGTTTTATTGATTTCGTACTCAGTTTGATTTTTATCTGATTTCACAGTGTAATAACCTCTTCCTGCGGTGTTTGCATGATCCATTCATCTTTTCTTTTATTTAACTTTCTCTCGTCCTTTCTCTTCATCTCTCGATCTATCTGCCTTTTGCATTAACCTCCTTTTTGTCTTTTCTTTCTCTTTCTTTCTTTCTTTCTTTCTTTCTTTCTTTCTTTCTTTCTTTCTTTCTTCTTTCTTTCTTTTGCCTTTTTCCTTTATAGTTTCTTTCTGTCTGTTTAAAAAGAATACTATTCTTTTTCTGCTTGATTATTTTCTGTCTTCTTTTTTCTCTCGTTTTGTTCTTTTTTTCTTCCCAGTTGTTATTTTTTGCTTCAGTGTTTTTACTTACACATCTTTTTTTCCCCTCCTTTTTCTGTCCTTTGGTCTGGTTTATTTTAGTCGTTCTTTGTTATTTATTTTTTTGGGTGGTTTTCTTTTGTCTCTCTCTTTCCCTCTGTAGACTTTCTTTGCTATTCTCCTTATATATCTTTGTTCCTAGGGACATTTTTTTAACCTTTCCTTTTCTGTTTTGTATGTTCTCCTTGCGCTTTTTAACCATTCCTTTTCTTCTTGTTCTCCTTTCTTTGAATTTTTTGTGTCTGTTCTTATTGATGCCAAAGGTCTTGAAGTATTTAAAAGCTCAAACCATTCTTTTCTCTTTTTTTTTCTTTTTCATGTTACGCTTTTTTGTTCCCAATAATGGTTCTTAGAATTCGTGGTCTCCCTTCTTTTTTATTCTAAAAGAATGGCGACAAAAGAATCAATTAAAAGACGCCATCTAGCTTAATTGTGCTCGCCTAATAGTGTGTGTGTGTGTGTGTGTGTGTGTGTGTGTGTGTGTGTGTGTGTGTGTGTTGTGTTTGTGTGTGTGTGTGTGTGTGTGTGCGTGCCTCTGTGTGTGTGTGGTGTGTGTGTGTGTGTGTGTGTGTGGTGTAAAAGTGTGAATGCGCGGGGAGAAACAACACGATGTCCAGAAACACACACACATACAGACACACACAAACACACACACGCACGCACACACTTACACACACAAACGCGCGCGCGCGTGCGCGCGCACGCATACACGCATGCACGCACGCACACACGAACGCACGCACACACACATAAATGTAATGAAAAGAAACACATGCACACACATACGCGCGCGCATGCGCGTGTGATCGTGATCTGCTGACCTGGGTTCGAATCTCGTTCAAGAGAATTCCGTTGAAATAGTGCGTTATCTATCTATTGTTACATCAGAACACTCTCTCCTTGTTGAAAAAAATGTTATTAGACAAGAACTCGTTACGTCAGAACACTCCTTGTTTGAATAATGCCATAAACCACTAGTCGCTATCTTTCATTGACGAATACTACCAATTGTCATTCAATTGATATATCAGAACATTCTCTTCTCGTTGAAATAATATTATTGCCATTAGTCGATCGATGACTTCAGCAAAAAACTAATGTTTCTGTTGAAATATTATCACTTCATGATGTATGGCAACATCAGAATACTATATTTCTGTTGAAATAATGCAATGAGCCAACTAAGCGATACATCGACACACTGTTGAAAACTCACAATTTTCTTATTTATGTCAAGTTTTGTTTAGATTGCTATAACATGTGGACTAGACCTACGGTGCTGTCAGATCAGAAGTTGAAATACATATAGACAAGGATGCATCAAATAAGCCTAACATTTCACTGCCAAATGCCGGGATGCTTTAATCTTCCTTACCATATCGTAGAATTGAACATAGATACGTCTTTTACCATAGCAGCTAGCCTAACCACCCTACCATATTTTTGCAGGGTTTAACACATTGCGAAATTGAAGCTTTGCAGCCAGTGTGGAAAAAAAGCAATAATTACGAAAGACTGTTGGGATTTGCAGGGAAAATCCTTTTGCCCTGAAAAGCAATTTAGATGTAGGCTGATTACGTCATTCAGTGTCTGTTTCTGGGATGTAGCGATATGTGATGTGAATGCGACTGTAACATTTCCACCACATAACACCACGTAGGCTGATTACGTGATGCAGTTTCTGTGTCCCTCATGTAACAGTATAGGCACTGACATTATTTTCTCTACACACAACACCACGTCTGTGTTAAACAACACACACACATTGTTGTTTCAGGCAAGGCAGTGAAAGCATACTACAAAACAGATAGGTCTGTGTGATGTACTGATACACTTTCAAAACAGAAATTGACGTGGAAGTGTCAAACTTCGTGATCACTGGAACTGGCAACAACTGTTCTGCAGGGAACTGTACAGGGAGCATAAAGACAGGGGAGAACTAGAGAAATATAGGGGTGCTATCATCACAGAGTGGATAAGTAGGACAGAGAGGGAGACAGTCACAGGGGCAGACAGCTGCGAATGAAAAAAAGAAGTTGATCTCTTCATGTATGGTGCCTCCAAAGTTTCTAAGACCAGACTAGATGATCAATGATGATGACTGTCTTTTGTCAGGCGTCACTGCATGGCAGTTATTTTGGAATATTCTAGGATAGGACTTTCTTTACCTGGTAGCTTCACACATCAGTTTCTAGCCAAGGAGGTCACAACATGTCTGCATATATTCATCAATGGTTATTATTATGATTTATCATTTCATAATTGTACAGTCGACATACATCAGCTAACAGCTGTAGGCTACATCAGTTTATGGCCGCATATTATCAGTTAGCAGTTTACGGCCACATACATCAATTAACAGCTGCATCACTTTACGGCCGCATACATCAGTTACTTCCATAAGTTTCATCATTTTATGGCCGCATAGATCAGTTAACATCAATAAGCTACATCAATTTAAGGATGCATACACCAGTTAACAGCTATAAGCTACATCAGTCTATGGCCACATATATCAGCATACTGCTATATGCTACCTCAATATCAGGCTACGTAATCAGTAAAAAGCTATAGGCTACATCAGTTAATGGTGACATAGTCAGTGAAAAGCTGTAGGCTACATCAGTTTATGACCATATACAGTAGTCAATCACTGTAGGCTACAATAGCTTATGCCTTCATTATCAGTTGACTGCTGTTTATTACATCACTTCATACATATACATCAGTTTTTATGACCACACACATCAGTCGACCGCCACACACACACATCAGGCAGTGGCGAAGTCAGTTCAATGTCAGGAACGGCATTGGCTATTGACAGACGTCTGTTGATGACCCAAGGTATCAATAGACATCAATAGACGCCAGTTGCTGGCTCCACAGCCACTGGCCATTTCACTCTGCCTGTCCCTGACTGATCGTTACCGCGTGTGACCCCGCATAGACATTGCCCTGGCCTGGCAATGAGCATCACAGAGAGAGAGAGAGAGAGAGAGAGAGAGAGAGAGAAGAGAGAGAGAGAGAGAGAGAGAGAGAGAGAGAGAGAGAGAGAGAGAGAGAGAGAGGAGAGAGAGAGAGAGAGGACGAGAAGAGAGAAGACAGACAGACAGACAGACAGACAGACAGACAGAAGACAGAAGACAGACAGACAGAGACAGAGAGAGACAGAGAGAGACAGACAGACAGACAGACAAACAGACAGACAGAGACAGAGACAGAGAAGACAGACAGACAGACAGACAGAGAGAGATAGATAGACAGACAGACAGAAAGCAGAGATAGAAGACAGACAGACAGACAGAGAGAAGAGACAGAGACAAAACACAGACAGAGAGAGAGAGACAGAGACAAAACAGAAGAGAGAGAGAGAGAGAGAGAGAGAGAGAGAGAGAGAGAGAGAGAGAGAGAGAGAGAGGAGAGAGAGAGAGAGAGAGAGAGATAGAAGAGGAGAGATGTTTTAGACAAAATTGACACGCGTTTGAAAGGTTACAGTTTACTTTTTTTTCATTTTGCGATCTGTTTCCCTGGATATTGTTAAAAACTGCACTGTATCAAACATGTTTGTCCTTTGCAAAGGGCAGATTGTCCCTACAGTGTGTTTGTTGTGTGTGTATGTTGCAAGGGGCAGGTTGTCCCTAAAACAGTGTGTCTGTTGTCTGTGTGTTTTGCAGAGGGCAGGTAGTGCCTACAACAGTGTGTTTGTTCTCTGTGTACTTTGCAGATGGCAGGTTGTCCCTACAACACTGTACTTGTTGCTTATGTTTTGCAGAGGGCAGTCTGCCCTACGGCAGTGTTTTTGATGTGTGTCTTTTACAGAGGACAGCTTGTCCCTACAACTGTATGTTTTTGTCTCTGTGTGTGTTGCTGAGACCAAGTTGTCCCTACAACATTGTGTGTGTTGCCTGTGTGTGTTGCAGAGGGAAGGTTGTTCCCACGACAGTAGGGTTTGCTGTTTGTAGGAGCTATGCAGATGTCAGGTTGTCCCTGCAACAGTGTGCTTGTTGTCTCTGTGTTTGTGTTGCAAAGAGCAGGTTGTCCCCACAACAGTGTGTTGTCTGTCTGTGTGTTGCAGAGGGCAGGCTGCTGAGGATGACCTGCTCCAGTTCCGCAACGTGTCTCTGACCATTGACCGTCTGCTGCAGAACTACGACATTCGCCTCAGACCCAGCTTTGGACGTGAGTAGCGGAGGGGAGTGGAGTAGGGTAGGGTAGAGTAGGGTAAGATATGGTAGAGTAGTGTAGGGTAGTAAAAAGGAGAGTAAAGTAGAGTAGGAGACAGGAGAGGAGAAGAGTGGAGAGGAGAGGAGAGGAGAGTACGATAGAGTAGAGTAGAGTAGAATGGAGTCACGTAGAGGAGAGGAGAGTATGGTAGGGTATGGAATAGTAGAGTAGAGTATGGTAAGGTAGGGTATAAAAGGATAAGGTAAAGTAGAGTAGAGCGGAGAATGAGTGGGGTGGAGTGGATTGAAGTGGGGAAGAGTAGAGTAGAGTAGAGTAGAGTAGAGTAGAGTAGAGTAGAGTAGAGTAGAGTAGAGTAGAGTAGAGTAGAGTAGAGTAGAGTAGAGTAGAGTAGAGTAGAGTAGAGTAGAGTAGAATAGAGTAGAGTAGAGTAGAGTAGAGTAGGGTAGGGTAGAGTAGGGTAGAATAGAATAGAGAAGTGTAGAGTATAGTAGAGTTGTGTAGAGTAGCGTAGAGTAGCGTGGTGTTGAGTAGGGTAGCGTAGAGTAGTGTTGCGTAGAGAAGGGTAGAGTAGCGTAGCGTAGAGAAAGGTAGAGTAGCGTAGTATAGTGTACAGTAGAGTACAATATAGAACAGTTCAGTACAGTACAATACAGTAGAGCTGAGCGCTCTGTGTGATTGTGTGCGGGTGGGGGGAGGGGGCATGTTGCTTTGACCGTCTGTCTGTCTGTCTGTCTGTCTGTCTGTCTGTCTGTCTGTCCTGTCTGTCTCTGCTCTCTGTCTCTCTCTGTCTCTGTCTGTCTCTCTGTCTCTGTCTCTCTCTGTCTCTCTCTGTCTCTGTCTGTTTCTCTGTCTCTGTCTCTGTCTCTGTCTCTGTCTCTGTCTCTGTCTCTCTCTCTCTCTCTCTCTCTCTCTCTCTCTCTTATCTGCATAGATGTCTATCTGTCTGTCACCCTCCCCACCCCAGCCTACCCCCACCCCCTCTTTTGACCAAGCCCACCCCTGTGTCTGTTTAGCAAACAATGCATTTCTCTGGGGTTCTGTGGTCTCAGCTGCACTGACCGTTTTATCATCACTGTGCAGTGCGTTATACTGGTTTTCCTGCCTGCGTCTGTCCTTGCCCAGACTAGGTTGGAAGAGGGAAGGGGGGGGGGGGAGATTAGGAGGGAGATGTGTTCTTGAAAGCATTTTCATTTATTAGTAGTTAATAATGTAAACTATTTTTAAAAAATGGATGAAATAATAGTTTTGATTATGAAGGTCATTTATTTACATTCAAAAAGGAAGAATTTTAAGTACAAACAAACCAGAAAGAGTGTTACTTTATTAATCCAGTTATTTTAAAGTGTCAATTAAAACCATTCGTTGTGTATATTTTTATTTATCTAATTCATGGACTTGTCAGTGGGTCAGTCAGTGCGTCAAATACTTAATTTTGTTTTGTACATAGTTCCTTGCTATTCTTAATTAACTACTGATTGATTGATTGATTGATTGATTGATTGATTGATTGATTGATTGATTGATTGATTGATTGACTGCTTGCTTGCTTGCTTGCTTGATTGATTGATTGAATGATTGATTGATTGATTGATGGATGGATGGATGGATTGATGGATGGATGGCCGGATGGATCGATGGATCGATGGATGAATGGATAGATGGATAGATTCATGGATTCGTGAATTCATTTATTTATTTATTCATTCATTCATTCATTCATTCATTCATTCATTCATGCCATCATTTACTCATTCACTCACAAAATTGGTTTGTGTAATCATGTGTTTATCTCTTTGTTCATTCAAATATTTATTTCAGTGTATTAATACCAGCCTTCATTGGTTAATGCTACTTCCCTTCCTGCATGAAGAGCAATTAGAAAGGAGAAGCCATTCATAGGGTGGCAATAGCCCAGTGGCTACAGAGTCGTGTAGCATATGATCTGAAAGTCTCTGACACCGAGGGGTCCAGTCTCCGCATATTTCTCCGAATAGAAGACGTTTCCCTAGAGTTGCACTTGGAACCGACTCCACTGTAGGTCCTTTTGACCACACTATACAACTACTACTGGTCGCACTTGGCAATATGCACGTAGCTTGCGCACTCTGTATCTTTCATTTTTCTGTTTAGTTTTTATTTATTCTTGTGTCTTTATACATCTTGTCCCGATGTGCATGCGGTTTTGTAACTGTTTCTTCTGTTCCCACTGGCACACAATGGCCTACTTATGAAATGTGGAATAGGTTCTGGCATATGCGTAAGATGTTCTGCGGGCGTTTGCACATGGGGCCTCTGTTTATAATATTATTCAAAACGACTTTGCGGGGGGGGGTGGGGGAGGTTTGAGTCGGTACTCGTGTTCACTCCATGGGGACAAAATTCCTTTGAATGGAGTTTGAACCCAGATCAGCTGATTATGAGCGCAATACGCGACGATCCAACCACCAGTCTATCACCCCCTCCCCTTCCAAACTTTCGTAGAAGGGCGGCTATGGCCGTTGGTATGGATGACAAACATATTCATTGTGTAACAGGCCACTTAGACAGGTATTGCTGTATATGTATGTATGTATATGTATGTATGTATTAGTATGTATGTATGTATGTATGTATGTATGTATGTAATGTATGTAGGTAGTAGTAGGTAGGTAGGTAGGTAGTGGTAGTGTAGGTGTAGTAGGTTAGGTGGTAGGTATGTGTATGTGTATGTATGTGATGTTGTGTATGTGTGTATGTATGTAGTATGTATGTATGTATATGTATGTATGTATGTATGTATGTATGTATGTATGTATGTATGTATGTATGTATGTATGTATGTATGTATGTATGTATGTATGTATGTATGTATGTATGTATGTATGTATGTATGTATGTATGTATGTATATATATATATATATATAAATATATATATATATATATAATATATATATATATATATATATATATATAGATGCATGCATGCATGCATGATATATAAGTATGTATGTATGTATGTATGTATGTATGTATGTATGTATGTATGTATGTATGTATGTATGTATGTATGTATGTATGTATGTATGTATGTATGTATGTAATGCATGTAATGTAGAGAGAGAGAGAGAGAGAGAGAGAGGAGAGAGAGAGAGAGAGAGAGAGAGAGAGAGAAGAGAGAGAGAGAGAGAGAGAGAGAGAGAGAGAGAGAGAGAGAGAGAGAGAGAGAGAGAGATGTGTGTGTGCGTGCGTGCGTGTGTGTGTGGTGGTGTGTGTGTGTGTGTGCGTGTGTGCGTGCGTGCGTGTGTGTGTGTGTGTGTGTGTGTGTGTGTGTGGGCGCGTGCGCGAAGTGAAGTGAAGTAAAACGATTCTATGCAAAATAGAAGTGGATGGAGAGGATGATATGTGAAAAAAAAACACCAGTGTCTGGAATCAATCTCCCTCATCTCCAGGGATGTTTTCTATTTATTCAACCCCAATATCGCTAGATGTTTCTATTATATCTATATCCACCCCCTTTGTTGTTTTGATAAATACAATCATAGCTCTGGCAGGCCGTGTGCAGATTCAGCTTCAATCAGTATTTTGATGTGTCCATTTTGCCTTCGTTTGTCCTTTGCTGCCAATTGTGTGTGTGTGTGTGTGTGTGTGTGTGTGTGTGTGTGTGTGTGTGTGTGTGTGTGTGTGTGTGTGTGTGGTGTGGGGTTGTGTGTTTGTTTGTTTGGTGGTGGTGATGGTGGTGGTGGTGGTGTGTGTTTGTGTATGTGTGTGTGTTTTGTTTCTATTTGCGACTTTTCTTTATTCTTTGCTTCAATCCAATCCAATCATGTTGTTTATAGCCCCACCGACCACACAGGCCATATCGGGGCTGTCACCTCGTCAAATTTAAGATTCAGATTAAAACTGCGCAGCTATATACAGATTAAAACTGGGCACAAAACCTACTTTACTGGTTATTACTTCTATTGATGCCCTGGTCAACCATAAGGGTCAGCCCAGGACAGCTACCGCGTTGTGGGAAAACCCACATCGATCACACATAAAATGAGATAAAACCAAAACCAGCTTTGCTCAATTTTTTTTGTAATATTTAGTGTAAAGTCTTTGAAGATGGGGTCTTCTAAGCTAAGTTTTAATCAACAAGTGATTAAAATGGCTTCGACTGTTGAAACAGGGTTTTAATGATAGTTTGTTTTAAAAAAATCAAAGTGTAGAGCGCATCTGGGGAAATTTTAAACTCCTTTCATGTCTTTTTTATGTATATTTCTTCACTAATTTTTATTCTCTCTTTATTCTTGTATTGATCATCCGTCCTTCCTTCCTTCTTCCGTTCGTTTATCCCTTTGATCGTTTGTTTGTTTGTATTTTCTTTTTTATTTATTTTTCTTTCCAATCTTCAATCATGCCACTCTCTTTCTCTCAATCTCTCAACTACCTCCCTCGCTCTCTTCTCTGTGTCCTATGTCTCTGCCCTGTCTCTTTGTCTGTCTGCTGTCTGTCTGTCACGTAGCATACTTCTGTCTGTTTTTGTCTTCTGTCTGTCTCTAATCGTTCTGTCTAATGTCTCTGTCTAATGTCTCTGTCTTCTGTTTCTCTATTCTCTCCTCTTCTATCTCTTCTCTCATCTCTTCTCTTGTCTCTCTTTTCTCTCTTTCTCTCTTCCTCTCTCTCCCTCACTCTGTGTCTCTGTCCTGTCTCTCTCTGTGTCTGTCTGTCTGTCTGTCTGTCTCTGTGTCTGTCTGTCTGTCTGTCTCTCTCTCTCTCTTCTCTCTCTCTCTCTCTCTCTCTCTCTCTCTCTCTCTCTCTCTCGCTCTCCTTCGCTCTCGCTCTCTCTTTCTCTTTCTCTCTGTCTCTATCTCTCTTCTGTCTCTCTCTCTCTCTGTCTCTCTGTCTCTCTCTCTCTGTCTCTCTCTGGTCTCTGTCTCTGTCTCTGTCTCTGTCTCTGTCTCTGTCTCTGTCTCTGTCTCTCTCTCTCTCTCTCTCTCTATCTCTCTTTCTCTCTCTCCCCACCCCCTCCCTAGGAACCCCAGTGTCCATTTCCTTTCTGCTGCCCTGTCAGTGCCTGCTGCTGCAGTCCCTTAAGCAGCCTCAGCCCCTGGGCTCCCTAAACCTCTCCCTCCCCCTCTCCCTATAGCCCTCTCTTTCCCAAATCCATTCACCCCTCTCCCCTTCCAAGCATCTGTCCCCCCCCCTCAATCTCTGTCCTCCTCCCTTCCAATTTCTGTTCTCTCTCAAATCCCCCCCCCCCCCCCCCCCCAACACACACTTCCAACCTTTCTTCTCCCTCCAAATTTCCCAACCTCCTCTTCCAGATTCCGTTTACCTCCTACTCCCCCTCCCTTACCGCCACATCAATTCCCCCATCCCCAACAACAGTCTGTGTCCCATTCTCTATCCTGGTACCCTAAGGGACAGTCACGTGTGTCCCAACAGGGGCGTGCCTGTCGTCTGCTTCCTCCCGCTGCGTATCTTGGTCTTCTTTACTGCCTTGCCCACCTCGAAGGCTGCTAGGGCTTTGCCAAAAGGCAACGCCATAATGATTTTCAGCATATGGGGTGTGTTTGGGTGGATGTACAGCCTATTTTTGACAAGTCTCATGTCTACAATGTGACATATCACATCTAGAATTTTTGTGTCTATAACTTACCACATTCGAAGTGTTCTCGTCATGACATGACATACTGCACAGCCCTAAGTGTTCTGTATATGGTATATATACAACCAGAAGTGTTCTGTCCATGACATGACATCTCACAGCCTAAAGTGTTTGTGTCAGTGAAATGACACACACACACACACACACACACGCACGCGCACACACCGCGCGCGCACGCTCGCGCCACGCACACACGCACACACGCACGCACGCACGCACGCACGCACGCACATCATGGCAGCAGAAGCAGAAACATAAACAACCGCACAATATCACACACAAGCAAGACATAAGACCACACAACATCACACACCAAGCAGAGAGATTAAGGACCACACAAATCACACACCAAGCAGAGACATTAAGGACCACACAACATCACACACCAAGCAGAGACATAAAGGACACCACACAATATCACACACCAAGCAGAGACAAAAGGACACCACACAAATCACACACCAAGCAGAGACATAAAGGACACCACACAACATCACACTCCGAGCAGAGACATAAAGGACACCACACAACATCACACACCAAGCAGAGACATAAAGGACACCACACAACATCACACACCAAGCAGAGACATAAAGGACACCACACAACATTACACACCAAGCAGAGACATAAAGGACACCACACAACATAACACACCAAGCAGAGACATAAAGGACACCACACAAATCACACACCAAGCAGAGACATAAAGGACACCACACAACATCACACTCCGAGCAGAGACATAAGGACACCACACAACATCACAACCAAACAGAGACATAAAGGACACCACACAATATCACACACCAAGCAGAGACTTAAAGACACCACACAACATGTACACCAATCGCCCTGCAGGGCTTATTTGAATGCAAGAGAAAGAGGCGTCCATTTACTATACCACTGAGTGAGTCTTTAAAGACACCCTGAATTGTCTTTCTTCTTTTGTTTTCCTATTTTTGTTCGCTTTTTTCTTGCTAATTCCTTACCCTGTCCCTTTTTCCTCTTTTTTCTGTCCGTGTGTTTTACATACAGCAATGACTGGCTATTCTTACATGACAGCCTCTGTGTATATTCAATGTCTACACTGCGTCGTTACTACTGTGATACATCTACAAACAATGGCAAACTGGGGATTATGAAACTTATCTTAGCACAGCAGATGAAGAAGAAGAAGAAGAGAAGAAGAAGAAGAAGAAGAAGAAGAGAAGAAGAAGAAGAAGAAGAAGAAGAAGAAGAAGAAGAAGATGAAGAAGAAGAAGAAGAAGAAGAAGAAGAAGAAGAAGAAGAAGAGAAGAAGAAGAAGAAGAAGAAGAAGAAGAAGAAAAGAAGAAGAAGAAGAAAAGAGAAGAAGAAGAAGAAGAAGAAGAAGAAGAAGAAGAAGAAGGAGGAGAAGAGGAGGAGGAGGAGGAGAGAGGAGGAGGAGGAGGAGGAGAGGAGAGAGAGAAGAGGAGAAGAAGAAGAAGAAGAAGAAGAAGAAGAAGAAGAAGAAGAAGAAGAAGAAGAAGAAGAGGAAGAGA
>CM060326.1:42895051-42900051 GCA_030674155.1 Stramonita haemastoma | reverse complement strand
ATGGCCGTTGTAGTTCTTGGATATCTAGGTAAGGGCTGGAGTACTTTAGAACATGTGATGGCCTGAAAAAATAAACTATTTTGTCTTTTTTCCATCCTCCTGTTTGTTTGTTTGTCTGCTTGCCTCTTATCTATCTGTCTGCCTGCCTGTCTGTCTGTCTATTTGTCTGTCACTTAAACCCAGAGTATCTAATCCTATTCTCTGTACCACAAATCCAGCACAGTATATGCGCACGCACACTCGCACGCACACAGGCACGGTCGTGTGTGTGTGTGTGTGTGTGTGTGTGTGTGTGTGTGTGTGTGTGTGTGTGTGTGTGTGTGTGTGTGTGTGTGGTGTGTGGTGTGTGTGTGTGTGTGTGCGTGTGGTGTGTGTGTGTGTGTGTGCGTGTGTTGTGGTGGTGTGTGTGTGTGTGTGGTGTGTGTGTGTGTGTGTGTGTGTGTGTGTGTGTGTGTGTGTGTTGTGTGTGTGTGTTGTATGTGTGTGTGGTGTGTGTGTGTGTTGTGTTGTGTGTGTTGTTGTGTATGTGTGTTGTGTGTGTGTTGTGGGGTGTGTGTGTGTGTGTGTGTGTGTGTGTGTGTTGTGTGTGTGTGTGCGCGCGCGTACGCAAGCGCATCACAAACGATCACATTGGCAGGTCTATAATCATGGATGTTCAGCAGTGTGGTGATGGTATTTCCCTGTCTGTGAGGAAAATGTCCGCTGTGATTGGCTCTGCCAGGCCTGTCGTTTCTAGGGCTTCCTGCCATACTGATTACGGAATTACCTCCGGCCTGTAATGTGGGGTATGGCTGGAAATTAAACACAACTCTTTGCTGTCATTCATTGGTGAAGATTGTCATCATTTCAACCTTTGAACATGATTATTTTGTTTGCTTGGTTGCTGAGTTTATTGATTTGCTTCCGTGATTTTTTTTATATGTGGTTTTGGGTGATAGGGTTTTCTTTGATGTGTAGTCTGGTTTTGCGTGTTCGGTTTTCGGGTTGTTTTGTTGCCTTTTTGTTTTTTTTTTGTTTGGTTGGTATTATTTGTTTTCTGTTTCTACTGCACTGGGTCCGGGCTTATTGATTGATTTTAGTCAGTTTGTTTATTCTTATCATATTTTTTTTGGTTTTTAACTAATTTGCGTAAACCTGATCTTATTTTTTACAAGACATGTAGTATCTTAAAGGTGAGATAGAGTTTAAACTGAAACAGGCAGTCAAGTGTGTGGAAAAAAATAGGAGATACATACAGAAACAAACAAACAGATGGACAAATATCAAGAAAAGTAGGCATAGTGTATAGATAAACAAGCCGAAAGACAGAGAAAAGCGATGTCAAGAAGGAGGACAGAAAGTCATTATCATAGACATGTATCCTAAATGTATCCTGAAAAAAATGCCAGTGTAAACACGAACAATTTACAAGTTGTGACTGTCCGTGTTTTTTGTTTGTTTTTTTCAATTCACCTTTTCTCCAGCACTAGATGACCAGCATCCCTCCACCCACCCCCTTTTCTTCCGAATAATTTAGCATGCATCCTCTCACTACTGTCATTGACCTTTGCCCCCTCTGCAATACAACCTGATTCCACTTTTCCCTCACAACGGCGCCATGATTATTCTGATTTAACACGAGTCATAACACTAGGAACATTGAAAGAGAGCACTAACCTCAGAAAATAATTGTTTTAAAAAAATCAAGATTTAAGAAAATGAGATTTTGCGTGTTTACTTGCTCCTGTGATTATTTTGCATTGTTTGTTTCCTGTATTTTATTTCCTTTGTATTGTATTTCTCTGTTTACTTCCTTTTTGGTTCATTTTGTTTCTTTATTTCAACTTTCGTTTACGCCCTTTGTTTACATCCTTGATTGTTTTGGGGATTCCCTGGGCTCTACAATCAGAGTTGGAAAGAGTTCCGCCAACACGCACCTTCTCCCTGATGGCCTGTATGATGAAAAGTCTGGCTCATCCTTTTTGAAGGCCAGGCTGTCTCTGAAGACAAGGTTGGCTTGGTCGTTAGCAAAGTCTGTGGGGGACTGGAACTCTGAACCATCAGACAACCTCATCGCCTGAATGGCTGCTGTCCTATCACCATGATGATCACTGCTTGATGAGGCCCCTGGAGTGCAGTTTGCAATGGAACAAGTATTTTTGAGACAAAAAGGAGGGATTGGGGTGGGGAGAGTAACAAGAAAAGTATATATGGATGAGTGCTTGGGCCTGCATGCTTGCACACGTTCACGTGTATACATGCACATACACACACTAATCATGGGGGGGGAGAGAGATGGGGGAAGAGAGAGAGAGAGGGAGAGAGAGAGAGGAGAGAGAGAGAGAGAGAGAGAGAGAGAGAGAGAGAGAGAGAGAGAGAGAGAGAGAGAGAGAGAGAGAGAGAGAGAGAGAGAGACAGACAGACAGACAGACAGACAGACAGACAGACAGACAGACAGACAGACAGAGGGAAAGAGAGAGTGATAGAGAGAGACAGAGACAGACAGACAGACAGACAGACAGACAGACAGACAGACAAAAATAGGGAAGAGGGGGGGGGGGGTCACTTTGGTTCTTTGAACAATTTTTTGTCTTTTCCCAAGTTGGCCTCTTGGCAAGAGGGGTAAAACATGGCTGTCTTTTCTGAACACAGAATAAATGTAAAAGAAGTTATATGATGCTTTTAACGTTATGAAAGGAAAAGAGCTCTTGATAAAACGGACACAACCATAAATTCCTGTGTCAACGTGGCTACAAAATGATTATAAAATTCCTCCGTGGGGATGCCAGAAACCTGACAGTATGGAGAGCATTTCCACAGTTTGGAAATTCTGAGCTAGGAATTCCCTCTTTTTTATCCATCTCTCCTTGTGTCTGCTTTGTTTCTTTTATTTTCTTGTCCCCTTTTTGTTGTCTATTTTCAGCCTTCTTATGCCTTTTTCCTACCTTTTCCCCAAAAAAAAAGAAAAATAAAAGTTTCGAGATAATTTTCTCCAACACCAAAGTTTTGATGTGCTGGGCCTGATTTGTCAGGCGCTTAACGGCAGCGCAATGCATGTTTACTCATAGGACAGACAACATTAACTGCTGTGTAGGTGTTCGACGAAGAAAGTGAAGAATGTAAATTGCAATGAAGTCAAGAATAAACAACATGAATCTGTAAAAATATCACAACTAAAACAATATCAACGATTCATCAAAATTTTGAACGTGATTCAAGCTAGATTGTTTAAGTCCAATTTTATGTGAAGAATTCAATTAAGTATTCTTGCTGGCTTCAAAGGAAACAGGAGAATAAAAAACAACGCGTGGCGCTGCTTTGTGGCATTGTGCTCTTCCATAGGGAGGGCAGCTCGAATATCACGCAGAGAAATTTGCAGTGACATATAGGGCTGTTCAAGTACAAAACTTAGGTGTTAACCATACTGAGAGGGTGACTGGGTGGGAGGGACTGTAAAAGCTGATTTTTCTGGCTAGAGACCATTTTTATTAGATTGTGCCCCAACTTTATTCATCTTAAGTAACCTTACTTGGCATTTCCTTTTGACTTCATTCTCTAGTTCCTGGTACAGATTGTGTTATAAACGAATATGAAAGAATCGTTGTACGTACTATGGCTGATGGCAGTCATAATAACTTACAATCCTAAGGGTGTACTTTGGTCGTGTGTCCACTACTGTGTTTACAGTATTAATGCACGACTGTCAGAATCGTGTCTTTCAAACATATATAAACCACTCTATGCTGGTGATATTTTTTTTACACAAAGGGCTGTCCTGGGTTGATCTTTGTTGTTGACCAGGGCGTTTAAACGAGGGACCACCACAGAAGGGTTGGCGTTGGTTTTGTTTTACTAATTATGTATATAGATGCACAGTTTCGCTCTGACAGTAATCTGAAGCTCATTAAGGTTACGTTTCAGCCTCTGGGGTGGTTAGTGCTGTAGACAACGTGAATGGACCAGGAGACGTGATACCTCAGTGATCATAGCGCTTACTTTTCCCAAGCTAAAGTTAAGCAGCATTGAGCGTGGTCTCCAAGTGGATGGGTGACTGTTTGTACGCATTGGCTCCAGCACTGTCTCCCAGTTACCCCAGCTGTAAATGGGTACCTGCCCTCTTTAGCGTCAGGGTTGGTAAAGCAGCGAGGAAGAGGAGATGGGCGCCGCCTTCAATATACTGGCCCCCTCGAGAAGCTGATGTCTGTGACTTTTCGCTCCCTAACGGCGGTTAGGTCAAGGAAACACCTTTGTCTAGCTGTCATGGGGATGTGTGTCAGTGACATGTCAGGTTGTACATCCGAAACGAAAGAACATGATTTGAAGTGAGCCGGAAAAAGGCTTCTACTGTGTGAATATGCAAAGGAAATAAAACAGTGCAAAAGAATGTGAGCATTTGCCTTGCTAAAGAAGTCAGTGGTCACAGAGTGGAAGTGAATAAAATTGTCGTGTTAACAAAAAAAATGAAAAAAAGAGAGATGGAAAAAAGGAGGAGAGAGAGAGAGGAGAGAGAGAGGAGAGAGAGAATGAGAGGAGGAGGATTAGGAGAGACGAGAGAGGAGGAGTATGAGAGAGGAAGAGAGAGAGAGAGGGGGAGAGGGGGAGGTTTTTTTGGGGGGAAAAATTAAAGGGTAGAAAGACAAAAAAAATTAAATGTTAAAGGGGGAAATAAAAAGAAAAGGGGGAAAAAGGAAAATTATTTGGTTGCAACGGAAAGGGGAGGGAAAGTTGGGATTGAATTTAAAAAAGGATACCCCGCGTTTGGGGGAGGGGGGGAGGATGGGGGATGCGGGGAGACGGAAGGGGAGAGTAGAGGGGAGGGAGGGGGAGGAGGGGGAAAAGGGGGGGCGGGAGAAACGAAGGGAGAGGTGGGGCGAGAAAAAAAAAACGGGGCAGGGAAGGGTGGGAGAATACGGTAAAGGGAAGGGGAAAAGGGTTTGGGGGAAACAAGGAATTTAAAATGTGAAGGTCAAAAAAAAAAAAAAAAAACCAAAAGATTCGGGGGGGGGGGCGAGGAGAGCTTT
>CM060326.1:42862551-42880051 GCA_030674155.1 Stramonita haemastoma | reverse complement strand
TGCCAGGTTCTGTGACAGACCTTATCTCCTCACCAGCCATGCATAAACAGGACAGGGAGAGACAGAGAGCAAAAGGGAAAAAGCAGTCGAGAGAGAGAGAGAGAGAGAGAGAGAGAGAGAGAAGAGAGAGAGAGAGAGAGAGAGAGAAGAGGAGAGAGAGAGAGAGAGAGAGACAGACAGACAGACAGACAGACAGACAGACAGACAGACAGACAGACAGACAGACAGACAGACAGACAGAGGGAGAGATAGAGACAGAGTGAAAAAGACTCATACATACAGAGACAGAGAGAAACAGAGATACAGAGAGACACAGAGAGAGAGACAGTGAGAGAAAGAATGAGAAAGACAGACAGACAGACAGAAAGACATATAGACAGAGACAAGCACCAGTCAGAAGAAGAACAGACATAGACAGAGAGAGAGAGACGTGCTGGTCATATTGAAAAAGGAAAGGGAAAAAAAAGGCTTTATTTATCGATCTTTTTTGCTCCTGGGGGGGAAAAAAAGCCAAAAAGCTGCGGAATTGGGGACTGAATTTCATGACTTAATTTCCATTCCTAATTAACTACCTAACCCCACCTTTCGACCTCTCGCTCCCCCTGTTCTCCGCCCCCTCTCCCATCCCCCTGACCTTTGTGACCTTTGAACCTCCACCCCAAGTCTGCCCTTTACCAACTGCCTCTTTGGTCCGGTTGCCCACTGTTCAGTCCCCTTCATTGTACTTTTACGCCGGCGAGTTTCCAAAAAGCTAGGGTAAGTGCGCACTTGTTTAATCCCCCAAGGGAGTTAGTTAGTAGCAATGAAATAGAAAAATCAAGTAGAGAGAGAGAGAGAGAGAGAGAGAGAGAGAGAGAGAGGGGAGAGAGAGAGAGAGAGAAGAGAGAGAGAGAGAGAGAGAAGAGAGAAGGACTCTCACACACATACACACATGCATCCTTTTGAGGGGAAACTTCTTTACACAATACCTTCACAGCAGGACCCCAGCCTTTTTAAAAAAAAAGAAGACAAAGACAAATTGATCCTGGGGCTGGAAAAAAAAAAGGGAAAGAGGGGAAGGGGAGGAGGGGTGAGGGGATACAAGGGTGGGCCACTGCCCTAAATTTTTTTTATTTTCATTTTATTTATTTTTTTATTTATTTTTACCTTGCATTCAGGTCATATTCCTCATAAAGCACATACATCTTCACATTCAAACTTTTTCATTTACTCCAGTATCACTTGAAGTGGAAAAGTTAAAGCGAAAACAAACAACAAAATGTTCAATCCAATACAGTGTTACCCTTCTGACAAAAGATTTGTCACTCATTTAATATTTCAATTTATCTTGAAAGGGGATTTTTGGGGAAAAACGGTGTAAGTTACATTTATCTTGAATATCTTCATTAATCCCTAGAAAAAGGGGTAACAGGAATACATTAACGACAAAATCAAGTTTACAGAGAAAAGTTTTTTTTTTTAAAAGTTTTGTTACAAATGAAAGCAATGGCCACAAAAAGGATGTATTAAACAAAGTAAAAAGTAATGTGTACGGGCAACTTTAATATTTTTATGGGGGGAAAGCAAATCATGTTATATGTAACATCCTTTTTCCCTCCCCGACACTGCCCAAAGTTTGTCTACGGGTTTTTTTCCCTTTCTTCTGGGGTCCCATTTCGGTAAGACATGTGCGTGCATTTTCACCCAAAAAAATGGCGGACCTTTTCCCAAGGCCTGGTAGGCACCGGAAGGCAGGGTTTTATAAACCACTCCCGCCTCTTTACCCTGTGGTACCCCTCATTGTCCTTCTGCCTCCGGCACTGTATGTAGTCTTCTCAAAACAGTCAGACCTATTTGCCGACAGCGGGGACTTTAAACTCTTTCTTCTTTAAATCCTTGGGTTGGCTGCATTTTACTTGGGTTTTTTTGTTTTGTTTGGAACAGTCTTTTGTTGTTGTGGATTTTTGGTGTTGAGTTTAATGCATTTCGCCCATTTCTGAAAAAAAGAGAAAAAGACCAGGGAGGTAGATTTTATTTCTTTTCCCTCTTTGCTACATGTTCTCCTCTCTCTCTCTCTCTCCTTCTCTCTCCTCCTTCTCCTCTCTTCTCGCTCTCGTTCTCTCTCTTCTCTCCTCTCCCCTCTCTCTCTCTCCCCTCCTCTCTCTCTCCATCTCCCCCTCATCCCTCTCGCTCCTCTCCCCACTCTCTTGCTCTTCCTGTTTTCCCTCCCTGTCTCCCCCTATCCTCTCTCTCTCCCCACTCCTCTCCCCCCCCCCCTCTCTCCCCTCCCCCTCCCTCCTCCCTCTCCCCCACCTCTCCCCCCCTCTCTCCTCTCTCTCTCTCTCCTCCCCTCTCTTCTTGTCTCTTCCTCTTTTTCCTCTCCCTGTCCCCCTACTCCTCTCTCTCTCCTCCTCTCATCCTCTCCATCTCTCTCACTCCTCTCTCTCCTTCACTCCTCTTCATCTCTCATCTCTCTTTTCTCCCCTCCCTCTCTCTGTCTCTCTCTCTTCTGTCTGCTGTCCTCTCTCTCTCTCCTCTCCCCCTTCCCTCTCTTCTCTCCCCTCTCTCTCTTCTCCCCTCATTTCTCTCTCCTCTCTCTGTGCTCTCTCTCTCTCTACTGGCTGCAAGCTGAGCAACCAGTTTGGTTGGTGGTGCTGGTGGTCTACACCATCACAGGTACAGCATCCAGGAAAACCAGAACTGGGCTGATGTGACCCACCTTAACAACACCCTACCCCAAAAATAAAACCGTGGCCGGGATTCCTCTTCTGCGGGGTCTCCTAAGGAACTGTCCTTCAACACCTGACAGCCAAAATCGAGAAAGTGGAAAACCTCTGAAAACTACAACGGGACAGTTTGAAGAATGAATAAAAATTGTGACAACAGTGTGGGTGTTTTGAAAAGGAAAGGGGTTTTCCTGAAACAAGACAGGACAATCTTAGAACGAAAATTTTACTAAAACGCAAATACAGAATTGTTAGATAGGGTTTGAAAAGCTAAAAAAATCTGAAGATCTAGAAGGAAGGTCCAGACAAACAACGTCATTTTCATGGTTTTAGATAGGAGAGCTGATGAACTGGAGCTGACTGTAAGGGTTGTAAAAAGGGGTTTTTCTCAGAAAAAATGGATGTACAAGTGAAATTCGATAGAGTGCACAGAAAATTCGAAACTCAACTCCCCCCATTATGCTAGGTGTTTTTTATCAAGATAAGCTTAAAAAACATACTGAAGGCAAAGAGCAGCGAAGGGTTCAAAAGATTTTCGTAACGAAGATTTTCCCCAAGCTTTAGAGAATTTAGACCAAACTCACCCCGTATTTAAAGAGTGCCCGACAGAAGGAAAAAATGGAGAATGATCTTTGATCATACTGATCATTGATGGTGAAAAGGGGTGACCCTTCATGATCTAGAAAAAAAAAGCTTGGGCCGGGGCCCCTCCCCACATGTAGGGGGGGGAATTTTACGGGGGAAGAAAATAGAAGAAAAACCCCCCCTAAGCATAATGATAATACGAAAACCCGGGTCGGCTGATTCAATTTTGGTTGACACAGTGCGGGCAACCACAGGGAACAAACAACCCCTGTCCCCTTTGGGCCCAGGGGAACCCAACCCAAAACTATGAGTCTTTTTGAGCCTTTTTTTAAATAAAGAGTCTTTTTTAAAAAAATGATTTTTACTGTTGAAAAGTTTAATTCCGGGTTTTGAAATATTAAGAAATTTTGAAATTTAGTGTGTAGATAAAAAAGTGGGGTAATTTGGGAAAAGTGACTTAAAAACAAAAAAAAAAACTTTTTCTTTTTTTTTCCCCGGGAAAATTAATGGTTTTTTTTTTTTAAAATCTCCGATAGTTTTTTTATCGTTTTTCTACTTCATTTTATTTGTTAAAAAGAAACCCCTTCCTAAAGATATTCACCAATTGTTTAGTGGTTAAAAAGGCCTTTTTGAAGTCGGCAAATTTAAATTTCCAAAAGGGGGGGCGATCAGGGGGTATTTTTTTCATAAAAAAAATGAGTTACCCCGCCTTGTAAAAAGTTTAGATTTTTCCCTCCCTTTTTGCTTTTCCCCCCTTTCAAATTTTTTTGGGGGATTTTAAAAAAATTTTTGGCTTGTATGTTTTTTATACCCCCCCAAAAAGGGGTTTTCCCCCTTTTTTAACATGTTTGATTTTTAAAGGGGGAAAAACCCCTATTTGGAAAAATTTTTTGTCAATTGTGCATTACTTTTTGGAAAAAAATTGGATACAATATTGTGTGGAGACTTAAACACGGACATAAAAATTTTTTTTTTCACCCCTTTGGCGAATGCGGAAAATTTTAGTTTTCATAGTAAAAGGGGATGTTTTTTCAGTGGAAAACGGGATTTTTTAAGATTTTTTTTTCAATAATTATGGGAAGTCATTTTTTAAAAAAGTGTACTGAAATTTTGGGCCCCAAATTTTGAAGGGGATAGGGGGAAGGGGATCAGAAAAGGGGCCTTTTTCCTTTTTATTTCTAAAAGGGGGGTCCCCCTTTTAAGGGGTTTTTTTTTGCGTCAATGTTTTTTTCTCTAAAAATTTTTTTCCCCCATGTTGTTTGTTTTTTTCCCCAAACCCTTTTTATTCGGTTTCCCCCCCTGGGGGAAATTTCTTTTTAAAATCCTTTTTGTAAAACATATATCCCGCTGAAGACCCCCCTTTTTGTAAAAAGTTTGTGGGGGTTTCCCCCCAAACCCCCTCCAAACCCAAATTTTTTTAAAAAAAAAAAATTTTTTGAAAAAAAAAATTTTAAATTTTCCCAAGGGGCCCCCCTTTAAAATTTTTTTTTAATTTTTAAAATAAAAAAAACCCTTTTTAAAAATTTTTAAAAAGTTCCCTAAAAATCCAGTTAAATGAAAAAAGGGGAAAAATTTAAAAATTTTTTAAAAAAGGTTTTTCAAATTTTCTCATGGTTTGTAATGAATTTTTAAAAGGGGAAAAATAAAAAATTTTAAAAAAACTGTTAAAGGGGCTTACCCCAAAAACTTTTTAAAAAACGAAAAACCAAAAAAAAGGTACTTTTTCTTAAGAAAGGAATAAAAAATTTCACCCCAAAAAAGGAAAAAAAGGGAAAAATTTTAATATTCAAAACTTTCCCCCCATGGTGTTTCAATTTCCCTCAAGCCCAAAATTTTGGAAGAGTGTTTTAAAAAGGCCACTTTTGGGGAAAAAGGGGGGCCAAAAAAATTTGAAATACCCCTTGGGGCAGTTGGTTTCAACTTTTAAAAAACCCCGCTGGAAAAAAATTTTTCCCCGACAACTCCATGAATGCAAAATTTTTAATATGATAAAGGGGGAGGAAGTTTTTAAAAGCCCCAAAAATTTAAAAAAGGGGAAAAAATTTTTTGGGGATTTTAAAAAAATAAAAAATGATAAAGCCCAGGTCCTGTTTAAATCTTTGGGGGGTTTTTCTGAAAAATGGGGGGTTTAAAATTTTTTGCTTTTCCTTCAAAAATTTTGGGTTTTAAAAAAATCTTTGATGAGGGGCCCCCTTTTCCCCAAAAAAATTGGACGGGGAAACTTAAATCTAAACTTTTTCAAAAAAAGGGGGGGATGTTTATAACCCTAAAAATTTTTGGGGGTTTTTTCCCCTTTTTGTGAAATAAGTAAAAGTTGTTTAGTAAAAAAAATTTAAAAAATAAAATTTAAAAAAAGGGGGTTTTAAAAATTTAAAAATTTTTAAAAGGGGAAAAAACCCCAAAAACGGGGTTTTAAAAAAAGGGTACTCAAAATATAAAATCATATTTTCCCCCTGCTTGCGTTTTTTTCGGGGAAAAAGATTTCCTCAAAACCCGGGGAAAATTTTTATGTGCTTTTTTAAATTTATTTTTGGGAAAAGGGGGTTTGATTTTTGGTTAAAAAAAAACTTTTTTGTGGCCTATTCTACAAAAAAATGGTGTGGGGGGTAAATTATTACTTGGGGCTGAGAGCCAGGGATCAGTTTTTCAAAAGCGGGGAAAAAAAATTTGGGGGACTAAACTGATGCCCCAAAAAAAAAATGTCCCAAAAATGGTTTTAAAACCCGGGGGATTTTGTTGGGCCCTTTTTTTTTTTTCTGTTTTAAATTTAAGGGGTTAGCCAGAGAAGTCATCAATAAGGGTTTTAAAAAGGGTTTCCACTTTCCCCCCGGGGGTGCCCCCTTTAAATTTTTTATTCTTTTTTTTGCTGTTATGTTATCCTGTTATCTGAAACAGTTGGGTTTTAAAAAAAACGTTCAAATAGTTTTTGGGGCGGGGGCTGCCCTAAAACTTTTTATTTTAAAAGGTTTAAAACTAAAAAAAAGACCCCAAAAAAATCGTTGTTTCAAAAAGGTGGCATTTAGCTGTTCATAAAAAAAAGGGTTTTAAAAGGGAAAAAAAACGGGGCCCGTGTTTTAAAAGTTTTTAAAAACTTTTGGAAAATTTTTGTTTTTCAAAAAAAATTTTGTTTCCCCAAAATGCATGTAAAAAATTTGGGAAGGCCCAGGAAAAAAAAAAGCTTGTTTTTGGGTTTTTTAGAAAATTGCGAAAAAATTGAAAAAAAAACCCCTTTTGACTTTTTTTTTAAAAATATTTGATCCCCAAAACCCCCAAACCCATTTTTAAAAATTTTGGCCCCCAAAAATTTTTTGGGGTTTTGGATGCAGCTGTAACGCTTTTGTGAATCAGTGCCCCTTTGCTTTAAAGCAGTTCTTATTTTTTAAAGGTCCCCCAACGCCCAATGAAATTTTTTTTATAGTGAAATATAGAAACCCCCCTTCTCTGTTAATTCTGCTGAAAGATGTATTAAAAAATTTGGAACCCCCTTTCAAAGGATGAAAAAAGGGGCTCCTTTTAAAAAATTTTCTTATAAGATGCTTAAAATGATCTAGATGTAAAAGGGGAAAAAAAAAATTTGGGCTTACACAAATACGCCCCTGTTTATAAAAACCCGGGGGTTTTGGTTTTTTTTGGGGTTTCAGTAAAGGGTTTTTGGGGGAAATGTAAAATTTTTAAATAAACACTTTCAAAACAAAGATTTTTTTGGGGACTCCGATGGCGAAAGGGAATAAATAATACCCAAAAACCCAAAAGTGAAAGGTTTAAAAGTAAAAAAAAATTTTTAAATTAAGTACACATAAATATCAAACCTTTTTTAAAATTTTTAAAATTGGACATACATTTGAAAAGAATTTTTTTCCAAATTTTTTGACTTGGTTTTTCAGAAAAAAAGGGGGTTCATAAAAATTCAATACAGATTTTTATGATGTTTTTTTGACCTCAGGTTTTTTTGGCCTTTTGAAAAAAAAGCCCCTGAAAAAATGAGGTGTTTTTTGTTTTTTTTCCCCAGTGTTGGGGGAAAGGGGTTAGGCGGGGTTCCCCCCCCTTTTGTGAAAAAAAAAAAAAAAAAGAAAAATTTTTTTTTTTAAAACCTTTTTTACTGGGGGCCCAAAAAAAGTCAGCCTGGGGTTGGCGCACCCTCACTCTTTTTTTGGGGTGAAAACCCTTTTTGGGTTTAAGAAAAAACCCTTTTTTTTAAAAAAGTCATTTTTTTGTTACTGTTTTTTTTGCTATACTTTTTCTGTTTTTTAAAAATTTTGCTTTTTTTTTTTAATTTCCCCCCAAAACCCCACTAAGTTTTTTGGCAACCCCCCCTTCTTTTTGGGGGCCCGGGGGCCCCTTTTTTTGTGAATAAACTTTTCTTTTTTGGGGTTTCCCGATTTTCGAGTTCGAGTTCCCCTCTTTTCTCTCTAACTTCTCTTCTCTCTCTCGTCTCTCCTCATCCCCTCCCCTTTTCTCGCCCCCTCTCATCTCTCCCCTTTTTCCCTCTCCCTCTCCCTTCTCTCTCCTCTCTCCCTCTCCCCCCTTCCCCCGGGTTTGGGAAATCCCTTGGTGGTTAAAAGTAACCCCCTTTTAAAACTGCTGACCCGGATTGCCCCCCAACGCCCGGGGTTTTTTTTTTTTGGGTTAAAAATTTCAGTCCCCGAAAAAACCTTCCCCCCAAGTCGTCCAGAAAAGTTAAAAAAACCCAAAAAGGTCCCGTGTGCAGAACATCATGCCACCCCTTTAAAAACCCTTTTTTCCCAACTTTCGAAAAAAGTGGGCCAATGGGGGGCCGGGGGGAAGGGGGAAAATTTTTTTAACTAAATTTTTTTACACCGATTTTTAGTTTTTTTTAAAATGCACGAGTGCTTTTTTTTTTTTATTAAAAAAAAGGGGAAAAAAAAAAAAAATTTAAAAATGAAAAAATTTAAATTAAAAAAACCCCCAAGGGGGTTTAGAATAAATTTTTTTGGGGTTTTAAATTTTTTTCTTCCTTTCTTCATTTTTTTTTTTTTTTTTCCCCTCTTGCCTTTTTTCCAAAAAACCCCCATGTTTTCATTTGGGGGGGGGCCCCCCTTTTTTCCCTCCCCCCCATTGCACTAACAGCAGCCCCCCCCCCTCCCCCCCCCTCCCCTTTTTCCCCAAAAAAGGAAAGGGGGCGGGGGGATGACAAACACCCGGGGCCCGAAAATTTTTAAAAAATTTTAAGGGGACGGTTTTTTTCTTTTTCCCCCTTCCTTCCACCCCCCACTCTTCTTCTTTTTTTTTTTTCTCCTAAATCTCTGTTTTTTTCTGTCTGTCTGTCTGTCTGCCCTTTTTTTGTCTGTCTGTCTGTCTCTCTGTTTGTCTGTCTGTTTTTCCTGGGGGGTTTTTTAGTGGGGGTCTCTGCCCTCTCTTTTTTCCCTCTTTTGTGTGTCTTTTTTTTTTCTCTTTTCCCCCCCCTTTCCCCCCCTCTTTTTTTTTCCTCTCTTCCCCTTTTTCCCCTTCCATAAATTTCTCCCCCCCTTTCCTCTCCCCCACCTCTCCCCCCCTCATTTTTCTCCCTTCCATTTCCCCCCCCCACTTCTTTTCCCCAAAAAAACCCAAAACCTTCTGTCTGTCCCCGGTCTGTCCCCCCTGTCTGTCTGTCTGTCGGTCTTCTGTCTGTTTTTCCGTCTGTTTGTCTGTTGTCTGTCCCCCCTTTTTCCCCCTCCTCTCTCTCTCTTTTTCTCCCCCCTTTTCTCTCTCCCCCCCTTTTCTCACTCTCCCCCTCTCCCCCCCTTTTTCCCCTTTTTCCCTTTCGTTCACTTTTTCCCCTAATTTTTCTATAAAAAAAATTACATTATTTTTAAAATGCAGTGGCTGTTTTTTTTATCCTTTTTTTTTTTTAATTTTTTTCCCCTTTTTCCCCCTTTTTCCCCTTTTTGCCCATCTATCCGTTTTTTCCCCTTCCTTGGGGGGGGTCGTGCCTTTTTTTTCCCCTTTTTGGCCCCGTTTTACATTGCTGCCACAGCCCCCTTTCCCCCCCTTCCCCCCGGAGGGCGAGGCGGTAATGACAAAAAACCCCCGGGGACTTAAACCCAAAAAATTTTTAAGACTTTACCCAATCCCATCGCCACTCTCTTTTTTCCCCCCCAAAAACCCCCCCTCCCCCAAAAATTTATCGGAAAAATTTTTTTCCTTGCGGGGGCCCCTTCCTTTTCTGTCACCTTTTTTTCGGGGGTTTTTGCCCTGTTTTTTTGTCTGTTTTTCTGTTTTGCCTTTCTTTAACCCCCCTCTCCCCCCAAAAAAAACCTCCCCTTTTTCCTCCCCCTCTGTCTTTTTTTCCTTTCCCGATTTTTCCCTTCTTTTCCCTTCCCTTCCCCCCCCCCCCCTTTCCCCCCTGCCTTGTTCTTTCTCGGCCCCTTTTCCTCTGCCCTTTTCCCTCTTTTTCCCGCCCCTTTCCCCCCCCAAAAAATTTCCCCCCCTCCCTCCCTCCCTAATCACCCTTTTTTAAAAACTTTCGCCCCTACTCAGTTCTATCAAAAAAAAATTTGGCTTTAAATTTTAAAAAGGGCGGGGGGTTACTTTAATTCTTTTTTTTTGTTCTCTTTTCTTTTTTCTTTTTTTTTCCTCTTTGCCCATCCATCCCACCCCCAAATTTTTTTATGGACTTCCAAAACCGGGGGTTTCTTCGTGATTGAAACCCCCAAAAATTTTTGTCCCCCCCCCTTTCTTCCCAAAAAGGAAGGGGCCCCGTGTGCCCCCCAAAAACCTTTTTTTTAAAAGCATAAAAAATTTTCAAAAAGGGTTTTTTTTTTTTTGCTTCCCCCCATTTTTTTTTTTTTCCCTTTTCCCCCCCAAAAAATCTCTTTTTTTAAAATTTTATTGCTTTTTTTTTCCCCCTTTTTTTTTTTTCCCCTATCCTCTGTCTTGGGTGTCCCCTTCTGTCTCTTTTTTTTGGGGGTTCCTTTTTGTGTATGTTTTTTTTTCTGTTTCTCTATCTTTTTTTCCTCGATCACTGCCCCCTTTTTTCCAAGGTCACTCTTTTTCCCCTTCAGTCACACGGGGCCCCTCTCTTTGTCTCCCCTTCTCTGTGTTTTTTTCTGTTCCGCCTCCCCGCCTACTTGCCTGCTTTAAACCCTCTCTCTGTCCCCGGTCTTGCTGTCTGTTTGTCTGTCTGTCGGGGCTGTCTGTCTGTCTTTTCCTGTTTTTCCCGTCTGCCCCGTCGTTTTTTCCCCCCTCTCTGCTGTCGTCTCTCCCTCCTCTCTCTCTTCTTTTCTCCTCTTCCCCAAAATTTTTAATTCATTTTTCCCCTTTTCTCTCCCCAAACCTCCACACTCCTCCCCATCTGTGCCCCCCCCTTCCCCGAGTTTTTTAAAAATTTTTAAAAAGCATTTTTTTAAAATGCAGTTTTTCTTTTTCCCTTTTTTCCCCTTTTTTCTTTTTTTCTTTTTTCCCCTTTTTTTTTTGCCCACCCTTTTCCCCTGGCCTTTTTCTATGGACTTTTCTTTCCCCCCGTTTTTCTTGTTGTTTTAAAGGGTGCCAGCAGTCCCCCCCCCTCTTTCCCAAAATAAATTTAAAAGTGTGCTCGACAAAAAAGTGACAAAAGAAGGGGGAAATTTTAAAAAGCTTTTTTTTTTTAAAAATTTTCCCGCTTAAAATCTTCTTTTTTTCCCCCCCCCCCAAAATCTCTGTTATTGTTTTCTTGAAAAACGCTCATCTATTTTTCCCTTTTCCTTTGTCTTTTTGGTGTTCCCCCTTTTTTTGCCTTCTCTGTTCATTGTATTTTTGTCCCCCCTTTTTTTCCCGGGGTTTTTTTTCATTTTTTTTTTGGTCTCTTTTTCCCTTTCCCCTCCCTTTTCCCCCCTTTTTCCCTTTTTTTTAAAAAATTCTCGGTTTTTTTTTTCCCCTTTTTCCCCCCTCCCTTTTCTTTTAACTTTTCCCTTTTTTTTGCCCCTTCTCCTTTTTTTCCCAAAAATGGTTCCTTCCTTTTTTTTTTTTTCCCCCTTTCCCCCTTTTCCTTTTTTTTCCCCCTCCTGTTTTTTTTCCCTTTTTGGTTTCCTGGGGGTTTTCCCCGGCCCCCCCCTTCTTTTTTCCCGCCCCCCTCCTTTTCCTTGTTTTGGTTTTGGGGGGGGTTTTTTGTTCAGCTGGTTCTTTCCCCCTTTTTTCCCTTTTCCCTCCCCCTTTTTTCCTTTTCCCCCTTTCCCCCTTTTCCCCTTTTTCTTTTTCCCCCTCCTCTTTTCTTTTCTTTTTGTTCCCCTTTCCTTTTTTTTTTAAAAATTAAAAATTCCCCCCAAAAAAAAAAAAATTCCCCAAACTGGTTTTGGGGCCCTTTTCCCTTTCTTCCTTTTCGTCCCAAATTTTTTTTCCTCCCCCCCTTTTTCCCTTCCCCTTTTCCCCTTTTATCCCTTCCCCTTTTTCTGTGGAATTTTGGGGGGGGGGGGCCACAGTTTCTTGGCCAAAAATTTCATCGTGCCCGCAGTCTGCTTATCTTCCCAGGGGAACCGTGCGTTTGTATGACAACTTTCCAAAAAATTAAAGCATGCAAAAAAAGGGGTTAAAACCCCCCCTCCCATCCCTTTTTTGTTTTCGGGGGCCCCCCCAAAAACTCTGCCTTTTTGTGTTTTTTGTTTTTGGGGGGGGCTCTGTCACTTTTTTGTCCCCCCTGTTTCTGTCTGTCTGCATCTCATCAGTCTGTATGTCTGTCCCCCATTTTTTGTGTTTTTCTGTCTGTCCCCCCTTTTCTTTCTTTTTTTTGTCCCCCTTTTCCCCCCCTACTCTGTCTTGGGCTCTGTCTTTTCTGTCTCCTCGCTGTTTCGGGGGGTCTGTCTGTCTTTGTCTGTCTGTCTGTCGGGGGGGGTCTGTCTGTCTGGCCCGTCTTCTTCTCTCTCTCTCCCCCATTTTTCCCCCTCCCCTCTCTCCTTCTTCCCCACTCCCTTCCTCTTCTTCTTTCCCCTTTTCCCCCCCTTTCCCCCAAAAAATTTCCCCTCCCCAAATTTAAAAAAACCCCCAAATTTTTAAAAACCCTTTTTTTCTCCCCTTTTTTCTTTTTTTCCCTTTTTTTTTCCCCTTTCCCCCTTTTCCCCTTTTTTTCCCCCCCCTCTCAAGTCCCCCCATTTTTTGGGGGCCCCGGGGCCCCAGTTTCTTAGCCCCAAATTTTTAACACTTCCAGCAGTCCCCTCCCCTCTTCCCAGGAGGAACGAGGCGTGTGCATGACAAACATGCCGGACTTAGGGCATGCAAGTTGTATAACATAGTTTACCCTATCCTAACCACATTCTTATTTTTTCTTCCCCCAATATTTGTGTTTATTGTTTGCTTGCAAAATCTGTCTGTTTCTCTATGTCTCTCTCTGTGTCTCTCTCTGTCTCTATACCTTTGTCTCTGTCTTCCTCTTCCCCCGCCCCCCCCCCACCCCTCTCTCTCTCTCTCTCTCTCTCTCTCTCTGTCTCCTCTTCTCTCTCTCTCTGTTCTCTCTCTCTCTCTCTCTCTCTCTTCTCTCTTCTCTCTCTCTCTCTCTCTCTCTCTCTCTCTTCTCTCTCTCTCTCTCTCTCTCTCACAGGATGCCATATTTTAGAACAGGTTTTTTTCTCTTAATTTCTTCTTCTTTTATATCTCTGTGTGTATGTGTTTATAAGTGTGTGTATGTGTTTGTAAGTGGTGTGTTTTTTGTGTATATGTGTGTGTGTGTGTTTTGTGAAAGAGAAAGATAGATATAGAGAGAGATGAAAAGACAGAGAGACAGAGAGAGAGAAACAAACATACAGACAGACAGACAGAAAAAACAGACAGGCAGACAGAGAGAGAGAGAGAGAAAGAGAGGAGAGAGAGAGAGAGAGAGAGAGAGGAGAGAGAGAGAGAGAGAGAGAGGAGAGAGAGAGAGAGATGGAGAGAGAGAGAGAGAGAGATAGGCACTAGATGTAAGGTTGTGGTGGAAGCTCTATGGCAATTGGTTTTTTTCCTCTAGACTTTTTCATGAAGTTTCCTCGAGAGTTCTCGTGATTTTTTGCTTTTGAACTGCCAGTGCATTTACATGTGGAAGATCTTAATATCAGGTCAAAAAGTTCTTGAGGGAACTAAGACTCTAATCCACTGATACAAATGATAGATAGCAATATGAAAAAAATGTCATTGGATTTTCTTTTCATAAAGCATCATTAGTGTTATTTCTTGCCTTCTGATTCTGTTTCTGTTTGCTGATGTGTAGAGTTGGCATGGCATATGAACCGAGTTTGTGACCGACTGTTTATACACGTGAACATAGACTGCAATTTTACGAAGATACGACTCTATACATAGAAGATTAAGGTATGTTGTTTTGTCAGTTAACAGAGGCGAAACATGTTACAGGGTCTTGAAGTTATACAGTTTTTACACATGTGTGAATTATACACTATTTTTATGGTATTTTTATGTACATTTACACAAAATAAATGCATATAAGTGTTCACTTTATTGTATTGCAAATGCCCGTGGATGTTGTTGTTTTTTTTCTTTTAAATGATGCGTAAAGTTATGGTGAGTATGCACGAATATAAGTTTGCTCTCTTCAGTGTATTTTGGGGTTTGCAGGCTGGTTTGATTAGTTGGCTTGTTGATTAGTTTTGGTGTTTGAATAATTGATTGTTGAGTAGTTGGCTGGTTAATTAGCTGGCTGGTTTTATTAGTTGGTTGGCTGTCTGGCTGGTTGACTACTTTTGTTTTAGCCTAAAGGAAGTGTTTGCATGTTAGTAAGACTGTAGAGCTGTCTCGAATCATAATTGTTAAAATATCAATTTTTCTACCAATATACAAATGTAAAGACAAAAAAGAGAGACAGACAGAAAACAGCGACAGACAGAGAAAGACAGAGACAGAGAGGCAGAGGCAGACAGACAGACAGAGACAGAGTTGCTTTTGTTTCTTGCTGGTGTTTATTTTTTGTCGGTGTACACTGCCTACATGCAACGCATGTATCGTTTTCCGGATGTTGGGGGGGGGGGGGGAGGGGAGGTGGGCTAGACAATGATATATATGTTTACTACTTTTTGACTTGTACAAACAGACAAGTGTACTAAAAATAGGAATAGATTTGAGAGGTAACAATAAATCAGACACATACACACAAACACAAACCAAACACAAACACACACTCACACACACCACACACACACACACCACACACACACAGAGTCTTGTGGGCTTTACACATCTAATATAAAGAGAATCAACTCTGCACGTTATTAAAACTAGTTACTATAAACTTCTTCCAACACCGATTTCCATATTCCTCATTAAATATAAGTTTTACCTTTCAAAACCTACTTATTATGAATCGTTTCAAAGTTATTTTCCTTTTTCAATCAAATAGAAAAAAGTGTTCTGCCTTTTAGTAAACACTGTTACTCTAAATATTTTGCATACAGATTTACAGAGATCAATGATAGTAACTATCCTATAAAGAAATGGCATAACACCATGGTTTACATTTACGGTCATACTTCAGAATGAATTTTTCCAAAAGGATGTGGTATGGAGTATGTTGTTTGCTGTATGGTATCTGATAAGTTCTTTCAAATAAAGTGTACAACTTTCCGTAAGCTATAATTGCTTACTCAGTTTTCAAAAACATGGGTTGACAGTACACACGGTTTTCGCTAGTTATGAACACCCAAATTATTATAATAAATTTGATTGCGACATTTATAACACTTGTTCGTGCCCACTTTCCATATATCGGATGCTTGTTTTTGAATTACTATGCATAGGTTTAAAATTAATGCTTTGGGGTAACTTGATTTACAATGGGTAAAGAAATGCTTGTGCGTTCTAGAGCCATTCGAGTACCTTTGTATATTGTCAGCGAGTTGGTATTATTAGAATGTAAAGGAGAGTAGAGAGAGAGAGAGAGAGAGAGAGGAGAGAGAGAGAGAGAGAGAGGGAGAGAGAGAGAGAGAGAGAGAGAGGAGAAGAGAGAGAGAAGAGAGAGAGAGAGAGAGAGTCAGTCAGTCAGTCAGACAGACAGACAACAGACAGACAGACAGACAGACAGACAGACGACAGACAGACAGACAGGACAGACGGACAGACGGACAGACAGAGACAGACAGAGACGGAGAGAGACAGAGAGAGACAGAGAGAGACAGAGGAAATACAGCGACGGGGTGTATAATCATGCAACTAAGATCTTGTTTGCACACTTCGCACAGTCACACACAATGGCACTCTGAACAAAGTCCTTGGTCAAGATTTATTCATGGACATTTTTGTAATACTGTTATTCAACTTATGACAATTTTGTTATAGTGAAATAGTTTTATTCAATTATGGGAACAAACATTGAAGATAAACGGCATTGTCTAGTCATAGCAATTGTTCCCTGAAAGTTTTCATTTTGTTATGATTATATTAGCTGCGAGCCGGCTACCCAACCCCTCTTTTTTATTTGGCTGAAGGGGGGGGGGGGGGGTAGGCTTTTCCTAATGCTCTGACCGGGCAAAGACACAATGGACCGACCAACTCAATTTTGAATTCTTACACCATACTTTGGAATAGTTCAGACCACACTGTATTCAATCAAACAATGCTCTTAAAACACGGAAGTGACAAAAAAAAACTAAACTCCAGCCGTGTTATTACAGCCAGAAAGTACACACACCGTGAGCAAGTATGCAAAATATCAGCTTGAAATGTGTGCAAAGCTGTGTTTTTTCTCAATCAAAAAATGTCAGTAGTGTGGTCAAGTGTCAGTGGTGTGCGCTCACCACCTAACCTAGTTTCAGACACTCAATTTCGTACAAGACTATGATATATATGAAAATGGAAGCAATACTGTTAACAGGAAACATTTTGTTGATCATCTATAAGAAACATGCAACATTTTTTCCACACAAAAGTAAAAAAAAAAAAAAAAAAAAAGCCCAATGGACATGCTAATGATAAATGGATTTCCACTTCTTTCACTGGAGTAAAATCAAATGGAGATCAATTTCAAACGTGTATTTTAAAATAATGCACACAAAATAATTTGTACCAGAAGTAAAATTAAGGGGAGAGGACAAAACATTGAAAATATATTAACTGCATAATGTAAACAGGCCTAACAGATGCAATGCAAAAACTACTAAGAATTTCACACAAAAGGGTGGATTTAAAATCATGGCTAAGGCACGACCTTTAGGTTGTGTTAAATCCTCATACAAGCAACAAGCTACACATATGCACCATCCTTCATCTAAAAGTGTACAGTATGGTCAATGCTTGGAGTGGTTACATGCAATTGAGCCAATTACACAAATGTCCAGATACAGAGTAAAAAATTCAAACCTCCAAAACAAAAATTGAAAAATAAAATACCCCCAAAACCACTATCTCTGACAAACACACATAAAAAAGCATTGCAAAACTCATTCGGGAAAGTGCACAGCAACGCTGTGAAGAAAATTAGTTTTACTGGGTCACATTAAGTGATTACTACGTTTGCTCTTTATGCAAGGGAAACATGAAAAGCATCCCAATCGTGAAAGAGAAACCACACAACAAACTCATATCCCTTACAGCTTGAGAACAGTTAAGCCCAATACAGACAAATGCTTCAGGATCAAAATCATGGAAGTTTCTACAAAAGCTATTAATGTTGGGCTATGTTGGAATCTTTTGTAAGTACAACTGGTTACACCACCATTAAAAATGCTCACATTTCTAACACATACAATAAACAAGGGGAAAAGTTTCATCAATATATTACTTCACTTTGTACTCAGTACTTCAAACAGTAATTAAAAAAAGCAAGAATGTAAGGAACAACGGCTTTTTATAATCAAGAACAAGCTAGCTATAGTCGATTTTTCCATACAAAATGTCAGAAAAATATGCCGTAGAGAAAGAGATAAGCAAGGCAAGGCAAATTATTTTATTCGAGAATACTGAATAAGCACTTTGTTTTTTACATCCAGTCCCCTCCCTTATCAGGGATAACATCAAGATAAAAAAGAACCTCTAAACAACAACAATAATAAAGATTCAAGCACCAAGAACAAGAAACCAAACCAAGAATCAAGCAAGAGACAAGAAATGACAATAAAATTATAAAGTAATAATATAAACAAGCACTCATTCAGAAACAAAAATAAAAAAATCAATGATGATTTTGATTTGAAAAAAAGAACAAACATGAGAATATGATGAAGTAAATGACTGAAAACGTCAATGCACTATCATAATAATAAAAAAGATATAAATAATAAAATGATAAAATGGGAGAAAAAAAAACAAACTCACACAGACAG
>CM060326.1:42840051-42860051 GCA_030674155.1 Stramonita haemastoma | reverse complement strand
ATCTTGCACACACACAAAGTACAAAATATCAAAATATTGAATAAGATTTACTGAAACTCAATAACTTTCTTAGTAAAATTGAAAACATGAAATGTGAATACAGCCTTCATCAAGATTAAAAACAAAGTCACAACAATCAAATCTATTCCCAAAACAAAAATGAGAGAGAGAGAGAGAGAGAGAGAGAAGAGAGAGAGAGAGAGAGAGAGAGAGAGAGAGAGAGAGAGAGAGAGAGAGAGAGAGAGAGAGAGAGAGTAGCTTTAAATACAAGCCTGACTGACCACCAGCATCCTTGCTAAAATGCCTTTCCCTTATTAAAGGTTAAAGCACACCGAAAATTCCATACATTCCTACAGCTACGTGTTTCGTACACTTGCTTGTTTACCGTTTAGTACCGGCCACTCAAACCCACGCATGCTCAATTTTCTAGTTTCAGACAACCCATGTTTTATGAAAGCTCAAAAGCAAGCAAGACGGGCTGAACAACAAAAAAAAACAACCTTGTGCCACACTGCGTTATCAGTGATCTGCTAGAAAACATTATTTCACAATATTTGGTATGCTGGAATTTTGGAATATATACATTTGAATTGAAGTTTCATACTTGCAGCAAAACATGTACAGTAGAAAGGTTGGACAAATTCAAGAAAGCCAACAACAAAAAAAAATAATATTAATACATGGAATTCATATGGTGCTATATCTTGCAAAAACAAATCAAAGCGCTTGCTTTTGACCTATACATGACAAGCAATCAATAAAAATAAACACACACACACACACACACACACACACACACACACACACACACACACACACACACACACACACACACACACAAACACACACACACGTCTGCACGCACACACTTATAAAGGCTATACTCTTTAGAAGGGTGAACGGGATTTCACATTATGAAGGCAGGGATAGATAAGAGATGGAAACAGAAGGCGAAAATCTTAGCTTTTAAAAACTATTGCAATGTATCATTTTAGTCTTGCCAATACAATCTGGTTTTTTGTGGGGCCCTTGACCTTTCTTCCCAATTTTATAATATATCTTCCATATCTTTTTTTCCGTTTGTCTTTATCAAAAACATACAATGGGCTTCTAAACATTTTCTCTCCACTTTATTTCCTTTTCAGATTTAATTTCACAAAATCAAACCAAACCAGGTGGTGATTAATACATTTGCGCTGACAAAATTAATGGAAATCAAAGACTGCTGGGAGAGATGCAGATGGAGTAGTCTACCAATGGGCCGGGAGTGTTATGACCTGGGTAACGAGCAAGTCTGAGCTACAGCGAAGCAAAAGACAAACAAAAATCAGGGAACATAAAACATCAATAACATACCAGCAATCATAAATCTATGAATACTATTAAAGGCAAATACTTATCATACCACATTTTGTTTAATAAAAACTAACAGTGTTTCATAACCTATAAGGTCGTTTGGGAGGGAGGTATCAGAGACCTCAGCTTATCTAGGAGGCCTGTCTCTCCCTTGCTGCTTCATATGAACTTTTCTGTCCCTAAAGAGGGAAGGTATCCATTTAAAGCCGAGTGACTTATAAAGCTAAGACGGGCAAAGGGTAACTCAACTGCTCCGAAACCATCTCAATGGTATTTAATCTTAGATTGGGTAAAGTGAGTATTCTGATCACAAAACTATACCGTGCTCCAATAACAAGAGGATAAAAAAACTCCAGGTTTAAGACATATGCCGACTCTTCTCACAGATCGATTTACCAAAATGTGTGTCTTAATGTAGCATTCCAAACTTTTTTTTTCAATTCAGAGTTGTTGGTTACAGAAGCAAATCCAGCTACTATTTTAAATTACAAAAAACTATACAGAGCATTAACTTCATGTTATTTGGGCAACTGCTATTGTCAACTAACCTCCACCCCAAAAATAAACCACACACAAAGGTGGGTAACCTTTGGGTAGGTTGCACAATGTAGCATACACTGGTGATAAAAAACTTAGGTAGACCATTCCTTAGCCTTGTCACACAAGTCTTATCAAACACACACACACACACACACACACACACACACACACACACACACACACACACACACACACACACACACACACACCTGAACAGACCATTTACCCCTGCTTTTTAATAATGTCCAATTCCTGCAGTAATTAGATATACAGGGACTTCCAGACCCTTCCCCCAAAGCTAGTGATGAATGCATTCTTAAACCAGTACTTTCTGCTTCCGCTTCTAGATAAACTTAAATTCACACCCTTCAAGTGATTATTTCATCATGCATTCTAAACCCAATGCCATCCTACTTCTGTGTTTAGATACATATTTTTTTTATAAAAGCCCTCCCTCCCCCCTTCACACAAACCCTGAAGCTAATCAGAAGTTTGCCTGCCCCCTATCCCCATCCTCAGTCTTTACACATTTCCCCATCACTATAGTATATACCAGATCAATACAACACCCTTCTCCTTCCTAGCATCCTTTTTTGGAAATGTCTTGCCCCTCCTCTTACCAACCCTGAAGAAGAAAAATTTAGTCACTGTGTCAGCATATACCAGTATCCACCTGCCTTTTGTGTCCACATGTGGGGCCAGGGTTAGTGTTGATATTGTTAGAGTTAGTGTTAAATAATAGGGGGAACGAGTTGTCTGTCAGCTGGTCGGTCTGAATGTTAGAGTTCATGTGGACACAATAGCACGTGGACAACTTGTATGTAGCTAATGACACAATGTTACGCACATATTAAACCCCCTGACCCCGTTTCAGACAAGTAAGCCACCATGTGCTGGTTGGAATGGATAACCACGAGCACACACGGACTGGGTGTAAAAAAAACACAGTAACTTATTTGATTATCCTTGAAAAAGACGTTTAGAAAATAAAGTAAATGGTCTGTGGCTCGCAATAGAAGGAAACTTTACATTGGCATCAGCAGTTCAATAAAAGCCAAGGCTACACATTAGACATCAGTGTCCACTTATTTACAATTTAGCTGTACAAAGTATTTCAGGCCTCAGCACTTTTGAATCCATTGAAAAAAATGTCAATCCCCCAATTTTTATTTGTAGAATAAAGTTTACCAGCCAGCGCCGTTTATGTGTCCCCACTGCTCTAAATGTGCATCCAAACCCCTACTAAAACCTCGTATCCCTCATTCCCTCTCCTTCAGACCTGCTCCGTCTCCTCCCCAAATCTACTTCCTTCACACACACACACACACACACACACACACACACACACACACACACACACACACACACACACGACACACACACACATGCACACACCAAACACACACAAACACACACACACTCCCACTTAAAGACTTTTTTTAAGCCTACAACTACCATAAAATCTCACTGATGTACTTGATACAATAAAAAAAATGGTATACTCCTGGCAAATTATTACACAGATTTGCACACAATACAAACAAATTGTTATCATGTTGCCAATTCTATCCACAAAAAAAAACAATTTCAGAACTGCCCCGAAACCTAAGTAGTGGCGAAAGCATACATTTCACAACAGCACCGAATAATCCCGATGACAAGGATATCCCCCCACCCCAACACCCACATTTTTGGGGGGACCAAATCTGCCTACTCCAGCCAAAATCAAAGCCTATTCGCCTGTTTTTCAATTCTTTTCTTTTGAAGTGTCTGATACTTCACTTTCCAACGACCATTTAGGTTATGGAACACATCTACCTATTTTTTAATGACTAAAATATTTCATTAATTAAAACAAAACAGAAAAAAGCATTGCCATTTAGCATACAAGCCACGAGCATGAGCAGAAAGAAAATTGACAGAAATGCTCTATTTTGTGTTGTATTAAAAATAAAGTGTACTAACTTGTTTCATTTTGCCATCCTTCTTCGATGGTACTTTGTACCTTACTCTCATCGAAAAAGAACAAAAAAAAAAACTTAAGCACATTTCCAATAGGAACTGATAGGCTACTCTTACCACTTTGGCGCACATGGGGGGAGGGGGGAAGGGGAACAAAGGTCTTTTAAGATTAATCTGAGAAAGTTCTTGAAAACTCATTAAATTCTTCTCCAAAAGGCAGATTTGACCACATAAGTCTCAGTGTGAACTGTGTCATTAAAAAAACATGTAGCAAAACATTTATGACATAATTATACTGATGTAAAGGTAGTTTGATAAGTAAAATAATAAGTATATTTTATTCCAACTTATCATACTTCTGTTTCAACTGCAAGAGCTTAAATTGAATTCAGGGTTGTTTGTATCCCCTATCAATCTTTCCTAGGAAAAAAACAATATAACAACATATATAAATATATATAAATATAATACATCATACAACATACACACAACATACATACATTACATAATACATACATACATACATACATACATACATACATACATACATATACATACTACAACATACTACATACACTACATACATACAACATGCACACATACATACGTATTCAAATACACACACATATGTATTACGAACTAGCTGCAACACCAAGGGTTTTTCGGAATGTTATTTTTACCCAATAAGAAATAATAGTAATACAAGTTTTTCATATTGCGCTATATCTTTCAAAAACAAATCAAAGCGCTTGCATTTGACCTATACAACACACAAGCAATCAATGACGATTACTAGTTTTAGCAAATTCGAATGTACACACACACGCACACACGCGCTCGCGGCGCGCCCCCATCACACCACACCACCACACACACACCCCACACACACACACACGCACACACACACGCACCACCCCAACACGCACGCACACACGCCACGCACGCACGCACGCACACCACGCACGCACGCACGCACGCACGCACGCGCGCGCGCGCGCGCACGCACCACACCACACACACACACACAGCCACACAAAGCACGCAGCACAGCACGCACGCACGCCACGCACGCACTAGATACATGCATAAAATAATGAAAATCTAAATGCACTGTTTTTGCCATAAACTTGACCTCAGGATATTAGCTTATTAACCAAAATTAAAGTTTTGTACAACAGGAAGTTCCATTATTCTAAAAAAAATTCTGCAAGATTTCTATGGAACTATACAGAAAAATTCGTTCAAAATCGTAATACTAATGTTTACTATTCTGTGGCTATATGCTTTCAGTGCATTAACTTGAGAGAGTAAAATGTATGAACTTCTCTTTTGCTGTTTCTGATTATACTTTTCAAATAAGAATTTTTAAAGAATAGATGGTCTTTGTACAGAATGTTACAAAACAGTAGTAAAAGAGTTAAATGTTTTTCTTACAGGCCAGTGAAAGCAGACATGTTCAAATATGCTCAGATGGGAAGTGTACTGTTATAAGAAGAAATCTGAGCTTAAAAACAAAAACTGTAAAGGTGGTCACCCTTAACAGTTTTCACAAAAAACTTAAAAAAACAAAACTGAAAAAAAATGATCACAGAGAATGTCTTGTAGGCCTAGTTCTAAATATCAACACACCATTGTTTTTTAAAAGCGTGGCATGCATTCTCGAGACAACCAAACCAATTAAGAGGACATGAATTTTCAATGGCATCTGTCACAGTAAAATTGTAACAAAAACAAAAAAGTGTAGCAAGTTTTCCAAAGTTTTACACGAGTTATAGCCGAGTTACTAGAAAGACAGTGTTGCATCCTAACAATAAATTATGCATACTGTCTTAACTTGAACAGTTCTTAATTTTTTTTTTTACCTCTTGTTAACATACCAAAAGTACACAAACCGAACGCACAGAGTAGCTGTGAATAAAAAAAATGTTTACACCACATGAATCAACAGAGTCTTGTATTTGAGAAAATCCTAGATTCACAATGTATTGAGAGTGTGTTTTTTAAATTCAAATAGAGCTGGTTTTTGTTTTTGTTCAAATAGTACTGAACTTATTCCGTATCTCTCATAAACTGGCTAAATTTGAAGCCGAAACCAAATACTTCCGAAAATAATGGCACGCATTTTTACCAAAATGTATTATTGCAATACACATCACAAAATTATCGATATCATTCCCACAGAATTGTTTAAAAATATCACAGGGATGCGATGAGTCTAACAAGAAAACCTCCTTTATGTAGTGGTAGAGATCAGCATCCGCCGCAGTTTCTCATTATTCTGCCATCTCCAAGCCCCTGAAAACAGATGAATAAAAAAGTAAAAAAAAGAAGTGTCTGTGGTAGAAGGAGGGGGAAGAGAGAGAGAGAGAGAGAGAGAGAGAGAGAGAGAGAGAGAGAGAGAGAGAGAGAGAGAGAGAGAGAGAGAGAGACAGGACAGGACGGGACAGGACAGGACAGACAGACAGACAGACAGAGACAGACAGACAAGACAAGACAAGACAGACAGGGACAGCAGACAGACAGGGGGGAGGGCGGAGGACAGAGAGAGAGATGGAGGAGAGGGAGGGGGGGGGAGCAAGAAAGAACAAGACAGCGGAAAGAGAAAGACAGACAGAAAGAGATGGGAGACGAGAGAGAGAGAGGAGAGGGAGGGGAGAGAGGGGAGGGGAGGGGGAGAGAAAGAAAAGCGGAAGAGAAAAGAGAGAAGAGATGGGAGCGAGAGAGAGAGAGGAGGAGGGAGGGAGGGAGGAGGAGGGAGAGAGAGAGAGAGAGAGAGAGAGAGAGAGAGAGAGAGAGAGAGAGAGAGAGAGAGAGAACAGACAGACAGACACAGACAGACAGACAGACAGACAGACAGACAGACAGACAGACACAGACAGAGACAGACACAGAGAGACAGAGAGACAGAGACAGAAAGAGATACAGAGACAAAGACAGAGAGGCAGAGAGAGGGATTTTGTCAACAAATTAAGACTGACCTAGAAAAAAAGTGAATTGTAATTTGTAGATAACTCAAAAACAAACAGCGCTATCTGAAAACTCCACATTTGAACATAACTTTTTGAAGCACAACAAAATGATAACTGCCTTGTCATAAATGATAAAAATAATTTACTTTTTTCAGCTGAAGTACAAGTCATTTGATTTCATTGGCTATAAAGTTGACTTTATCTTTCTCTTAATACACTTTAAGATGTATTCTCTATTATAAACTGGTTTTTAAAACAAATTGCTCTCAACAACTGATTTTCACACAAGTTTCTCCTTTTAACACAACTCATCAAAATTATCTCCTTAACAAATTGATGATTTCCCTACCAACAACTTGTAATGTATTTCAACAGAACAGCCTACTCATATCCAGACTGTATAAATTACATTTTAAAAGTCGAGGATAAGAACAGTAAATTTCGGATCTGTATTATTTCAGAAGTATGTCCTGTCTTCTCTAACATACAGGCACTTACTGCATCATTGGTAGCAACAAACTGTTGACAGGCTCTCCAACACAGCACTGAGGTCTGTTCCAAATGAAAAGGTCCTGGGAAGATCTTCACTGGCCCGGTTCTTTCCTCTGGTGGTGATGTAACGGTGCCTGGCGATAGTCGACTTCGGTGGCACTCTCCCAGTTTACAAGGTGTCTGGTAAAATAGATGCAGATCACAACGTGAATGATAGGGAAACGAACAACAAGGAAGTAGAAATGTGGGCAGAAAACTAGATTAAAGTAGAAAATCAAGACCAAGCCACCAAAGGTGTCGTTAAGGAGAGAAGTGTGTGTGTGTGTGTGTGTGTGTGTGTGTGTGTGTGTGTGTGTGTGTGTGTGTGTGTGTGTGTGTGTGTGGAGAGAGAGAGAGAGAACAGAGGTAAGAAAAGGAAAGGTGTAGAAACAGTCTTAAAAGAAAAAAGGCTAGTGTGAAGTGACAAACCTCTTGAAGTTAAAGGAGCAGGAACAGGCTACAGTAGCCAGAAACAGTGGACAAGTGACGTACAAAGACAAACAGACTGAACAAAAACAATCCCACACTCAACAGGTCCTGATAACTTTCATCACTTGTCAGGTTACAGTCACTCGCTAAGGCAGGTATGATGGCTGCTCTCAGAAATTTATAATGATTTCTTAACAAACTGTCATAAATCCTCTCTATTAGTTGGTTTTAAAACAAGTTGCCCGTAACTGATTTTCAAACAAATTTCTCCTTTTAACACAGTCTCCAAAATTATCACCACACTCAACATTTTGATAATTTCTCTACCAACAGCTTGTCTATTTCAATAAAACAGCCTGTAAGTTTCCAGACTGCAGAAATTACGGTTTACACATCGAGTATGAGACCAGCAATTTTCTCACCTGTATTATGTCTCCCTTATCATACTTGCTGCATCAGTGGTAGCAACAACCTCTTGACAGGTTCTTCAACACAACACTGAGGTATGTTCCAAATGGGTGTAGGTCCAGCGAAGATCTCCACTGGCGCCCGGTTTTTTCCTCTGGATGAACATGGAACAGTGCCTGGCAATAGTCGACTTTGGTGACACTCTCTCCGGTTCACAAAGTGTCTGGTAAAACAAATGTACAGCACAATGTGAATGATACTGAACTAAAACAAAAAAGATAAAAGAGCAGAAAACTAGATGACTCATGGAAATAGAATCAAGACTAGACCACCAAAGAAGCAGTTATGAAGAAGTATATGCATGGGAAAGAAAGAAAAAATGTGTAGGAATACTCATCTAGAGCTTGAAAAATATAGCAGCGTGAAGTGACAAACCTCCTGAAGTTTAAGGAGTAGAAAAAAAAGCTACGACAGACAGAAACAATGGACAAGCGACTCAAAAGAAAAACAGATTGGACAAAAAAAAATCCCATCAGAGAAAAACAGACAGAGATGGAGACGAAATATGAAATGTTTTACCTTTCTTTCAGAAAGCACATGTCCTGATTGTTGCAATCACTTGCCAGATCAGGTCACAGGCACATAAGGCAGGTACTGGTGATGTATCGCTTGTCAGGTCACAGGCACGTACGATCCACATGACTTTAACCGCCCAGTCAGGACCCATGTATCAAAGGACAAAGAGGAGGAGGGATCTATCCCAAGGAAGTTATCTAAGAATGGAGTGACAAGATTTACAACCCCCACTGACAACTAAATGTGCAAATGGAGTGAAAGTCATATCCCCCAGTAACATATGTAAAGGATTTAAGAATGGAATACAAAAATACACTCCCTAACAAAGACCTGTTATGATGTAAGAATGAAGTTAGAGCCCCTCGAGATGACAAACCATAGAATAGAATAACAAAGAGTCTAGCCCCTCGTGATCCACTAAATGATTTTAAGATTGGAATGACAAGAGTCTCAGCCCATCATGACCATTGTAATGATGCAAAAATCTAGTGAACAAGTCACACCCCTTCATGACTAATGACAAATGAAATGAGTCCAGCCCCGCATGACCACTGTTATGATGCAAAAGTGTAGTGATATAAGTCCACCCCTTCATGACTTAATGATTTAAGAATGAAATGAGTCCAGCCCCACATGACCACTGTAATTATGCAAAAGTGTAGTGACATAAGTCACACCCCTTCATGACAATGATTTAAGAATGAAATGAGTCCAGCCCCTCATGACCACTGTAGATGGAGACACCAAGATCACTGGTACCAGGATTACACTCCTCTTAACTCCACCTTTCCCCCGTTTTTGGTTCTAGATTTACTCTATTTTGGTTTAGCTAATACTCGTTTTATTTGCTTGTGGTTTAGTTTTTATTTAAGATTTGGTTCTAGTTTTACTCTATTTTGATTTAGCTAGTAATTGTTTTGTTTACTTGTGGTTTAGTTTTTATTTAAGATTTGATTCTAGTTTTACTCTATTTTGGTTAAGCAAGTAATCGTTGTTTACTTGTGGTTTAATTTTATCTAACATTTGCTTTTATTTTGCTATGTTTTAATTTGGTTTCATTTTTAAATCTATTCTAGCTTTTGAGGGGTAGGTGGAGTTGTTTGCTTTTATCTTTTTTAATTCCATCTGTTTTTTCAGTTTAAAATTCTGTCAATTTTATTTTTAACTCTTTTAGTGAGGAGTATTGACCAACCAGGAGCTTGGTGTCCAGTGATCATTTGAAGACAAGTGACTAGGCAACCATGCAGAATACGTACATACCCTTTGGAGCAAACTTTGGTATAGTAGAAGGAATTTAAAAAGAGAGAGGAGTGAGCATGATAAACATTGCGCAGGCACTCTCTACTAATTTAGTCAAACATTTATTCGAAAACTATGAGGCTTAACTGATCTTCAAAAATGTATCTTCAAAAACATATTAAAAAAATATATCTTCAAAAACTATATAGCACAGCAAACCTCTGAAAACTATGAAGCATAACATCTTCCAAAACATATCTCTGAAAACTTTGGAGCTAACATATCTCCAAAAATAACATCTCCAAAAACTAACCCATTTTCCAAAACTACTCGTTTTCGAAAAAATATTCAACTCACTCCAAAAACTACGTAATACAGCCACACCCCAAAACTACCAAGCACATCATATCTCTGAAAGCTATGAAGCACAAAATATCTCTGAAAACATATCTCCGAAATCTATGGAGCACAACATATCTCCGAAAGCTAAAGAGCACAACTTTCTCAAAAACTATCGGGGTATCTCCAAAAACTATCAAGCACAACATATTTCCGAAAGTTATGGAGCATAACAATTATCTTCGAAAGCTATGAGCACAGCACATATCCATCCTAAAGATTAAGATGTCATGATCTAATGATATATCGTAGATCCCCCAAAAGATATTATTCATCCTCTATTATTTATCCTTTGATAAGAAGGGTCTAACAAGGTTCAATCGTCGTCATGTTTCACGCGATACGAAATAGATGGGAAGTATCTGGCAAACATAAACATAAAAGCATGTCATAGATATGACACTGTTTAATAACACAAAAAGTGTGTGTGCAATATTTTGTGCATGTATGTATAGACAGATGCATGATGTCTCAGAGGGGAGAGGGAGGAGAGAGGAGAGAGAGAGAGAGAGAGAGAGAGAGAGAAGAGAGAGAGAGAGAGAGAGAGAGAGAGAGAGAGAGAGAGAGAGAGAGAGAGAGAGACGTACATCCCAATATGAATTCGATTAAAAAAATTGAATACCTTTTCTAAAGAAAAATAAAAGTGTATCTGCTGAATCTATCTTGTAGATTGATATTCAAATTACTCCGAAAGGAGCATAATAAAAGTAAAGAAAAACAGAAAAACACATAAAAAGTCTAAATTTAAAGGAGATACCAGTGAAAGTACGGAAAATATAAAAAGGATAATGAAAATCTCGAGTTTGGCGGCGGAAATATAAAAACAAACCCAAGTTCCAAATTTGTCCTGAAACTACCCAGGTTCATTTCAAACAAATTAATATGTTCTAGGAATAAGAATAATAAACACACACACGCGCGCGCGCGCGCGCACGGGATATATATTGATAACAAGTAATAATGTAAACTTTTTTTTCATTCTTGACCTCAAATGTTCTGAATTGTAAAAAGGCGGATTTTATGTTTAAGAAAGAGATGTTGACACTTCGAAGCTTAAGCTTGCACAACTAACATGCATGCAATGCACAATACCTAACACAGTATAAATGTTTGTTGTGCGTGTGGAGCAATGGCTCCATTACATCCGGAGTTTACTGGAAAACTGCAGATAAGACTGACCAACGTTACACATCAGTCTTAACCGCAAAGGACCTATGCAAACTGGCGCTATTGTCGCGCGCAAAACTACTGCCCCCTGTCACGTTATCGGCAGGCAACCCAGTGCATTAGATCGATTTGCACCCTGCTTATTTTTCTTACAAGTCAGCAACAAACATTGATATTCCGATATTTTTCGCCAAACTAAAAGTTCAGTAATGAATTGCAAGCAACTATTTAAATCGTAGAAATTTTACGGTAAGCACGTCGCTGTTTTTCATTTTAAGTATTTTTATGTGTTATCTAACTTTTTCGGGGGCTGGGGGTGGGGACTATCATAGGTAAGCTATGGAATTACTCATACTTCAAGCTGGCTTAACGTAACACCAGCAAGGTAAACCTGGTAATATATGTAGACAAATCCTCTATGACCAGCTCAAATTCCTCACTTTGCAAATTAGTATATTTCCTTCAAAGTTTGCAGGGACAAAGAAATATTTCCAATTCAGCCCGTCTCTTACCTTCGGGACCATAGAGTTTATTTAGACAAACTTTACTCTACACATCTTAAACAAAATGGAAGAGGAGAGACAAGCAATACGCTTGTTGGTCATTTAACTGGAGAAACAATGTTAACTGTCATCTAGGTAAGAAATAGCCATACAGCTTAGTACCGGCTGAAATAATTATACATTAAAAAGATACTTCCCCGATGTTTTTTGTTTGTATCGCTAAGAGAGTGTGGGTGGCAAGGGTCTGCATAAACCATTTTAAAAGTTGGGGTGGGGGTGGGGCAAGATGCGGAATAGTTTCATGGCTTTAATATGGCACTGGCAAAAAATTCAGCTTAGTGTAGAAAAATTCTGATAATAAAAATCTAGTTTCGCGACGCAGCAATGGGAGCACATGGAAATTTTGCCCCACTCCGTTTTTTTACTCCCCGTATTTTTAGGAAAGCATTAATTTCTAATCCTCAACCTTTTCTACTTAAAAAATCTAAATGTGTAAAAGTAGTTATTAGTAACTAGCCCAAGGTCTTAAAAAGTAAGGCATCACTTACGTGTGGCTTGGCAGCAAATCTTCAAGGCGCAACAACAATCAATGCGTCTTGTCCTGCCCAGTTTAAGTAACGAATTTGATTCAACTGAACAGTAGCCTAAAGTGCGCATGCCTAGTACTGTAGTAGGTCAGCGCCCTCTGTGGGTGAACATAGATAACTTCCTCGTGCATCACGGACCACACACACACACACACATACACACACATGCAGCACACTTAAGAAGGGTAATGGAGATGGTAGCTGTTGAAGAATAGGGACAGATCAAGATAGGGACAATCTTAGGAAATAAGAGTTTTTTGGTGCGTCTTTTGGACATCTGCCAAGTTTGTTTTCTGATGTTCACACCCCGCTCATTCTGGCCTCTGTCTCAGCCATACACTCACTTATGTCGCCACCTCAGAGTCATGTCATTATGGCATCAATATCTTGGGGCTTCTATCCGCGCATGCTGTATTTCTTATATTTATGTTTACATTTGTTATTTAGAAAACAATAGAACGAGCACTCGCGCACCTTTTTCTTTACACCCAGTCCTCCTGTGTAAACAGTTTCGTAAATATTGTCATGTGTCCACCGGCACCTATTGGCCTACTCTTCCAAAGAGCTGAACAGGTTTTAACGTGTGCGCAAGATGTTCTGCGTAGCGTTCGCACACGAAACCTTAGTTTATAGTCTCAGCCCAAGGACTTTAAGAAGCAGTGGACACGCATTGATGTTAACTCCTGGGGAAAAAAATCTCCTTGAATGGGATTCGAACCCGGTACACGTTCAGCAGATCTGAACTGCAATGTGCAGCGCTCTAATCACAAAGCTACCCAGTCCCTCTATCCTGTATCTGATTGTGTATCTGTGTATCCTTCCATAAGTTACTAAAATGTAGAGAATGGAACTGAACCACAATCCTGCAATCACTCCCTTTTAGACAGTTATTGAAAATGAAAAACACAAAATAGGAGGAGCCGGGGTGTGAAAACTGATCAATCCACTGTGTGTTCGATGAGGACAGGGAGGGGCAAAGGATGGGCAAGAAGCTCTAATAATCCTTCCTTCTGTTTCCCTAACACATGCTACCTTGTTACATCTTTATCTTGGATACAAATTACTTAGTGTGCTTTGATTGGGTAGAGGTTTGCTTATGTTCCAAACACTAGACCTGACAAGAAGTTAAGGTAGAAAAATATGTCCTACTGCCTTTAAGATCTCCAAAACTGACACAGAACAAGTTACAACTAAACGCAGATAAAACCCGAAGCCATGCTTGTAGGGACTAAACACAAACAGTCTTACACACATTAATGTACACATATACAAGCATAGTTGCACGCGCATATACAACGCATATTATTGTGGGCACACCATACAGAAAATAACTGTTTGATACTTCTAGTCACATTGTGTGCCAGTTGTAATGGATGACAAACATGACGAAAACACACACATACTGGCACTGGATACAAAGAAAATAAGCAGATCTGCATGCTGTGTCATGTGAAGAGAACACCAGAAGACGATGGTTTTGTTTGAACTGCCGTGATCGTCAGCGGGGACCAGAGCAGAAATTGATAAGGGTAGGAAATTGCCTAACTGCAAACAACAGCTTGATTGGGGGGGGGGGGGGGGGGAGTATTTGCCTGAGTGCAAATGACAGCTTGATGGGGGGGGGGGGGAGTATTTGCCGAGTGCAAACGATAGCTTGATGGGGGGGAAGTAGGGGGTGTGATGGGGGGAGTATTTGCCCGAGTGCAAACGATAGCTTAATGGGGGAGAGTATTTGCCTCAGTGCAAACAATAGCTTGATGGGGGAGGGGGGGGGGGGGCAGTATTTGCCCGAGTGCAAAGCGAGAGCTAGATGAGGGAGAAAGGACACTTGCCTGCTAACAGAAGAACTTGATGAGGGATAAGGGAACTTCTCTGACTGCAAACTATAGGTGGCTTTTACAAATGTGTGTATGTGCTACCCTCTTGTATTTACATACGTGTGTAACTTTGTGCATACATAATGTCCCATCTCTGCACACACCTAGGAACGTGGCATAGCCAAAGAGTCAAATGCCACCTATGAATAACCCTTACATCATACATTTCACCTTAAAGGCGAAGTGCATGCTAAAGATGATATTCGACCACCACCCAAAGAAACAGAGTATCCCAAAATTCACAGGTGTGTCCCAAATTAGAAACACGACCCTGCGATTGCCGCGCTCTGATCGCATGGGAGATAATCTAATCTCTCTCTCTCTCTCTCTCTCTCTCTCTCTCTCTCTCTCTCTCTCTCTCTCCTCTCTCTCCTCTCTCTCTCTCTCTCTCTCTCTCTCTCTCTCTCTCTCTCTCTCTCTCTCTCTCTCTCTCTGTATATACACACTGTTACTGCATTGTACTAAAACACAAACTTCCACAAACAACAATAACAAGGGGCGGGAGAGAGAGAGAGAGAGAAAAAAAGAGAGAGAGAGAGAGAGAGAGAGAGAGAGAGAGAGAGAGAAGAGGAGAGAGAGAGAGAGAGAGAGAGACAGACAGACAGACAGACAGACAGACAGACAGACAGACAACAACCATACAGCAACAACACAACAGATGAGACAGAACAGAACACATTAGTACACACAATACACACACACACACACACATACACACACATACACACACAGATGAAGACAGAGACAAACAGCATGTAGGTACACGGAGGGAAGGACACAAACAATGTAGATGGAGCTCCAGACCGATAAACAGACCAGTGCATGGTCACATCAGTGTGTTTTGTGCAGAGGTGCAGCAGTGTTGTGCTGATCGATCAGATGTGGCACCATGCTGTGTGGCCATTCCGCTTCTCTGCCTGACTAGAAACAGCCACAGCCTGCACCCTCCACAACATCTCTGTCTGTCTGTCTGTCTGTCTGTCCGTTGCCTGTCTGTCTGTCTGTCTCTGTCTGTCTGTCTGTCTGTCTCTCTCTCTCTCTCTCTCTCTCCTCTCTCTCTCTCTCTCTCTCTCCTCTCTCTCTCTGTCTCTCTCTGTCTCTCTCTGTCTCTCTCTGTCTCTCTCTCTCTCTCTCTCTCTCTCTCTCTCTCTCTCTCTCTTCTCTCTCTCTCTCTCTCTCTCTCTCTCTCTCTCTCTGTTTCTATCTGTCTCTGTCTCTTATTGTCTGTCTCTCTTCTCTGTCTTTTTTTCTGTCTCTGTCTCTGTCTTCTGTACCTATTTGTCTGTCTGTCTCTGTCATTCTGTCTGTCATTCTGTTTGCCATTCTGTCGGTCTCTGTCCCTGTCTGTCTGTCTGTCTGTCTGTCTTCTCTCTCTCTCTCTCTCTCTCTCTCTCTCTCTCTCTCTCTCTCTCTCTCTCTCTCTCTCTCTCTCTCTCTCTCTCTCTCTCTCTCTCTCTCTCTCTCTCTCTCTCTCTTCTTTCTGTTTTTCTGTCTTTCTTTTCTTATTTTATGAACAAATTATAAACCTATTGAATACGGTTTCGCCTCTTTACAAGGATCAAGTCAATGGGGCCTGTTTTTCTTTTGTTCCCCAGCGTAATGTTGTTTTTGTGTTTTTTATATTCTTCCTTGGATTTGGCTGAGACCGAGTTGCGTTGATAAAATACTGCACACGGTAACTGTAACCTTTGTTTTCACAGTCGTTATAAAATCTTTAACAATACTTTTTTTTTTTTTACCTACGATCATTGTTTCCACTGCGTGCAAATTACGTAAGGATCACAAAGATGGCTTTGCACCTTCAGATGCACAGACACACAGCACACAGACAACTAAAACGCACATATGCATGCTACGAATGCCCGCACACGCACTCAGAAAAAAAGATAGCGTGGTGACACACCACACACACACACACACACAGAGCACCGCGCGCCACACACATACACCACACACACACACACACACACACACACACACACACACCACACACACACACACACACACCACACACACAACACACACGTACACTACACACCATACACCCAACACACACCAACACACACACACACCACACACACACACACACACACACACACACACACGAACACACACAAGTTTTAAAAGAAAGACAACATGAGACATCATCAACATCAGCAGAAGATGTCAGATACAGGAAGCCAGCAAGAACATTAAAACCAGAGGAGACTTTTTTTTCCACACTTGGAAGGTTTGAAGATAAGAGGGAAGCATTTTTAACATTCTTAGGGCTTGTCAAGGGCAGCGGCTGAAGTGTCAACCACAGAGCAGTTTCTGTGATGAACCTCAGGCAGAATGCAGCCTCAATCCAGCGGTTTGTTGCTGCCATGGGGCTGTTAGGAGGTGGGGGTGGGGTGGGGTTAGTTAGTGGAGGGGGTTGGGTGAAGCAGTAAACAACACTCGTTTCATACGAAAGAAGCCATGCCAGTGTGCTGACGTTGCCAAAATAATGACGATGAACTTTGGGTTTCTTTACCTTGTTTGTGGACATGTAAAACGAATGAAATGATTGTTTTTTTATTTGAAAATAATTTTGATCAACGATCTCTTTGGTTTGATTATATGTATGGCGTAGCAAGTAATATAAAGTTTCTTTTGTATAATTAAGCTATATTTTTTTGCGGATCAGCGAATGGAATAAAAAATGGCATAACTGTAGTTATCTTGTAAACAATTTTCCGTGCGGTTTTTCATTAGCTGTCCATGGAGTTTAAGAAAAAAACATGATTTTAGGCTCACGCGTATTAGTCTACATAACATCCGTGATTTTTAATTCCCATGCATAAGATTATGCAAAACCTCAGGTAGGACATTATAGTAATGTCACCTTAGGGATGGAAGTGTTTGTTCTATAAGAAATTATGATGGTTGAGAATTTAAGGAAATTCCATTTGCATGCAAAGCAAAGGTAGTATACCCGAAGATGTGACCACTTGGAACATCACCAGCTAAACGTTAGTTATATCAGAATGTTGGTTCATGGTATACACACAGTGTGAAATTGATTTTTCAGCAACATTGACAGAGTTGGAAAAGAACTGAATAAATGCTTGTGTAAAGGCTGCTGTAAAACTCAGTAAACACCAATGTATACGCTTCTGAAATAAGTCAATGATCACCAGTGCTATGTTTGCAAGAAGAACTTAATAATCACCAGTTTATAGGTTGCTGTAAAAAATTCAATAATCACAAATATAAAGGTTATGTAAATAAGTCAATCACTAGTGTAAAGGCTGCTGAAGTAGGTTTATATAATCACCAATGCAAAGACTACAGAAAAAAAGTCAATGATCACTAGTGTAAAAGCTGTTGAAATGTTAATAATCATTACTGTAAAGGCCGTGAATATAAGTCATTGATCACCTGTGTTAAGGCTGCAGAAATAGTTATCCTACAGTAAAGTTCAGCCGCCGCTGTGGTCTAGTGGTTAGGGCGTTGTACTCGTAATCTAAAGTTTGCGGGTTCGATCCCAGCTATTCCGCTATGGCGTTGTGCCCATGGAAAAGGCACTTTACGGCTATTTTCTCACCCCACCCAGGTGTAAAAGGGGTACCAACCTTGTGTTGGGGGTTAACCCTGTGATAGACTGGCGTCCTATCCAGGGGGGAGTCTATGACTCTCAGTCGCTTAACGCCACAGAAACCGGGATAAGCACCGGCCTGATGAGCCTTATGGCTCGGGACAGACTTTTAAACAGTAAAGTTCGCAAATATAAGTCCATAAGCACTAGTGTAAAAGCTGCAGAAATAAGTCAGTAAACATGTGTGCAGGGTGCTTAAATAGCTCAATAATCACTCATGTACAGGCTGCAGGAAGAACTCAATAATTAACAGTATAAAGATTGCTATTGAGGAAAATGGAGTGAAGAAAAAGCAAATGTAGGTATCAACTTCTCAAGCATTTTGAAAATGCTTATCAAAGATTCAGTACGTAAAAATGAAATGATAATAATGTTAAGGAATAATGTGTCTGTGTCAGCATTGTAGGCATTTTTTGAGTAAGAACCATGCCTTTGGCTCGACCTGATTCGAGTTTTTGTTCCTGCCTGAGCCCATATCAGATGTCTCAGCAGCAATTGAAATTCCACCTGCTGTGGTACCTTAAAGCAAGACACTTTTCAGAATTTAAAAGTGTCAATTGCACTCAAAGGAATATTTGACATTCCTGTGGCCTTTTGAAACTGCCCTCAGAATACGATGATAAAAAGAGAAAGAAAATATGCTTAGAATATATGTTGAAAAAAACTGAATAAGACAAAATAAGCACCTTGTGAATCTCTGTGCCTTAAGTTTGGGGATCCTATTAAAGGATGCAAGGGAGGTCATGAAGTTTGTATCCAGCCAAGTGGTCAGTCTCAGCTGGATAACTAGAGATGCAATTCCCCACTTGACCACAAAGTATTATTGAGGAAAAATAGTGGAGGAAAAACAAGAGCAGGTACCAACTTCTCAATCATTTTGAAAAATGACTTATCAAAGATTCAATATAAACAAAATGAACTGAAAAAAATTCTAGGGAATAAAGTCTTTTAGTGGCAGCATTGTAGGCAATTTTTAGTAAGAACCATGCCTTTGGCCTGACTGTATAAAGACTGCAGGAAGAACTCAATAATCACTAGTGCAAAGGCTGTAAGGGGAAAAAAAAACACACTCAATAATCACTATTGTTAAGGCTGCCAAAGATCTGTAAAAGCAGTCAGAGATACAAACCATCGTCGAAATTAACAAATATATTTTTTCTCTTTTGCTTTTTTTTCTTTATTCCTTTACCTTCAGGATAATACAAGAAGTACTCAGGTTGCCATTTTTACATATAGTCCCTGTATGCATGCGTTTTTTTTCTTTATGTTGTTACCGTCTCAAAATGGCGGACTATCCAAAAAAACGTAACATGCTTTAACTTGTGGGCAAGATGTTCTTCGTGCATTCGCACATTGGACCTCGGATAAATGTCTCATCCGAAGGACTTTTGCAGGGAGTGGAGTTGGTACTTCTGTTAACTCAAGGGGGATGGGGGGGTGGGGAGTGGGGAGTGAGGCGGAATCCCCTTGAACAGGGTTTGAAGTCATAAGCAGTGATGTTTAATGAAGTGGATAAAGTGATGACCGATGAAAACTTGTGGTGAGGTAAACACAGACATTGTGTTCTCAGTGGATCTTGTAAAACATTGCCCCAAATGGATCGCTGGATCTAGAGGTAACGCACCTGTCTGATCTAGGAAGCAAGAAGTCCGGGTTGATGTGTACGGTGGCTTGAATCCCATTTTGGTTCAAAACTTTTCCCCCCATCCATCAGACCATGACGGGTGGTCTTAAAGCTAATTTTTCGGATGAGACAATAAACCGAAGTCCCGTGTGATATACACAATTATTCAGCGCACGTAAAAGAACCTTCGGTAACAAGAGAGTTGTTCCTGGCA
>CM060326.1:42835051-42837551 GCA_030674155.1 Stramonita haemastoma | reverse complement strand
CTAGTCTTTAGCATGATTACAACGAACTAAATATTCATTCAGAAAACATACTGAGTACACCTTAAAGAACCCACAGAAAACAAGAACATTGCCCTTGAAGTCGCGAGTGTCTCGGTGCTTTTAATGTGTTTGGTTTGTTGGCTAGGCAGTGTCATTTTAATGCTAAAAGTTTCAAAGTTCACTCTGAATTTTCGCTACAATGTGTATGCTATAGGCTCATTGCGAATCACTGAGACTACAATATACCAATGTGAATAACAATATTTTATTCGATTATCATATCATATTATACAAATTCTTTATTCAAACCATTAGATTATAAATTTCATGCCTTTTTACTTCATCAGATAATTCGGTCAAAAATAGCAATACATTACCAGTTCCGTAAGCAGATATATTCATGATAGTTACGAGCCTTAAATTAAAACAGTAGACAAGAAAATAATTAATCACAGAAAATAATGGCATTTAATCTTAAAAATGTACAGGAACACCAACACACAATATAGCAAAGTGTTATCCACAACTTGGACACATTTTTTAGAATATTTCTAAAACTATTTGACATTACCTTACCTACAAGAAAACAATTTTGAAACAATACACACAAAACAAAAATTATGATATTATCATGAATGCTCAGAGGATTCATATAAAGCAGACAAACAAAAAGAGGAGGATACTTACAGATGCAATACACACACACACGCGTACACCCACTCACCCACTCACACACATACACATACATACACACACATATATATACACACATATATACACACATACGCACTCACACTCTTACACTCACACATACAGACACGTGCATGCTCGCACACACACCCCCACATATATATATATACATATATATATATATATATATATATATATATATATATATATATATATATATATATATATATATATATATATATATATATATATATATATATATATATATATATAATTACTCCACACTAAAACAGACGAACAGGAGTATTTCAAAACAGACTATACAAAAACACAACCCGACACTTGAAAAAATCCTTGCATCTTTTTTATTTCAATTTGAGAAAACAGAAATAAGGATACCACTGACTTTATGCAACAAACACTACATTAAAACAGCGCAACACTATATAAAGAAACACCAGTATGTATTTTCCACTATTAGTATGAAATTGAGCATCTTCGGCTTAAAATAGGTTACATTCATCTCATATTCCATTCTAAAAATACAAGTTGTTTAATGAACTCTTCACTTGAAAGACAAGCCCCCAGTGCCCTCAGCTGATGTAAGCAGGCGTGTTGTGCTAATGACCACTGGGCGTCTGCTGTCTGGGGAGGGGAGAGGACTGGCAGGAAATAGAGCAGGCGGAGAGAGAAGGGTCATTTGGATGGAGGGCAGATACATGAGAGACACCCATTAGGCCTAAGTCTGCTATGGGCGTGAAGAATGTTCTGCTGGATGGTTTTGAATTACACAGAACTGGCTTCTCTCTGTCTGTTTGTCCGTTTACATGTCTGTTTGTATCTCTCTTTTCTGTTTCTGCCGGTTTGTCTGTCTCTACCTCTGTGTGTGTGTGTGTGTGTGTGTGTGTGTGTGTGTGTGTGTGTGTGTGTGTGTTTGCTTTTCGGGGTTTTCTATTCCTTGTTAGATTTGGCCACATTGTGAGCTTATAGATCTAGGTTTCTTTTTTCTTTTTTTTCTTTTTTTTTTTTAAATAGAAGTGTGAGTCTTCTGACATATTTTGTAGGCTGGTTTGTTTTGATGACGATGTAACTTGAAGATGCTCTCCTCTCTCTCTCTCTCTCTCTCTCTCTCTCTCTCTCTCTCTCTCTCTCTCTCTCTCTCTCTCTCTCTTCTCTCTCTCTCTCTCTCTCTCTCTCTCTCCTCTCTCTCTCTCTCTCTCTCTCTCTCTCACACACACACACTCACACGCTCATGCATTATAGATTTGTTAATGCCTTCTGTTTCATGGTCCTAAATATTTGCTATTTTTTAAGATTTTTTTGCTATATTATTTTTTGTTTAAATAATTATCAGTGTATCCAGTTAGGATGACGCGTTTTGTTGAATGTATTCTGTTTTCTTCTTTTAAAATATTGGTTGAACTGCTTCTGGTGGTGATGCTGGTATGTGGGGGTAGGGAGGGGGTTTCTTAGCTTTATTCCCTGATCAGGGCAAGGGCCGGATGAAAAAAAGTATGTAATACTTACTCTGTTACCCTTGAAAAATAAAGATAAAGATTATTCATTCATTCATTCATTCATTCATTCATTCATTCATTCTTTGTGTCTTTCTCTGTCTCTCTTGTCTCTCTTTGTCTTTGTGTATTCCTGTTTTTCTCTCTGTCTGCAACTGTCTGTATGTGTATCTGTTTGTCTGTCTGTATGTCTGTCTGTCTATCTATCTGTCTATTTCAGGTCATAATCTAAAAGTATAAGTTATTATATGCATGGTTGTGTGCATCTAAGCACATGCACAGGCATTCAGTAAGTC
>CM060326.1:42827551-42830051 GCA_030674155.1 Stramonita haemastoma | reverse complement strand
GAAAACCCTGTTGATGACAAATAGTGCCAATGGCACCAGCACTGGGATTATAGACACTAAAATACTTGATACCGTCGAAAGCTTTAAATATCTAGGAGCTATAATATCAGATGAAAGTCCTGACCTGAATCAAGCCCAAACTACTGCTGCAACGACCAACTTTAAGTCATCTGGAACGCCGAGAGCATCGAAATCGGTTTCAAGATCAGACTGTTGTGTTCCTTGGTCGTGTCCATATTTGTGTACACATGTAAAACGTGGATGATAACAGCAGACATGGAAAGAAGGCTACAGGCAATGCAGATGTGATGCTTTCGTAAACTTCTCGGCATCTCATACAGAGATCACATCACAAACGCGAAAGTAAAAACCAGAACTGAAAACGCCATAGGGCTGTATGAAGAGCTCCTAACTAAAGTGAAAAAAACACAAATTTAAGTGGAACGGGCATGTCATAAGAACACTTGGAATAGCCAAGACTGCCCTTCAGGGAACAGTACAAGGAGGGGAGACGAAGAGGCAGACAGAGACAACGATAAGAAGACAACATTAGAGAGTGGACTGGCCTTAAGCGGAACGACAGACTATAAAAATCTGAGGAGCGCGGGGAGTTTAGGAAAATATTGTAAAATATTTACTGGTGCCCCAATAGTCGAAAAAACTTTGGGGTAGGTGAAGGTGAAAAGGAGTATGACTTGTTTGTCGTGTAAATGGATTTTTCCTTGAGTCTTTTAACCCTAACTAATGTTTTGTTGCCGCTGATTCTTTAACATGCACTAGAGGTGTGCTACATATGGGACTTTGCTTTATCTGTTACATAAGAATCTAGCATCAAGACCACTATTCAGGTTAAGAAGATGAGAAACAATTCCCATTCAAACAAGAATGGGACCTGCGGCCTACTCTCTGGATTAATGCATTACATTTAGAGCATTGATTCGCAAGTGTGTGTGTGCCTGTAGCAATTTTGTAGTTCTTGCTCATTCCCCGCATCCTCCACTATATGCACATGAGAACCGCGCGCAGCCCTACTGTCAGTTCGTGCCTAGCCGAGCTACTGTCCAGACGTTATCATATTGCCTCTCGCTGTGTGGGCAACGCCCATCACTATCAGGAATCTCAGCACTAGCTATAATAGTGTGCGTGCGTGTGTGCGTGCGCGTGCGTGCGTGCGTACGCGCGCGCGTGCGTGTGTGCGTGAGCGCGCGTACAAACATGCATAAATGACTTCATAGTAGTATACATTTGCGGTTTGTGAGCTTGTATGTATACTTACAGTCCCTCGCAAGTAGAAATATGTGACTGGGGGATACAGACAGGCTCTCAGACATGACACAGTCCTTCAGCAGATCAGCCCTGACGCCTGGGTCAGACTAGACTGGGATGGGGGTTTCTGATGTACTAACCTCTCTCCAAATGACCCTACTCCCTCTTTGCCTGATCCATCTCCTGCCAGTCCTCTCCCCTCCCCAGACAGCAGACGCCCTGTGGTCATTACCACAACACGCCTGCTTACATCAGCTGAGGGCACTGGGGGGGGGGGGGGGGGGACTTGAAGCCTGAGAGAATTGCCCCTTCACTACATCTGTGTTTGCCTTGACTGATGGATTTCAGATGCCATCTTTCTTGACTTGTACTTTATTTACGAGCATTTTTTTTTCTGGGATGATTTAGGTGGGAGGAGGGGGTAGTCTGGTGGTTAGATAACTGGTTTTTGATAGGACCAGGTTTGAGCCTGGGTTTGAGACTTACCACCGAGGTGCCCGTTCAAGGGGATTTTGTTTTAGTACTAACTCTATTTAACCCGGAAAAAAAAATGGATCAAAGTATGCCCCCACAGTTCCGTGTATTTAAACGCACACAGATCATCGTATGCACACATTACAACCAATGCTACCTCTTGAAGAGTGAGTAATTCGTGCTGGTAAGAATAATTGGCAAAATATTTAGAAAAGCTCGATCATACCAATGTTCTGTTTGGACACTCTCCCATAAGTTGAAATGCGGCTACCTTAATGATGGGCAAACATTGACGCATGCTAACAAACCTCAGCATTAGAAAATTTTTAAGGCTGTAGCCGAAGAAGAAAAAAGATGAATTGTGCTGTCTATATTGACTGTTCGGGTAACATCAATGCAAGTTTTAAGTTGAGGTACTACATAATGTATCATCTTGACTTGCATTTTGAAAGTCACGTTTGGAATTTCAGATATCATCATAACTGTTATTTAATTGTTTCTCGTCCTGCATTTCATTTTCTATGGTTTACAATTACAGGCACAGTGATTCTTAATCTTGCAGTTTGAGGAAACAAAGAATACTCTTTCTTCTTTGACTTTGTACTTGTTGTTCTGGTGGTAAAATGCATTATTTTATATTATGTTTTCTTTAACTCCCTTCTTCCATGGAATGGTCAGTTCAATTGGTACAATGCATGTGTCTAAATCAAAGACACTTTGCTGGGGTATTGTCCCATATCTCAATACGGCGTAATACATA
>CM060326.1:42822551-42825051 GCA_030674155.1 Stramonita haemastoma | reverse complement strand
ACACAGTAGTGTGTTGGAAATGCATGCACCTCACTGTATGTGGGTTGCGTGCTTTTAAATACTGCCATAGCAGTTAATCTAAAGACATCACACAAACTAATCAACGAATTATCCAATAACAGAGGCCCTTTGCCTATTTTAGAGAGCAGTCAATCAGTCCTCAGCGTCATGACTGTTTTGTTTGGGGATTACCGATAGGCATTGTGCATATGAAAGCAGATTTACAGCAGAAAATGTTTATCATCAGTAGTCGTTTCAAGCTGTGTAAATTATGAATTTTTTCACTGCCTTTGTCATAACTTGTTTCTCATATCACAGAAATATGCATCATCATCAGCAGTCATGGCACCATCATCAACTGTTCCTTGACTAAGCTAGTTGTCAGGGAGACACGATATACGTATTGGTTGACGATTTTCCACAGTAACAGCGCCATGCCAAGGCGGCTCCATGCTTGGATGTTCTGCATTCTGTTCTTCATCTCTCTTCCCCTGTGTCTTCCTCCCTCAAGTGTCCCCTGTAGGACAGTCTTGGCAAACGTTTTGTGACGTGTTAACCACGCCAGCTCCCTCCTTTATTTTACAACAGCCAGACGGGGTTTCTCTGTCCCAGCGTTCATGATCACCGCTTGTCTCTATGAATTATTGGTTCTGTGGTCCTGCCATGAAGTGTGTAAAAGCCTTCTGAATGAATTTGTCCCAAAGACTCGATGTTTTTTTTTTCCATATCTGCAGTCAAGATGAAGATAATCATGCCTACAAGCCATCTCTTCTGATCATGACACTTTCGCATACGCATTTTCATTTTAAGGTCTGATCAATTTGTAATTGTAATTGCCCTTCATGGGATTATTACAGTGTTGTTTTTTTATTTGACTTGAATCTAGCTCGCGCTTTGACTATTGTGCACCAAGGTATCATCATTCTGTTTGAAATCCTGCCTTATGGTAAATGTGTACATATCTGTAAACAATGACTTCAGATTGTATTATTATCGCTCATCCAGTTTTAAACGTCTATGCTCCCGTGCATGCTGTGTATGTGTGCGTGCGTATGTGTGTTTGTGTGTGTTGTTTGTTTGTGTGTGTGTGTCTGTGTATGTGCGTACCTGTGTGTACGTGTGTGTATGTGAGTGTGTGTGTGATATCAGGTTTCTAGTAAAATCAGAAAAAAAGTATTGTATTGTCACAAGCAGAAGATCGTCACACAGGAAGAAACTAAAAGGCAACATTCCTATGGACATCTGATCCTGCACCAGCTCCTGACAGTAGATACTGTAAGAACTTTACAATGTAATAGTTTTCTTATCTGAATCACCAGTTGAGTGTCTTAGATATGTATTCATTCTTATACTCATCAATTTATGTTCTGAGTGTCATTACAACTTTGCAATAGAATTGTTTGTGTTTCACTTCTGTGTAATTGCCATTTATGGGATGGTTAAAATGTTTTGACTTGACTTGACTTGGCTTGACTTGCCGGTATTTGTTTTTTTTATATCTAATACTCGGAGAAAAAAAAATCTGTATTTTCCACGTTTTAGATACCTTGCATAAAATCATAAAATGCAGCCAACAAAACATGGATCCTATCAATTTAGAATACATGCAATGAATTATCTTGAAGACACAAATTTAATAAAGTTATCTCTTTAATTACCAGCATATAAACGATTAGCTTTTTTAGAGCCCAAAGCAAAATCATTATAAAGACACCGTAGAGATGTTTGTTGATGCTGATGAGGGGATAAAGGGGGAAAATAAAGCGACCAGAAAAATCCAGAAAACTGGTGATTGGCTTGAACATTGCTAAGGCACACAGAGTTAGGATGACATCAGTGTGTTGTTTCTGGTAAAACAAGCACTTTCTTCTTCTCATCCTCATCCTCCTCCTCCCCCCTCCTCCTCCTCCTTCTTCTTCTTCTTCTTCTTCTTCTTCTTCTTCTTCTTCTTCTTCTTCTTCTTCTTCTTCTTCTTCTTCTTTTTTTCTTCTTCTTTTCTTTCTTTCCTTTTTTCTGCTTCATCTTCTCCAAATTCTTCATTAAAATCTCCAAGCTCTTCAAATTCTTGAAATTATGTTAGTTTTTCAAAATCTTTAAATTCTTCTTCATTAAAAATCTTCATTTACTCTTCAAATTTGTTTTCAATTGCTTCTTCCTCTTTTTCAAACTCTTCAAATTCGTCTGCAATTTCTTCAATTTTTCATTCATATTTGTTTTTATTTGCTTTCAAATTCTTCTTTTTCTTCTCTTTCTCCTCATCACTCTTCATCTACTGCCTCTACTACTGGCACTACTACTTTTGCTTTTCTGCTGCTGCTGCTGTCCACTTTGTTACTACTTCTCCCTCTTCTTCCACTATTACAAAGTTTTTATGTGAGTTGATAGCTAAAAAAATTGCAAAAAGCACATATACCATTGCAACACTTGATAAGGAATATCAAAGCACAGGTGAAATCATATCACTTGATAAGAAATAGCGAAACACAGCTGAAATCACATC
>CM060326.1:42787551-42807551 GCA_030674155.1 Stramonita haemastoma | reverse complement strand
TAGAGAAAATGCGAGTATGGCTGGTCACTCTTGGGCTTGTTTGTATGGCTTCTTATTACGATCAATATTTGATGTTATTTATCTCCGCAACGTCTTTTTTCCCCAACTCCATTTTCTTATCCTCTCACCCTACACTTTACAGTTTATTTAACCGTTAACTACAACGTTTATTTCTTCCCCCCAGTTAGAACATTTCTTTCGTCTCACGTTTCTCACCCTCTTTGTAGCTGTGGTGCGCTTGAGGCGAGGCAGTTCTCTGGGTTTCATATCATAACAAGATTTTTTATTTTTCCAGCAGATTTGCCATATTCTTTGACAGCCTCAATTTTGTGGGACGCGTCGTTATTTCCGATTCAAGGGCCAGCACTCTTGGCTGAGAGCCTCTCTGTGGCAGTGGCGTGAGGTGATTACTGTCCTCTTTGCCTAGTCAGACCAGTGGGGGAGGGATGGAGAGTAGTTAAGAAAAAACAACAACAACCCTCACATGAATATGAAAAGAATATGATAACAAAATACTTCAAGGGGAAGAAGAACACATAATAGGAAAAAAAAGAATCATACAAAATATGGAGACGGATACTGACAAATCAGAAATATATCCATGCCAAAAAGATGGAAGAATACTTGTAGATAAACACAGAATAAAAGAGAGGAGGGTGGTATTGATACATTTCTAGAAAATTACACAGGCATTGGTAAAAGTGCAGACATTTACAGTGACAAAAGCAGAGATTAACAGTAAATGAGAAAGAAGGGAGAGAGAGAGAGAGAGGAGAGAGAGAGAGAGAGAGAGAGAGAGAGAGAGAGAGAGAGAGAGAGAGAGAGAGAGAGAGAGAGAAGAGAGAGAGAGAGAGAGAGAGAGAGAGAGAGAGAGAGAGGAGGAAGATAAACGAAAGATTAACGGGGAAAAGATGAGGAGAAGCGCACAAGAAGAACACCAGAAAAACAACAACAATCACTCAACAAAGACAGTGGAGAGATAATATGGCTTAAAGGGCAGCACTCACAACCGCCTCCAGACCATGTCTGTTAAAAAGAAGAGCTATGTCTTTGTACAAAGATGTTTGTCCAGAGGGCACAGTCAAGCAAATTAGCCTCTGCCTTTTTTAAATTAGTTTATGTCACATCTGACACATTCTATAATCCTTCTGCCTTTACATTCTCTCTGTCTTTGTCTCTATTTCTGTCTCTGTTTCCTACTCTCCTCTGTCTCTGTCTGTCTCTGTCTTCTCTGTCTGTCTGTCTCTGTCGTCTGTCTGTCTGTCTGTCGTCTGTCTGTCTTCTCTCTTCATCTCTCTCTACTCTCTCTCTCTCTCTCTCTCTCACTTCTCTCTCTCAACTTCTCTCCTCATCGCAATAGCATTGTGCTTCATCTCTCTCCTCTCTCTCTCTCTCCTTCTCTCGTCTCTCCTCTCTCCTCATCTAGTCTCTCTCTTTATCGCACTATCATTCATTCTTTCATACCTCCCTCTCCCTCCCCTGCTCTGTTCTAAGAAGCTCTACCTTCATGTCTCTCCCTCTCCTCTCAGTATGTCTTTTCTCTCGGGGCTCTAGTCACATCATTGCTCTTCTGCGTGTGTTGTTGTAGTTGTTGTTGTATACAGCCACAGAAAAGATGATGTATTGATGCAGCTTCTGCAACCTGACGTCATCACGTTTCAGATCAGGCATCAGGCTTTGAGTTCTGCCCCCCCCCTCCCCCGCTTTTATGCTTGAAAATAGATTTGGACAAATAACATTACAGGAGTTGTTGTTTGTAGATTCATATTGCTATTTTAGAAGACGTGTTGTTTCAGTGCATATGTTTTTTTTCCAAAATGACTATAGTTTATGGCATTATACAGGCTCTCATGATGTGTTTTGTGCAGTATTTGGCTCAGATGACAAACACGTTTATGCAGAGGTAGAAGTGGAAGAGATCTAAGCAGCACCCAAAGCAAAACTTAAGGTTCTTTTTCTACATCATACATTATGTTAAAGTACTTAAATATTGTTGGGACTTTCCTACGTTACACACACAGACAACCACACACACAACACATACACACACACATTCACACACATAATGTCTTTGCGCATTTATGTGGCATGTACGCATGCATGCAGATATACACACACGCATGCACGATCACACCTACGAACGCACACATGTACACACGTACACACATTCACACATACACACACACACACGCATGCACGCACACACATACACACAAACATATCCACACACATTTAATCACACAGATACAGGTGGAACATTTTTAAAATGTGCTTTTTAATTTTAACTCTTTAATTTTGAGGGTAATGGAATAAACACTCATGTGCTTTTCTTTCATCCATTCACCGAACGTATACAATTTTTGTACATGTTGTAATCTGTTCCCACCAGAACACAATGGCCTCTGCAATATGTTATGCGTGCATGTGCACACGCTACGGACCTCGGTTTATAGTCTCATCCAAATGACTTACTGGTGCGATTCGAGTTAACACTGATATTAATTAACTCAAGAGGAAAAGTCCTCTTGATTGAGATTCAAACCTGTTTCAGTAGATTACGAGCGTATTGCGCATCGCTTTAACCACCAGGCTATTCCTATCATCATGCTCTGTACCAAGTTACCACTAACTGAGAAGATATAAATCCTTCAATCCTAATGTCCCTTTTCTTTTCATAGCAGATGGAACGAGACTAAAACTTTGGCATTGTTCTGGCACAGTGTCATCATAGGAATCTAAAGCAAACTTGTTGGTCTCTTTCAGGCTGAAAGCTGATCTTCAGGGTGTATTTTTGGTTGATGGCCATGATTACTGTGGCAGACAGTGGGAGGTTTCTATTTTGCAGCATACTGTAACTCTGGCCGTGTTATTTGAGATTACACTGCGCTTCTGGAAGTTTGCATGTAAAATCATACTGTTGCTTTTATTTCTGAAAAGATTGCGGAGGACCACAGACAGACAGGTCTAAACTTTTTTGTGTGTTTATGTATCTAATCTTAAGTGTGTGTGTGTGTGTGGTGTGTGTGTGTGTGTGTGTGTGTGTGTGTGTGTGTGTGTGTGTGTGTGTGTGTGTGTGTGTGTGTGTGTGCATGTGTTGTGTGTGTGTGTGTGTGTGTTTGTGTTTGTGTGTGTGTTTGTGTGGTGTGTGTGTATGTGTGTGTGTGTGTGTGTGTGATTGTGTATTTGATTTTGTGTGTGTGTTGTGCGTGCGTGCGTGCGTGTGTGTGTATGTGTGTGTGTATGTGTGTGTGTAATTGTGTATATGTGTGCATGTATGTGTGTTTGTGTGTGTTGTGGTTTGTCTTTGTATATTTAGGGTGGTTTTGTTTTGCATTTTAGGGGGGTTAGTTTTCAGATTTATTTAAAGGGGAGGGGGTGCAATTTTTTTCTTCATTTTCCTACTTATTTTTTCTTTCATCGTCTTCTCATCTTCCACTTCACCAGTTTTTTTTTTAGCCATTATCCTACTTTTATCTTCTAGTCATAATACTCTTTTCATCTCAATCCCCTTTTGGTCCTTTTGATCTCTTGCTGCTCTGTGATGCTATGGACATTTGTAAGTTTCTGGGAACAAATCTCTTTCAAGTAGGTTTGCTGTATTTTATTACGCCCTCCTTTTTGCGTGTGTCGTTACTTTTGATGCGATGATCATCATTTCTAAACAGAGTTTTTATATAAGAATGGCATGATGTGAACACAGTCATCCCTGTAATCATTTGTAGCAAAAGGTAGAGGTTGTGAGTATACGATCTAAATAAAAGGGGACATGGGTAGGGCAGGGGCCTCAGAGAAAAACACAGGAGAAAATAGACACCGGCAGACACATAGAGGTACAAAACATAGAGAGACAGACAGAGACAGTAGCAAAATATAAAAAAGACAAGGAGGAAGAAGTGAAGAAGAAGAGAAGACAGTCAGTGAAAATAAGAAAGAGGCAGAAAGGCCAAACAAGGCTAGCCCATGTTTGTTTTTAAGCCAGTCTCTCCTAGGTAATTCACTGGTAATGAATGTATGTTTTCACCTCATTTTATGACTACAAGAGAGACAAAAATGTCCTATTAAGTCCCCAAAACTTTCATCAACTGAGTCTTTTCATTGTCTTATAAAGCATATTTTCTTCATGTAGTGTCAATTTTCATAAAGTGCAACATTTCACCTGGACTGAATAAGAAGGACTAAAAACTGCTGAGCAGCTTATAAGATATAACAAAAAGAGAAGAAAAGTTTTTATTTATATATATATATATATATATATATATATTATATATATATATATATATATATATATATATATATATATACATATATATATATATATATATATATACATATATATATATATATATATATATATATATATATTATATATATATATATATATATATATATATATATATATATATATATATATATATGTGTGTGTGTGTGTGTGTGTGTGACGCTCCACCACATAATGAGACGGAGTGCACATGAGGTCAATTTTTAGTTATTGACAGGTTATTAATGTGCAATAAAGTGGCTATCAAATACAAAAAACAGATTGAAAATCGGACAATTCTGTGCCACATTATTACAAAGTGAAATGGTAGACTGCAGGATGTGACAAAATGAGAAACGGGCAAGTTTATTTCAGTAACAGGTTGTCAGAATGAGTGCTTTGGTATTTTCAAAACACATTTAAAAGCAAAAGGAATAAAAATGATACCTTGATATTTCATTACAGGATAAATAAACAGATCTAGTTTAATAATCAATCAAAATCACAAAATTGACAACTTGACCCCCACCTGCCTTTAAAGGCTCCTAGCGCAAAATTGGGTAATGTGCTAAGCGACTCATTTCGTGCTGGAGCGCCACATATATATATATATATATATATATATATATATATATATATATATATATATATATATATATATATATATATATATATATATATATATATATATATATATATATATTATATAACGCACAACCATAGCTACCTGAACTAAAATAAAGTACTTTTCTTAAATATAAGTCAGTGCTTTGTCAAATTCTCTGCTCAGCCAATGGGGTAAATAAAGACCTACTTTGCATAGTTCTGATGATAATGTTGTTTTTTTTTAATCATTTTGGAAGGTTGGACAATTTCCTTGCTTCTTAGATGACGACATATTGTTACCTGCAATTCTATTTCTATCAGTCTTGTTTAACAATAGCTCTATTGCAGGTTTCATACCTTCCTACTTCTTTCGCCGTGCACTTATTTTTTTCCTAACACACTTATATATTGTATATTTTTCTTCTTCTCCATCATTTCCCTCACCTCATCTCCATTCATCCTTCCCTTTCCTTCATATCATTCCATTAGCATCTTCAGCCCCTTGCATCTCGTGACCCAAACTGCAAGCCTGAATTTACCTGCTGACAGTGTGTGTGTATGTGTGGTGCGTGTGTGTGTGTGTGTGTGTGTGTGTGTGTGTGTGTGTGTGTGTGTGTGTGTGTGTACGTGTGTGTGCGCGCGCGCACGTGTGTGTATGCGTGTGTGTGTATCGGTGTGTGTGTGTGGGTGCGTTTGTGCATGTGTGTTGTGTGTGCGCGCGCGCGTGTGTGAGTGTGTATGCGCTTGCGCGCACGCGCGCGCGCGCGCGCGCGTGTGTGTATGTGTGTGTGTGTGTGTGGTGTGTGTGCGTGCGTGTACAACCAGCAGTGGAAATAAAGTGTATTGATGTCATCTTTTACAAACCTGACCCTCATCACGTTTTTAGATCAAGATATAGCCCTGATTCTCTGTTTCCCTGCCGCCCTTCCCCAGTCTGAATATAGTTTTGGACATGATAATATCACAGGGAGTGTATGTCTGCAGATTACAGATTGTTATCTTAGGAGCGGTGTTCTACCACTGCACATTTGGTGTGGGGGGGGGGGGGGGGGGCAGAAGTTTATATAGTTTGTAGTAATAAGCACAGGCTGACAGGACGTGCTTCACGCAAAGTTTTGACACAAATAACAATCACGTTCAGCTTTAGAAACAGTATCCCGGAATTCTTACTTTGTTTCATTTTCACTTTGTTTCATAATGATATTGTGGGAGAGGAGGCAGAGATCAGAGAGATTTATGGAAGTAGCATTTATTTCTGATTTAAACATAAAATGTGGAAATAAGCACACACACAGACACACACACACACACACACACACACACACACTCACACACGCACACGCACGCCACGGCGCGCCGCGCGAACGCACACACACACACACACACACACAACACACACACACAGTGACACTGTAGATCAATATCTTTGTTGTGTGTGAATGCACGCAGAACATCTTGCGCACACGTTAAAATCCGGTCCGTTTGTCTTAAGGGCAGGCCATTGTGTGCCGGTGGGAATGGATGTCAAAACTGAAAAAAAACTGTACACACCCGGGGACTGGTTGTTAAAAGCACATGAACGCTTATTCCATTACCCTCGAAATAAAAAAATAAATTAAAAAAGTGAAAAAAACACACACTGTCACTCAACACACACACACACACACACACACACACACACACACACACACACAACACACACACCACACACACACACACACACACAACCAACACACACACACACACACACACACACACACACACACACACATACACACACACACACACACACACACACACACACACACACACACACACACACACACCACACACACACACACACTACATGGGACAGGGTAGCCTGGTGTTTAAAAGCGCTGCGTGTTGCCCTTGCAATATTATGACCCAGGTTCGAGCCAAGTTCAAACCACCACTTTGATTGCGGATCCTGTGTTTCTAAACTCCATTAGTTTTAGAATAGAGTATCAGTTGAATTTTTTGTTTCATAATTTAGATTTTCCTAGCAACACATCCTATCACTTTGGTCATATATAGCTTCTATATGTCATGTATTTCAATACTTCACCTCTTTATTTTCTTTTTACTTTAAAAATTAGCAATCCATCTTATCCAAGATATATGTATATTTATATATTTTTATGGTGTTCTTTACATTTTAATTTTTATTTGATTTTTGTCGCATACTTTCTGTTTAAAACAGCGCAAATATCGAGTTATTACATAATATCTCTTCCACACATAAAAATACCAGAGATAGACTCACAGACACACAGATAAACAGACATACAGATAAAGAGATAGCATCAGTATGAGACCTTTTGATAAAGTTTCCTTTTCCTATATTTCTTCTTCTCGCATTCCCCGGGTGATGGTAGAGCCCTGTGCATTAGGTAATGGGGCTGTTTTTCACATTTACAATCATGAAGGCTTATAGGCAGTGACTACATTAACCTATTCCCCAGTCATCCTGGCTCTGGCAGACTTTTCAACCTTCACTCCTCTGTCATCTGAATACTTAGATTCCTCCCTCCTCCTTCTCCTCATGTCTGTGACAGTCATTTCTGACCGTGTCTGACACATTATCATGCATCAGCACTGAAGACTGATGAGATTTCTTCAGTGATGTCTTTACAACTAGCAACTTTTGACGTTTGTCATAGTCAGATCTCTCCAATGTGACTGATGCTGATACGTTTTTTTTTCTTCATTCTTAGCATCGTGGATATTCTTGTTTCAATGAACATCTTTCTTTTTTTTCATATTTGACATCAAACAGTGATATAAAAACGATATTGTGTTTGTGTTATCGTGTTTCCGCGAATAAGAGTAAAATACTTCCTACAGTCAGTGTAACTTGGGAAGACTGTACAATAGCTTGGTTTCTTGACCACAATGTGGACACTAATATTAACGGAGGCGCTTTGATGAAATACTGCCATTTCCATTATATCCAGAATATCCATTATATTTCCAACAAGGCTTAACACCTGTATGTTCTGTTGCGCTGCTTTGCTTCATATTGGTCACTTTTGTTGAAAAAAGACAGTTGCATTGAAAGGCACTCCGTCGACAATTTATACTTCCCAAATGTGATTTGTAAAACAAAGAAACCCGTTAAGACATCATCTGAAGAAAAAAAAAGAAACAACTGTCTTTCAATAAATCTCAAAAGAAAAAAAAAATGATTCTACTTTATTTCATTTTTATTCGACCTTCCTTCTACCATAATAGTTAAATGTATTCTGAAATAAGTTATCCTACACCACGTACCAGTGTCACTTGGGTTTGCTTTTTCATCTAACGCTGTGTTCAGTAACTGACTACTATCTTGACAGCCCAGGCTTTCTTCTGTCAAAAAGAACAGGTTTCGGCCATGTGACCGGAGTGGTCTTTAATGCTGAAGGTGCTCAAGACTTGAGCTCAGTCTGATTTATGCAAATTGCTTTGGTGATTGCTGTCATCCGGGATGCTGCCTCCCCAGCCCTCAGCTGTGCCTGTCTTTCTTCATTCATCCTCTCTGCCTTTTCTCCTCATCCCGGTCATCTCCATCTTCTCACGTGCAGTGACCTGGCTGTGACAGAAGTGATCCCACAGCCAGGAGGAAGAACACGTGGGGATCCCACCTCTGTGACTCCCCACTGACTATGACTTCCGCCACAGACTTTCAGAAATAATCCACCGCCTTCACAATCACCCCCTACCCCATTTTCTTACTTCCCATCTCTTTCTCCTCCTCTTTTGCCGGCATTCACAGTACAGCTCTGAGGTCGTTGGCCGACTGGTAAAGAGTGTCACAAAAGGACATACTTCAGGTTCCTTTGTTCCAGACCCAGACGTAAAGCCTGAAGCCAAGTGTTGTGTGATTAATCTAACTCTAAAAGAGTGGAAATGCTGGTCACAAAAAAATCGGTCACATTGTTCCCCGCCTAAAGGGATTTCTGTGTAAGGGACAGAGAGGAGAACTGGCGGTTCTTAACGCAGTCATTGGAAAACAGTTACCTGGTATGAACTAATCTGTCGAAATGCAAAACACTCCACTTGTTTGTAATACGTTTGTATAAATTAAGCAAAAATAGCTTCACAACTATTGGAATATGTAGGACACAGTTCACTATTCTAAAGAGCATATTCCGACATTATTCTATGAACCCTATGCTTGTACCACTAATGCATAGGAAGGCACTTTTGCTTGATATCACGATTACGTTATGATCATTTGGAAACATGTAACCCAACATATTAAGTTTGCAGTTGGCACTGGCTCTGTTTTACAAAGCATAGTCCTGATTTATCCCCATTATGATGCTTTCCACTGTGAGAGGACTTTGTGGTCAGCTTGTGTGTTGAAAAAGATGACCAGTGAATGTTCATCCTAATACTTGGCAACTGGCAACTCTACATGTAAACTCCTCCACAACTTGAACTTGACGCCATATTTGAATGAACGAGACAATACCTTATTGTTTTCAGTCACGGTTGAATTTTCAACATTGAATGTAGACTGATGTCCCCAGAGACAGTACAGTGTTGACACCCAGTCTCTATGCTCTTATCTAAAGCTCGTTGTCCTTCTACCATATTATGTAGTGACTGTTTTCATTTCAAAGAGTTTGCCAGGGAAAATCTGTTGTTATCGTATATTTTTTTACGCGTGTTAGCTATGTTATAAAATAGAGCCCCAGTTTATCTTCTCAACCAAAATGCTAGCATAAAGATAAGGTTTTTGTGGTCTGATGGGTAGAAGACTAATCTGGCTGAAGTTGAGGATACGTGCCTCAAGGAGTTTCTCTCTAGGCAGGGTGTTACTACTGAACGACCACTTCGCCTCCTGAATATGGCAAGCGTCAAGGCTGATCGATTCTCCCTCCTTTTCTAACCAACTGTCTCTGTGAAGCAGTGTTCCGCTTGTGTGGGCAGTGGTCACTGACTATTCTGTGTGTGCATGTAGTTGCCACTGACTATTCTGTGTGGGCAGTAGTCAATGACTAATCATTCTGTGTGGGCAGTAGTCACTTACTATTCTGTCTGTGTGGGCAGTAGTCACTAACTTTTCTGTGTGGGTGGGCACTATTTACTGACTATTCTGTGTGTCTTTATTTGTGACGCTCCACCACGGAATGAGTCGCTTAGCACATTACCCAATTTTGCGCTAGGAGCCATTAAAGGCAGGTGGGGGTAAAGTTGTCAATTTTGAGATTTTGATTGATTATTAAACTATATCCGTTTATCTACCTTATGATGAAATATCAAGGCATAATTTTTATTCCTTTTGCTTTTAAATGTGATTTGAAAATACCCAAGCCCTCATTCTGACAATCTGTTACGAAAATAAACTTGCCCGTTTCTCATTTTGTCACATCCTGCAGTCTATCATTTCAATTTGTAATAACTTTGCACAAAATTGTCCGAATTTCAACCTGTTTTTTGTATTTGATAGCCAATGTATTGCACATTAATCACATGTCAATAACTAAAAATTGGCCTCTGGTGCACTCCGACTTATTATGTGGTGGAGCGTCACATTTGCAATTTTGTTGTTTCAAATATATGTTTGCTTTTTGAATGAGGGTTTACATGCATGTACCAATCATAAGCTTGAATCCGCATGTGTGTTGAATATCTCAAAACTAGATCCATGGAACAGCCAATCTTATCTAATTAGCATTTCGTCATGAACACCTATATATAATGCAGCCTTAGGGTATCAACCATCTTTTTTCGGTTATTATGCTAACGCCACGCCCAGAGAACAGTCGTGCTTTTTCACTCAGAAGGGTAGAAACAGCAAAGTAGATATAAACGTTTACCCATTTTGAAAACTAAAACCTTTCCGGGTCATTTTTAACCCCCTGGACAATTCCAGAAGTCATTAAATACATTCTTTACTTCAGTACATGACATTGTCACTGACAATTGTCTTTTATGTGAAGCAACTTGTGTTTCCAGGATTCTTTGAGTGAGTCTGTGTTAGAATCAGTAAACTTTAGCTGTTTGATTTCTTCAATTATTTGTGGGAATATTTTAGACAAGTTCAAATTTTATATTGGTTTATCCTTCCATTCAAAGCACAGCTTTAATTTGGACAGTCACTTCTTAAAACGTAATTTTGTTGTTTTCTTTTGTTTTTGGAATGAACAATGCGCAAATGTTGTGACTCAAAATAAGTTGGTTTATAAACTATTGAAGTTTTGTTTTTAGGGAATGATGCGATATCGTGAAATGAATAACGTTTGTGTTAAAACTGATATTGTTGATACTGCGAGGGGTCAGCATACCGACATTTTTTGTGTGAAATTCATACCTTTTGTAATCGATATTTGTTGTACTCAATGGTAAAAAATCATACTTTTCCAGTTATAATTTTATGGTTGTAAATTATGGCCCAATAATATCTCATTATGACTGTCTATGATCATTTTCATCTTTCTTTAAGTATTTGGTGAGCTTTGAAAGCATCTCTCCGTGAGTCGTTTTGAAAGTTTGATAGAAATTCGTGTCAGTTCTAAGTATTCTAGATTTTTAATCAAAACAATCTGATGTCGGGTCTCACTGCCTCTTTACTTTTCATTAAAAACTGCGTGACTATCTAAGGCAGTGAGAGAATTGCAAACATCTAACACATAGTTTTCTTTACCACAACCCTCTGTATTATCCCACTTGTGAAACTTAGTCGCTGTCAGGTCTCCGCAAATAAAACATAGGTGTTTTTTATATAATGGACCCTCTTCTTCCTTTCCCATCAGTTCTTTTATGGGCCAGTCACTGCTATTACTGGCTGAAGGAGATAACTATGGTCGGTCCTGAAGAGTGACTGAGGGCGACAACCCATATCACAGGTCCTGAATGACATTACCATAGAAATGGTTCTTTGGGGACAGGGGAGAGACATGACCCAGTCTGAGGATAGAAAGACTGGATGGTTTTGATTGCTTTGTATTCTATTGTCCTTTCAAAAGAATCGGTAATGCTGTCAATTGTGTAAAAAAAATATTCACTTTGGTTAGTAACGCAAACGTGTGGCAAAAAGCCAAGTTTTGCAATGACTGTCTAGACAATGAAAGATCTTGAGCGGCAATCCAGCAGCAGCATCCATGTTTAGAACTTCAGTGTTGTGTAAACGTAGTTATCTGAGTGGGGTGCCGGGTAATAGATGATTGGCAGTTTACGTGCAGATTCAGTCTGGAGTGACCATGAAGAAACGTCGATGTGTGCAAAATATACAGCTTTGCCAGCTGTGGAGTAAAGAAAGTATTACGTAGTAGTAGTTTAGGACACATTGCCTTGGATAGCCTGAATCTTCTTAGACATTAAAACGTCGTGTTGTAGCTCACTACAAAGCTGCATGCAAGACAAAAGAAGTGAGACTTCGGTAATATGGTTAAAAATTACCATGTGAAGTCTGGCGGTGACTGCACAAACGATTTGAAAAACCATTGGAAATCCAATCATGTATACCAGCCAAATAATCTAAAGATAATCAAGAGACAGGATAAATTGTGCGCGTGCAATACCCCTCACACACACACACACACACACACACACCACGCATGCACGCACGCACGCAACGCACGCACGCACGCACACACACACACACACAACACACTTCTTCATTTCGGGATAAACAAAAAAAAATTATAAATCCATCTCCTTCACAGCTAGATACAGATTGAAGGGACGAGCGCCATACGTACCATGATGTTTGATGTTGCTTTGCCATCACCACCATCACTGCATCTCCACACCTCTTCCACTCGCTCACCCACCCCAATCCCCACTGCGACCATCCCTTTTATGTACACTACTAGCTTTTTTTTCAGGTTGCATTTTTTGTCCAACCTCTTTTCCTTTGAGTTGTGTAGAGAACGGAAAAGCTCCAAACAGAGTAGCTTTGCTAAAAACAAACATAACAACTAAAAACAACACCATGCCTGGTCTTCTTTTCACAATATTTTTGTCTCGCTTGTGTAGTTTCTTGTTATTTTCTATAGTTTTGCTTTTGTTGTCTTATCTTTCTTGTTGAACCTGTCCTTGTCTTTTTTTTTGCTTGTTCCAATCTCATCGCCCCTGCCATACCCAATTTTGAGGTGTCACATCCTCAGGGTTGAAGGTTCACTGGGAACCCATCGATGTCAACCCACCATGGGGCCACCAAACAGAGAGGCTGTGCATTGCTGATGGGTTAGTTTGGTTGTGTCATGTTCAGTTAACATACGCAGGACACTAGCTACAAAACTCCCTATCACCAGACGATTTTTCTGTGTAAAAAATAAAGCCATTCTCATCGTGGAGATTGCTTTGGTGCAGGGCACTCCATTTTGTTTTCTATTTTGGGAGTGCATTTGTTTCTATATGAGAGTGACTTTTTTTTTTTACAGAGTTTTATCATGTACAACACCCTTGCTGCCGTTGGTTCTTTAATGTGTGCTAGAATATAAGTTTCATAGTTACAAAATGGTGATTCATCGTGCCATCTTTAAAAACAAGCATCCAGATCCCAACCAAAAATTATGGTGCAGCATATGACGAAAAAAGTCTCATTCATCTAGGGATCAGACCAGTGCCATTTTTCTGTGAATAGATGCGTTAACTTTACACCACTTATCCACCATTATTTTTACTCTCTCGCCTTTGTGGAGACAGTGACCTCATTTTTCATAGATACTTTTTGACCTACGCAGTTTACCTTGGAAGGAAAAACAGAAAAGTGGTGCACTAGACTAGTACAGAGTGTGTGTGTGTAGGGAGGATGTCATAGAAGCAGACTGATGGATAGCAGCTTAGACAGCAGTTATAGAATGCCCTAGAGTCACGAGCTGCTGCTCAGGGGCCCAGGCTTTGTTTTCTGACCGCTTCCATTTGTCACAGCAGTGTTCACAGGATTGTTCTTTCCTTTTATTCTGGTGTGGCGATATTGGATTGACCTCCATCGTTCGTGGCTGTAGAGAACGGTATTGATGTGTCTCGGTTTTTTGTTGGTGGTGGTGTTTATTTTTACCTGTTTAAGATTTAGTTTGTTTGGCTGTTTTGTGTTTTGTTTTGCTTTTTTTTTTAACTTTTTGTTGATGTAGTTTCCGTTGTGCTTTTTGCTGTTTTCGTTTTCTTTGATTTTTTTCCAGAGGCTTATTTCGTTTGTCTTTGTTCTTTCTCTTTCTTTCTTTCTGTCTTTCTGTGTCTCATTGTTCTTTCTTTCTTCCTTTCATTCTTTCTTTCTTTCATTCATTCTTTCTTTCCTTCTTTTTCCTTTATTTCTTCTTTTCTTTTCGATTTGTTTGGTTTCTCTGCATAATGTTGCTATTCCCTGTTCATAAAGAACATGAAGAAGGCAAAACATATGCATGTTCAAGAACAGTGGACGCTTCTGGCCACTGGGGTGGATTGCATGGTATCACAAAGTCACCGTATGGGGTTCAAGCCCCAAAAGAGATCTGTCACTGTCAGTATCTGGTCAATGAATGCTGTAGTGATCTATAGTATCACTTTTTCTCTTCTTGAGTTCATCAGGTTTCTTTTCATGCTTCTATCGAGTCTAGTTCCACGTTTGTGGTGAGTTTGAATCCAAGTGTGTTGGGTCTTTGTGGAACATAAACGAGACAACAAGTAACACTGGGAGGAATATCAGGCTAGTATTCGCCATAAACGAACTGTTGTGTTGGTTTGGTCCACCAGTATCATTTAATAAACCGATGTAGCAACACTGGTATACATTGTACTATAGACAACAATACTGGTGTACACTGGTTACAGCACTATAGACAACACTGGTGTACACGATGTACAGCATATACACAGCAACACTACTGGTGTACACTGGTTAAAGTACTATAGACTGCAACACTAGTGGTGTACACCGCTTAAAGCATTGTAAACAGCAACACTGAGAGGGTACAGTGCATAAAGCACTATAGACATCAACACGTATAGTGTACTCTGGTTACAGCACTATAGACATCAACACTAATAATATACACTGCTTACAGCACTACAGACAGCAACACTGATAGTGTACACTTCTTACAGCACTATAGGCAGCAAAACTAATATTGTATACTGGTACGGTAACAGCACTATGGATAGCAACATTGATATTAGATAATTCTTACAACTCTATAGGCAGCATTACTGATAGTGTATACTGGTAACGGCACTATGGATAGCAACATTGATAGTATGTAGTGCTTTCAACCATAGGCAGCAACGTTGATAATGTATACTGGCAACAGCACTATGAACAGCAACACTGATAGTATACTGTGCCTAAAACTATAGGCAACAACACATAATTGTGGTACACAGTGCTTACAACACTATAAACAGCAACACTGATGTTGTACGCTGGGTACAATACTATAGACAGCAACGCTGATAGAGTACATTCTTTACAGTGCTGCCCCCAACTGCCCACAATTGCGTTTTCACATCGACCAGTCTGTGACCGACACCTCTGCCCTGTCTCCCCTTTCCTCACTGGGCCTGGTCTGGTCTGGTCTGGTCTGGTCTGGTCCCTACAACACAGCATGCCTGATAATGATCGCCAACCTTCCTGCACTCCGACACTGCACTCTTGCCTTGTTTAATCCTCGACAAGAATTGGATCCTTGAGCTGTCAAGTGGCTGATAAGTTAAAAAAAGGGACAAAAAATGTGCAAGGGGACAGGGAAGGAATTGTAACTTTTGTCATTTTCTTTTCTCCCATGTTAAAAGTGCGTTGCACTCAGAGAAATGAATCACAGTCAACCATCGGGGGTGGAGGTTAGTTTAATTTAGGGAATGAAAGAAGCGCTATATTTTTTTTAAAATGCAGACTCCACCTTGTATAAGTGTCATTATGTGTTGACGGATACAGGAATACAACACAACATAGTGTAGCATAATTCACAGTCAGAATCGTATGTGATACGATATTAATGTACACACGTCATGACTACAGATAGACAGAAAAGTTATCGTGTCACTGTGATCAGTACATCACACACTGAATTGTTCAATATGTTTTATCTGTGAGAATGGGACCGAGAAGAGGGAGAGAGAAAGAAAAGATTGAATAAGGAAAGCAGCCATACATAACCTGTCTAACTACGCACAGAGAGGATGGCCGCCAGACTAACTGGCCGACCTACTGTCTGACTAACCAGTGCGTTGATTCGTCAAAATAAATCCATGAATCGATAAAGAAGCTATTACAAAACCAAGCAACATACAAAGAATAAAAATGAAACGACGCAAACGCGTGAATGAAAGAATGATCAAATGAATAATAATTTAGTGAATGAATAGATGCATGAATGAATGAATCAATCAATGAATTAATGAATAAACGAACAAACAAACGAACGAACGGAAGAAAAAATGATTGAATGAATCCTTTATTGCATGGATACACGACTAAACAGATAATAATATTGTTGTGAAAGAACTGTAATATATGAAATAAGACTGCAAACATTCCTGCTGTTAACGTCACCAATCTAAATGCAAGTCAACGACTCCATGCATTATAATTTAATATGCCAGTTTTCTAAATAAAAAAACCCAACCTAAATTTATTTCTTGAGCTGAGGGAGACATGGCTGTGCCTTCGTTTTGAATGTGAAATTCAGACTGAAATCTGCGGAGACTTGGGTGATGCACACTGAGCCATCAGCTGATCAAATTCTGACAGAGTTGAGGTTTGGACCCAAATCCACTAGTTCTGAAACCGCACTTTTCTAACACTGTGCGGACTCCAGGGAGATCGTGTTCAACTCGCACTGTCAAAAAGTTTACAAGTTTTAATGAAATTGATATCAACCAGTACCTGACGTTCCTCACGTTGGGCAAAGCAAGGTGTTTTGTGCACAACAGTTGCAGAAAGTGTGTGTGGTGGTAATAATGAAGCAAATTCATGGGGTAACAGAGGTGTACCTAGATTTGTTTTGGATAAGTTTTCATTTCCCTAAAAACCTGATATTGTTAATATATTTTTTGGAGATTCTCTTATTTATACTGCTACAAAGAACTCGCGCAATTCTAAATGAGTCCCGCATGCATTTACAAATTTGAAACGAAAATGTGTATGTATAACTTTTATACTTATTTCATAAACATATATGTGTATGTACATATATATATATATATATATATATATATATATATATATATATATATATATATATATATATATATATATATATATATATATGTGACGCTCCACCACATAATGAGACGGAGTGCACATGAGGTCAATTTTTAGTTATTGACATGTTATTGATGTGCAATAAAGTGGCTATCAAATACAAAAAACAGATTGAAAATCGGACAATTCTGTGCAACATTATCACAAATTAAAATGATAGACTGCAGGATATGACAAAATGAGAAACGGGCAAGTTTATTTTAGTAACAGGTTGTCAGAATGAGTGCTTTGGTATTTTCAAAACATATTTAAAAGCAAAAGAAATAAAAATTATACCTTGATATTTCATTATAAGATAAATAAACAGATCTAGTTTAATAATCAATCAAAATCACAAAATTGACAATTTGACCCCCACCTGCCTTTAAAGGCTCCTAGCGCAAAATTGGAGAATGTGCTAAGCGACTCATTTCGTGGTGGAGCGCCATATATATATATAATATATATATATATATATATATATATATATATATATATATATATATATATATATATATATATATATCATTGAAACAAAAAGGATATAAATGACTGAGAAGTTTCAAACTTTAAAAAAAAAGAGCAGAAGAAATTAAAAGGCCCACAAATTTCAAACTGTGGCAAATGCAGTTAAACCTTTTCCTGCTGGCAAATGGCCACGACTGGCGGGAGAAGAACTCTAGCCATCGGAGACCACGCTCCACAGTTGGCGATGTGCTGATTGGTTTACAGGGCATGGGGAAGGGGAGAGAAGAGAGGAGAAGGTTGGCAGGGGGTCATTCGGCAGAAACGTCAGCTGTGCTGGCAGCAGAAATTAATTCCCCCTGATTCCTGAGAGCCGAGAACTTTCTGAACTTTTCCCGTTCAAAACTTGGCCAAGTGCAGGAGTCGGCTAACTTCTCCTTCAATGACATTATCGGTGAGTGCGGTTGTGTGCAGACTCGCAACGTGCATGGTGGCCTGCTTGGCTATGTATTGTGTGATCGCCTTGTCTCGCCACACAGCACGATCACCAGCTACTCCAAGACTGAAATCAATGATTCAATCAAAAGAGTCTCTGCTCAGTCCAACTTATGGGCACGACTCACGTTTTGACAACCGTTCTCCACTCTTATTGAAGATGAGAGTAGAGTAGAGAATAGTAGAGAGGAGAAAGAGTAGAGAAGCCGCCCCCCCCCCCTCTCTGTCTATCTGTCTGTCTGTCTGTCTGTCTGTCTGTCTGTCTGTCTGTCTGTCTGTCTGTCTGTCTGTCTGTCTGTCTGTCTGTCTGTCTGTCTCTCTCTCTCTCTCTCTCTCTCTCTCTCTCTCTCTCTCTCTCTCTCTCTCTCTCTCTCTCTCTCTCTCTCTCTCTCTCTCTCTCTCTCTCTCTCTCTCTCTCTCTCTCTCTCGGAATAGCCAAGTATAAGCCCCCCCACTGCTAGAGTTTTTTCCATCTTTTTGTCTTTTCTCTCTCTCCTCTTACTGACCAGTTCTCTGTGTTGGTATACAGAGTGTTGGCTATCACAATAACACAATTACATGATACTGCACGCTTGATTTCAGGGTTTTATCTGGCATAATTACAGAGCTACATGGTACCATACACTTGTCTGTCAGAATTACAGAACTACATGGTACCATACGCTTGTCTGGAAGGATGACAAAAATACAGGGTACCATACACTTATCTGGCAGAATTACAGAACAGCATGGCATTATACACTTGTCTGGAAGAATGACAAAAATACAGGGTACCATACCTTTCGCAGAATAAAAGAATTATGGGGTACCGTACCCATGTCTGGAAGAATGACTAGAACCATAGTGTACACTACCCTTGTTTTTTCAGGACTTTCCCTGGCAGATTGACAGAAATATAGGGCACCATATACTGTTCTGGCAGACTGACAAAAATACAGGGCGTCATACACTCTTCTGGAAGATTGACAGATATGTAGGGCACCATACACTTGTCTGGCAGACTGACAGAAATATAGGACACCATACACGTGTCTGGAACATTAACAGAAATAAAGGTCACCATATACTTTTCTGGCAGATTGACAGAAATATAGGGCACCATACACTTGTCTGGCAGAATGAAAAAAAACTATTGGGTACCTGACACCTGTCTGGCGGGACAAAAATAGATTTAAAGGGCATCATGCCCTTGCTTTTTAGGACTTGGGCAGAATAAACATAAATACAGGGCATCATACTTTTGTTTTTAGAACTTTGTTTAGCAGAATAAACAGAGCTCTAGGGTAACCAACTTTTGTTTGTCAGCACATAATCTGGCAGAATAAACAGAGCTATTGGGTACCATACCTATGTCTGGCAGAATAAACAGAGCTATTGGGTACCATACCTATGTCTGGCAGAATAAACAGAGCTGTTGGGTACCATACCTATGTCTGGCAGAATAAACAGAGCTATTGGGTACCATACCTATGTCTGGCAGAATAAACAGAGCTATTGGGTACCATACCTATGTCTGGCAGAATAAACAGAGCTATTGGGTACCATACCTATGTCTGGCAGAATAAACAGAGCTATTGGGTACCATACCTATGTCTGGCAGAATAAACAGAGCTACTGGGCACCAAACCTTTGTTTGAAAGAATAAATAGAGCTATTGGGTGCCATGCCTTTGTCTGGCAGAATGAATAGAGCTATTGGGTGCCATGTCTATGTCTGGCAGAATGAATAGAGCTATAGGGTACCGTACCCTTATCTGGCAGAATAAATAGAACTACAGTGTACACTACCCTTATTTTTTCAGGACTTTCCATGGCAGATTGACAGAAATATAGGGCACCATACCCTTGTCTGGCAGAATGACAGAAATATAGGGCACCATACCCTTGTCTGGCAGAATGAGAGAAATATAGGGCACCATACCCTTGTCTGACAGAATGACAGAAATATAGGGCACCATACCCTTGTCTGGCAGAATGAGAGAAATATAGGGCACCATACACTTGT
>CM060326.1:42780051-42782551 GCA_030674155.1 Stramonita haemastoma | reverse complement strand
TAAGCTAGTTAGTTAGCTAGTTAGTCAGTTATAGTGAGTTAGTTGGGTATTTAGTTAGTTAGTTAGCTAGTTAGTTAGTTAGTTACTTAGTTAGCTGGTTAGTTGGTTAGCTGGTTAGTTAGTTAGCTGGTTAGTTGGTTGGTTAGTTAGTTAGTTAGTTATTTAGTTAGTTAGTTAGTTAGTTACTTACTTACTTACTTACTTAGTTAGTTAGTCATTTTGTGAGTTAGTTTTTTAGCCATATTTATTGGTTTTTTATTTATTTACTAAAGCATTTATTCCTTCATTTGTACAATTATATTTTAAGGATAACGAAATAAGAATCATGTCCTTGTTTTTACATCTAGCCCCCATGTGCATGTGGTTTTTGTCGATTTCATCATCTTTTCCCAGTGTTACACAATGGCCTACTTTCCCAAAATGTGAAACCAATTTTTGACCTTTTATAGCGCTCCTATATCAAAAACTGCTCTATGTAGATGTGACGACTTTTATATGTAAATGCCTCATACTCAGGTTATGCCACATGTCTGCTAAAAAGAAATCCTTTTACTGACTTATATTCATAGATGAGTGGCAGGAACAAGTTTTGGACACCATTTCCGCCTCAAGACAAATCATGGAGAAGATGACCAAGAATCAGAAAGTAGTGGTGATGGTGAAAACGGAAGAGGGCGAGGGGGTTAGGAGGGGGGGGGGGGGGGGGGGGGGGGGCAGGAAGCAGCAAAGTCTCGCGGGAGATGAGACAGTCAGAAAAGTGAAAAATGACGGGAACCCGGAACTGCTACAACCCACTCCTGTGAATTGTATATCACCGGAAGTCAGGCAGAATTACCGATTGTGGCCAACAAAACATACATCAATTGTGTGTTTGTTGGATTTGTTTTGGTTATAGTTTGTTAGTGTTTTTTCTCTCTTTCTCTTTTCTCTTTTCTGTCTCTGTCTGCTGTCTGTTTGTCTGTCTCTCTCCTGTCTCTGTCTGTCTCTTTACACACATACACAACAACACACGCACGCACGCACACAACCCCACACACACCTCACACACACCACACACCACACACACACACACACACACACACACACACACACACACACACACACACACACACACATCACACACCACCACACACACACACAAACACTGATGCTCTGATCCTTTCCCATTTTTACATCCCATCTCCTGTACTGTCTGACATTTCCATGTCTTCCTGTACTGTGCTGTCTCAGTCTGTCTGTCTGTCTGTCTGTCTGTCGTCTGTCTGTCTGTCTGTATTTCTGTTTTGTGTATTAATGTATTCCTGTTTCTGTGTGCATGTGTGTGTGTTTGTGTTTGTATGTGTGTGTGTGTGTGTGTGTGTGTGTGTGTGTGTGTGTGTGGTGTGTGTGTGGTGTGAATGTGTGTGTGTATGTGTGAGCTTGTGTGCATGCTTGTTTGCTACCAAAGTACATGCAAACATATGTATGTGTTTGATAGCAAAACATTACTTTGTATGTAGACCTGTAAAAATATACATGAGATCCCATGCCTATGTGCTACGATGCTAAGAAAGAGTAGTAAAATAATGAACATCATCATACGTGACACTCTCTTTTGTCATGCTTCTTTGTAAGATGACGCAATATTTATCTGTTCTTTTATTCATCTCTCTTTTTCCCCCCGTGGGAATGCCAGGGGTCGATCTGTCAGTATAGAACTAGCATCACCACCTTTAGAAAATTTTATGCTTGGATTTTTCTTCATTTCTATTCCTCTCTTACATTCTGCCTTTTTCCTTTTCTTTTTGTTACCTCGTTCTTGTCTGTTTTCTGCCTTTCCGGTCCATTCTCCTGCCTTTTTCCCCCAAAGAGGCTCAAAAGATAGCAGTTCTCTCCCACGTCGAAGCCGGGTGCACTGATCCAGACTGGTCAGGCACGTAACGGCAGTACAACGCTTTTTTGCTCATATGACACATACTGACCTAGCAATAGCTGATGTTTGAGCATTCGACGGATAAGAAGAAGAATATCCCAGCGCAACAATAATCCTTTCATCTGGTTCTGGCTATCAACAACCAAGCTTCAGTAACCATATTCCCCCAGAACTGCAGCTCAACAAGCAGGCTTCTGTATACAAGATTATATTTTGTGCTGCTTTGTTTTATTTATCCCCTCAGCTACCGCCATATTTAGCAAAGTGGATAATTCTCTCGGTTTTTTATGAACAGATTTCTGTCCCTTTTTCTTACCGTGATCATCTTTATTTCTGCAGCATGCAAATTAACAGAAAAAACAACAATATGCAAAGGAGGTTGAAGACAGAGTGTTGTCAGGGCTTGGCTTCGAAAGTATAGATGAATTATTGTTTTGGCTTTGCATACAAAAGAAATGTTGTTTTCCAGTACCGGAAACTAAATGCGGTGATCACGTGGGGGTGGTGATGGTAATTGTGGTGGTGTGTGGGTGTTTGAGTAAGTGTGTGTGTGTGTGTGTGTGTGTTTGTGTGTTTGTGTGTGTGTGT
>CM060326.1:42770051-42772551 GCA_030674155.1 Stramonita haemastoma | reverse complement strand
GCTTCAGAAAGCAATAATTTGCTACGGAAATTAGAGGATCGCGGGGAGTGGAGAAAGCTGGTTGCAAAATCTTCTTTGGTTTCCCCACTGTCCGGGAAACTACTGAATAGGTGAAAGTGAAGGTGGAGGTGATCTGAAATAAAAGAGTAAGACATGGAAAGTAAAAGTTTTTAAAGTAGAATAAGAAAAAAGAAGGGGGAGATTGATTTCCTTGTTTCCCCTGCCGGTTACCATGTTGCACAAGGCTGGTAACTCTGCTTGCGTTATGTCTTGTGTGCACGTGACTGGTGTACATAGAAGACAAGACAGTCGCTTCCCGCTACTTGATATAAGATGACAGAGTCGTCAATATCACTGGAGGTAGACAAAGGAATGGAAAGAATGCGACATGACATGCAACTGTGGGTGGGGAAAAAGCAGCTTTCTTTTATCTTGTTGTGAAAAAGGTATGCTGCAGTGTATGTTTCAGAGGGTTAAAAGAAATGTACATATAATGTCAAAGTTATCCTTCTCCCTCCTCCCCCACTCCCCTGAGGTGGTAGCAGAAAAGGATACAGACTGACATAGTTAAAGTGTGCTCCCCTATAACCCCCCCCCCCCCCCCCCCCTCATCCAGTCCTTATACTGTTATATCAGATTCGATCAAGTGTCTTCTTCTGTTAGTGTCCACATCAATGGTGAATGTAGAGAAGTACTGTCGAAAGAAATCTTCCCTCCGGGGGTCTGTCAGTATAAATTGCATCACCACCTTCTGGAAAATCTGTGCTAGGATTATTTTTTTCTGTCTCTTTGGTTTTGCATTGTTTATTTTCCTTCTGTCACATTGTGTTGTCTACTATCTGCCTTCTTGGTCCGTTTCCCTGTATTTTTCCCCATAAAGGCTTGCAATTTAGTAATTCTCTCTAAACCTGAAGTTAGATGTGCTGGGCTTGAATAGCCAGGATCTTAATAACAGCGCAATACATTTTCGTTCATATAACAGACAGCATCAGTTGCTGTCTGAGCTTTTGATAAAGAGAAAGACGAAGAGAGAATAAGACATCAGGTCCTTAGGAAACAAGTTTTCTTCCACTAAGTGTGTCAGGCCTGAATCTCTACCCGATACTGGCTGGAAGGAAGTGGGCTGTCCTCTTTCTTCCAATGGATTTCTCTTTTTCGCAATAACCATTTCCCTATCTTGCTTTTCTGCCATCTTCGTTTCTTGTCTTTGTTGCTGTGTGCTGGGTTTTTCAGTGGTCAGGTATTTTTGGGTCTGTGTTGGTTGATGTGGTGTCACGGCTGAAAAATAGCACTGCTCTCTCCGGGTAAACTTATTACAATTGAATTTCTTAATTCGATTTTTATTCAATATGTTTATTTCATCCTTTATTTGGTCTTTTCTTGTATTTGGTTCGTTGCAATGAGCATTTAGTCTGTTTTTTTCTTTTTTGCCAAGTACTTCAGTTTATTGCCATTTCGGAGATGAAGTTTTTTTTATTGATTCTTTGTTTTGGCATGACTTTTAATCAAAACCGTATGATTCTTTACAAAACTTTTCCCGCCCAAATCAGGGATAATTGACAGTAAAAGACATCCCTAAGAGTTATCTCTATCATTTACTGGCAGAGGGCTAAAAACATGTCCCTTTTATTCCCGCATAAACCCTACAGGTTAGAACTGGCAATTTCTTCCTCTGTGAGCATCCAACATGAGGTGTTAGAGCTGCCAAAGACCTGTCCTTCCAGCTGCCATGTAAACGAGATCCAGTAATACCAGTCAGGTCTTGTAGAAGATCTGACTCAGCTCATACACATGCATTACGTACATTTTACCTAAGTGCCCTGACATCCACTGATCCGTCCGCGTCTTTTTTTTCTGAGCTAAGAGCTGAGGTAGGCTTCATGACCCATGAAAATGAGAATTTCTCAGAAATGGGATCCAGAAGAAGCAAGCCATTAGTGTCTGTCATAAAGACTGACAGATGGAAGGAGGTGTAGGTCGTCATGGAGACGAGGGGAGACGAGGGAGCGAATCAGGACCTCATTACTGACAGATAGGCAGATTGCAGTGCTCTGTCCCTCAAGTGAAGGTTACGCTCAAAACAGAATATATTCCAACCTGTCCATGTATTGCCCTAGTTCCTGAGCTGAAGATGAAAGGGGGACTGTACCGCCATGTGAGTTGGACACATAAGTGTATGTGTGTGGGGGGGGATTTGTGTGTGTGTGTGTGTGTGTCTGTGTGTGTGTGTGTGTGTGTGTGTGTCTGTGTGTGTGTGTGTGTATGTGTGTCTGTGTGTGTGGTGTGTGTGTGATTGTAAGTGTGTGTGTATGAGTGTGTGTGAGTGTGTGTGTGTGTGTGTTTTGTGCGCGCGTATGTCTGTATGTCTGTATGTCTGTATGTCTACATGTCTGTATGTCTGTATGAGTAGGGGTATATGTATGCTTGTTATGTATGTTTACATGTGTGTGTGTGCGCGCACGGGTATGTATGTGTGTGTATGTGTGTATGCATATGTGTA
>CM060326.1:42762551-42765051 GCA_030674155.1 Stramonita haemastoma | reverse complement strand
TTGAGTCTTCATGTTTCAGAACAGCACCATAGAGATTCTGGAGATAAAGGAAATCATGACAGACAGACGGACAGACAGACAGAACGGACAGACAGACACATTCACACACACACGCACATACACACACAAACGCGCGCGCACACACACACACACACACACACACACACACACACACACACACACAAATCAGTCAGGCAGGCAGGCAGGCAGGCAGGCAGGCAGGCAGGCAGGCATACCAGATCAACCACTGTGGTTGTTGTAGATGCATGTTTCTGAACAGCGCCATGCAGATTGTGGAGATGAAGAAGATCTCCACAGATAGACAACCACACACAGACAATCAGTCTGACAAACAGAAACACAATCAATCAGACAGACAGGCAGAGAAGATCAATCACTGTGGTTGTTATATCTGCCTGTTTCACAACAGCACCATTTAGATTGTTGAGACGAGGGAGGTCACTACAGATAGACAATCGGAGAGAAAGATAGACAGACAGACAGAAAGACAGACAGACAGTCACACAGACAAGCAGACAAGACCAATCCCTGAGGCTGTTGTATCTACCTGTTTCAGAACAGCACCATGGAGATCGTGGAGATGAAAGAGATCCCCTCTCCCCCATGCCTGCCATACGGAACTCCCACCCCCTCCTTCCTCACCCTCACCACACCCCTACGCCCCCTGCCCTGGACCACAGCAACCTACGTATGCCCCCTGCCCTCCCCGTGTCACGTGGTCAGTTGCCTAGCAACACTGTACGGCGAAGGAGCGGCGGCGGCAGCAGCGGCAAAAACGTTCCGCCGCGGCGGCGACGACTGCTGTCCAACTTCAAGCAGAAAGCCAAGCAGATCAAGGTGAAGATTCCCGGGTGCAGGACGTCAACACCATTGACCGCTATGCGCGCCTGCTCTTCCCGCTGCTCTTTGTGCTCTTCAACGCCAGTTACTGGGCACTCTACCTCCTCAGGTGAGGTGCCCTGCCACCCCACTCCAAGGCACATGGCGTGTTCTTTTTAGTATGGTTGTACAAGGAGAGAGAGATTCTACTACCTACCTACGTCTTCAGGAGATGTTTTGAGTTCTCTACATTTCCTTAGTTAAGGTGGGTTTTTCTTAGGGCAGTCTGCAAGTCTGCATCCTTAGCTAGAACACTGAGCTCGGTTTCCGACGTCACAGACATCTGCGTCTATCTTGAGGCACAAAGTCAGATGTCTGCGTCTATCTTTGAGGCACAGAGTCAGATGTCTGCGTCTATCTTTGAGGCACGGAGTCAGATGTCTGCGTCTATCTTGAGGCACGGAGTCAGATGTCTGCGTCTATCTTTGAGGCACACAGTCAGATTTCTGCGTCTTTCTTTGAGGCAAGAAGTCAGAGTCATCCACGTTCATTGTCATTTACGTCTCAAAAATCGAGGCAGTGAGTCAAGGTTTCTAGATACAGCTGGTCACAGACATCTATTACTGAGGCAGGAAGACGTCTAGCTTTTGGGTTAGCCTAAGGCCTTTGCATCCTTAACGGTGATTCAGGAGTGCAGATAGGCTGTTCATACTCCAGTAAGAATCATGAGCAAATGTGAAGTAGTTATGTGCAAATGCTGTAAACCAGGAACTCTGTCTATGCCATAACTATTTACACAACTTGTGTGGGATTGTTCTTGTCACTTTTATGTGATGCATAGCGGTTTCAAAAACAGAAAAGGCCAGCCAACAAGAACACAGGCAAAAAGGAACAAAAAATGAAGTTAATTCTTTAGAAAGGCAAGTCCTACTTGAAGACCTATTGATGAAACATGTCTGCTCCTCTTGTGCTGCTGAAATACCATGGGTAAGATGGGTGGTCTTTACAAGCAATTCAATCGCTGCTCTGCAACGTGTGTGTGTGTGTATGTCTGGATGGGATTACACAGTAGACTGTACTGTGTCCCTGTGTCGCAGAATACTAAAGAGTCAAACGGTAAAACTAGCAATTTACAAGGATGTAAAGACACATTGCGTTCTTTCGGTGTTTCAGTATCAATTTTGTGCAAACCATTCCACGTGTGTTTCTGACTTTTGAAAAAAAAGTTGATATGTGTTTGTAGTTGTTAACGTTTCTTTTTTTTATTTCAAAGGGATATGGAATACTCCACACCGATTCTGGTACGTCATGGAGCATTGAGACCATAATTTTGGACTGTGGGGACTCGGATAAGGAAAAGTGTAGAATCAGAATTATTCCACAGACTTGTTTGAGTGAGTTTAAGTGCCTTTAAAGCGGCTTCTGTTTGTGTGTCGTGACTACTCATAGTTTTATAAATACCAGTTATGACTGATATGTGTAGCGTTGATAAAGTGATAGATCCGTTATTTGCTTCCAACGTATTACTGTTATTAAATGTAAACTTTAACCGTACATTTTTTTTTCAATAAGATGTGGGCAATATACGGTAAAGTAGTGTTTTTGTTTTAAAGATTATTAAAGACAATACGTGTATGTGTATAGATATTCTTGTTTGCTG
>CM060326.1:42732551-42757551 GCA_030674155.1 Stramonita haemastoma | reverse complement strand
CTACACACACACACATACACAAACACACACACACGCGCACACACACACACACACACACACACACACACACGCACACACACACGCACATACGTACATACACACACATACATACATACATACATACATACATACATACATACATACATACATACATACATACATACATACATACATACATACATACATACATAACATCACACACACATGTACATACGCACGCGAGCGCGCACACACGCACGCACACACACGCACGCACACACGCACGCACGCACGCACACACACACGCACACGCACATGCACACACACATACACACACACACACACACACACACACACACACACACACACACACACACACACACACACACACACACACACACACACACACACACACATACACACACTCTCCATCGAAACCACCTAAACATCCCTTCTCAAAAGATCTCTTTTCCTGCAAAACCAGATGAGAAACCCATCTATTTCCCTCACACACCAAACGCACACTTATAGGAGATGTAAGATGCATGTAATTTTAATCCATGCATTAATCACAACCTTTCATTCCCCTCCACTCTCACCCGTAACCTCCATTTCCACTGAACTGTAAATGTCTCGCACCCTTTTCCCCTGAATTCTTTCAGCTTGAAATATTTCAGCACAGAATACGCTCCCCCTATCCATCCGCTTCTCTATGAATATGCATCTCCGCACACTGTCACAATGGCAACACATCCACTGCAAGTATTTTTTTGTGTTCTCATTTGCAAGTAGATAATGAAGCATCTTTTTTTTTGTTTTCTGCCTTGATGTTTCTTTTTTATTCTTTATTTGCTACCTGTTCTTTTCCTTTCTAGTTCTTTTGATACTTTTACTTTGCTTACAACTTTGTTTTCCTCTTTGGCCTCTTTCCTCGTTCTTTTTTCTCTCATTTTTGCCTTTTCTTTTGAATTTTTCCTGTATTTTTTCTTTTTGTTTGCGTCTTTTGCCATTTTATGCATAATGATCTTGTCCATTTGCTGTTTCTTTTTTTCTTTGCCAATTTTTGTTACAGGTTCCTGATATGTCCTTGTTTAAAGACAAATCATACACATAGCCGATCCCCTCCTTCCCTCAATGCTTTTAGCAAGTGCACATACTCGCTGGTGTGTAGTATATAGTGCAATAGCCATCTTTGTTTAAGAAGAAGCACGTCTTCTAAAAGTGTAAAAATAAAAATATCCGAATAGTTTTGTGGGTTTGCTCTTGCTTTATAATGTATTGTTATGCATTTGTTAGCAACGTTGGCAGTCAGTAACTTAATTTTTTCCGAGTTCATCATTGCTCTAGCCCGTTGTAGTTTTACGCTATTAATTAATTAATATGCAATCTCTTGGCAATGGTTATTTTTTTATACCCTTTCTACTTGTTTATATCCTGTAAAATATGCTGCTTGATAACCCTGCGCATTCTAGGGTAATTTATGATATATCTGCAACACATAATAACCATTTCATCTCCAAAATCAGTACTGCTAAAGATACTTACATTTTTCATCCCGGTAACGTTACCCGCTTTGTTATAACGCATAGTCCTTCAGAATAATCTTTTTGTTCATATGACCATGCTGATACAGCGTCTGTTCATATTCTTTTCTGTTGATGCAGTCTCTGCCGATATTGTCTTTGATGATGTTGTCTCCGTTTGTGCAATATCTGTTGGTGCAGTCTCTGTTAATGTTGCCTCCGTTGGTTCAGTCTCTGATGATCCAGTGTCTGTTGATGCAGTCTCTGTCGATTCAGTTTCTCTCGATACAATTTCTATTGACGTTGTCTCTGTTGATTCAATTTATGTTAATACAGACTTTGTTGATGCTGTCTCTGTTGATTTTGTCTCTGTTTACAATAACAGAGTATGCGTGGTGGATGTAGCAGTGAGAATATGGGGATTGAGGTACAGGTAGATGGGGATGTGGACAAAGCCTCAAGAACATAAAAATAATTATGTACCTGGAATAGGATTGTCTCCTTACAAAAACTGGACAATAAAGACAGAGAGAGATTTGATTTGATTTGATTTATTCTTTTATATCGAGGATAATGAAATAAGCACTCTTGTGCTTTTTTCATCCAGTCCCCGTGTGTATGCAGTTTTGTAAATGTCATCTGTTCCCACCAGCACACGGTGGCCTACTCTTACGAAAAGCAGAACAGAATTACGTGTGGCAAGATGTTCTGCGTGCGTTCGCACACGAGCCTCGGTTTAAAGTCTCATCCAAAGGACTTTTGGGGAGAGTGAGTCAGAACTGATGTTAACCTCAGGAGAAAAATCTTCTCGACCGGACTCGAACCCGGGTGGTCAAAATTGCTAGCGCAATGTTCTGATCACTAGGCTATCAGTCGAGAGAGAGAGAGAGAGAGAGAGAGAGAGAGAGAGAGAGAGAGAGAAAAGAGAGAGAGAGGAGAGAGAGAGAGAGAGAGGGGGGGGGGGGGTCATTAACAGGGGGACATTGTGCGGGCACAACAACACACACACACACACACACAGCACACACACACAACACACACACACACACACAACACACACACCACACACACCACACACACACACACACACCACACACACACACACACACACAACACACACACACACACACACACACACCACACACACGCACACACACACCACACACACACACACACACACACACACACACAACACACACACACACACACACACACACACACACACACACACACACACACACACACACAAACACACACACACACACACACACACACACACCACACACACACACACAAACACACATCTTCCTTCAGTTTTTCTGACATGCTATCATTTATCTGTTTTTTGTCATTTGTAGGAGTTCCTTCATTTATTGGGTGTTTATTTGTTGTGTTTTTCATGTCTTGAGGCTATTTCATTTCGGAGCATTCTTGTATTTGTTAGATTTCTTTCATGTAGGAATGTTGTTTCATTTGTGACCCTCATTCTTTGGTTGGTTACTCTTTCCTTTCTTGGTATACATTCATTTATTGACATTATTATGTTCATCTTCATTGTGTATTCATTTATTGACTTATTCTTTGTTGAAATCTTCATTTGCTGTACATTCATTTATGACATTCATTTATTGACATATTTCATTTGTTGACATTCTTATTTGTTATGCATTCATTTATTGACATTACTTCATTTATTGACATTACTTCATTTGTTGACATTCCTTCATTTGCTGCTATACATTCATTTATTGACATATACTTCATTTATTGACATATACTTCATTTATTGACATATACTTCATTTATTGACATATCTTCATTTGTTTACATTATTTTTGCTCTTCATTCTATTGACATATACTTCATTTTTGACATTCTCATTTGTTGACATTCCTTCATTTATTGACATTACTTCATTTGTTGACATTACTTCATTTGTTGACATTCCTTCATTTGCTGCAATACATTCATTTATTGACATTACTTTATTTGTTGAGCCACCACTGTAGTCTAGTGGTTGGGCGTTGGACTCGTAATCTAAAGGTTGCCGGTTGATCCCAGCTTTCGGCTATGGCATTGTGCCCTTGGAAAAGGCACTTTACGGCTATTTTCTCACCCCAACCAGGTGTAAAAGGGGTACTAACCTTGTGGGGGGGTTAACCCTGCCATAGACTGGCGTCCTATCCAGGGGGGGAGTCTATGACTCTCAGTCGCTTAACCCACATAAACCGGGATAAGCGCCGGCCTGATAAGCCTTAGGCTCGAGACAGACTTTAACTTTAACTAGCTTTATTTGTTGACATTCTTTTATTTGTTGATATACATTCATTTATTGATATTCATTCGTTTGTTGACATTCCTTTATTTGATGATATTCCCTCATTTCTTGTCATTCTTTAAGGTTTTTTTTTCTAGTTTCCTTCATTTGTTTTTATAAATTCATTTGTTGACATTTTTTTCATTTTTTGACATTCCTTCATTTTTTGACACTCTTTCACCAGTTCACATTTCTTCAGTTGTTGCCATTCCTTCAGTTATTGACATTTTTTGTATAATATGTTGCTATTCCTTTAGTTGCTGACATCCCTCCATTTGTTGCTATTCCTTCATTTGTTGACATTCTTTCATTTGTTTACATTCCCTTATGTGTTGTCATTCCTTTTATTTGCTGCCATCCCTTCATTTGTTGACACTCCTTCATTTGTTGGTCCGTTTCTTCCTTTACTAGCCTTCTTCAATTGTTGGGTGATCATTCATTTGATGTTTGTTCCGTTTCTGGTGTGTTGTGTTTGTGTTATCATTCATCTGTAGGCTGTTCCTTGTTTCTCAGCATTTATTTCCTAGCTGTTCATTGCATTTACTTGTCCAGGTTCTTTTTTCTTGTTGAAGTTCATTTCTCTGTTGATGCTCGTTCATGTCTTAGCCTTTCTTCATTTGTTTCCGTTTATTCATTTGTTTGCTTCCTTGTTAATTGGCCTCTCTTTGATTGCTGGCATTTATTTCTGTGCATTTGTCATTTCTTTCAATTCTTCTGTATGTCGGGAGTATACTGTTGAGGCATTCTTTTATTTGATTAGCATTCTGTCAGTTGTGAGCCTTCGAACCTTCTTTTTTTCTTTGGTGTTATTTATTTTAGCCATTCCTTTGTTGAAAACTCCTGTCTTTATTTCTTCATTATTTGACCTTAGCATTTATTGGGTGTCCCATTCTTTGTGGGATATGTTTCATTTGCTAGCTTCCCTTGATCGGGGCAGGGGTTCTTTTTCCTTTCGTGAACTTCTTTCACTTTTTGGTGTTTTTTCGCTTGTTTGGTATTTCTTCTTTTGTTGGGTATTCCTTCTTTTAGTGCCTTTCTTTCTTTCGTTGAGGTACTTCTTCTTTCGTTTTTGCGTTCTTTCTTTTGTTGGTTCTACTTTTACTGGCTTTTAATATATATCACTCACTCACTCACTCAGTCCCATGTCCCAAAGGACGTAGGGGGGACATGAGAAAAGACGCAACAGAGATCTTTTTCCATGCTTCACGATCCTGTGTGGCTAGTAGGAGGTGTTGTAGGGGTTGGGTGGTCCAGTCTTTGATGTTGTCAACCCATGATTTCTTTTGGCTGCCTCTTCTTCTCTTGCCCTCGACTGTTCCTTGCAGGATGGTTTTTGCTAGGGTGTTGTGTCTTGTGGTGTGACCAAACCACATCAGCTTTCTCCTCTTTATGGTGGAGAGCAAAGGCTCTTGGGGGCCCACACGCTTTTTGATTTCTTCTTTCACATAGTTATTGGTCTTGTGTTCTTTGTATGGTATTTTGAGAAGTCTTCTGTGGCAACTTGTTCTCGAATGCTTGGATTCTCCTCTCTAACTCTGCTGTCAGAGTCCATGATTCACAGCCATATAGGAGGATAGATATCACGAGGGATTTGTAAAGGTGGTATTTGGTGCCGAAGCTGATGTTGTTGCTTCTGATGATCTTCTCGAGTCTGACTAGAGCAGATGTTGCTGTTGCAATGCGAGCTTTCACTTCATTGTTTGATGTGCCATCTTTTGTTAGGATGGAGCCTAAGTATTTGAATTGGCTCACCTCTTCTAGTGTTTCTCCATTCATCTTTATTTCCGTGATGTCATTACTTGCGCTGTTGACCATGATCTTTGATTTAATATTATATATATATATATATATATATATATATATATATATATATATATATATATATATATATAATATATATATCCAATAATATCAGGTCTGCACAGAAGTTGACCCGACAGCTCGTTAAAATACCCTCCTCTTATTTATTAGACGCAGCCATGATTTAAGCTCGCGACTTTATGAACCCACATGAATTGAAGTCGAACGGACTTAAACACTCGGCTAGAACGTCCATCGTTGTGGTGTAAGATAGACTCTGTACTGTGGTTTATAGGTATACTTGGCTGTACTTTAGGGTTGACAGACTGAACGTGTTGTATAAATGGGCTGCACAGTATGGTGGCTATATTTTACGCGTTGCTGTTGACAACGTGGGCTGGACATAGTGTTGGGTATAATTATTTTTAGGCGTTATTATTGTAAAAATTGGGATAGACATAGTGGTGGGTATATTTTACGCGTTATTATTGCAAACATGGGCTGGGCATTGTGGTGGGTATATTTTACACGTTATTATTGTACAAATGGCTGGGCATTGTGGTAGACAGCTTCTGCAAGATTAAGCATTGACTTATGATCTTATGTGACGGACTGTATTTGCATTGTTTTTATTTGTCTGAGTGTGTGTGCGGGTTGTAACCAATACGAATGCCACCATATGTGATCATTATGTAGATTTAACGTGTAAATTGATTATGTGCGCGCGTGCATTCGTATGTGTGTGTGTTGTGTGTGTGGTTTTGTGTGTGGTTTTGTGTGTGTTGTGTTTGTTTGTTTGTGTGTTTGTGTGTGTGTGTGTGTGTGTGTGTGTGTGTGTGTGTGTGTGTGTGTGTGTGTGTGTGTGTTTCTTCTCATTGTTCAATGTCCATTCACTACAAGGTTATTTAGACAACGGTACATTCACGTCATGAATGTACAAAAAAGGGGATGAGGGGAAAGGGTGAAAGGATGAAGAATGTGATGGATGGTTTTGTAAATGTCATCTATTCCCACCGGCACACGAAGGCCTACTCTTAGGAAGAGCGGGACAGGTTTTAGCGTGTGTACAAGATGTTCACGCGTGCTGCGTGTTACGTTCTGCATTAGTCACCTGTCCGTCACCTGCGGTTGCAGACGACAACAGCACATGTTGGCCTAAGCAACCACAGGCGCCTGCAGTTACATACTTACAGTAGCCCTGCTAGAGAGGTCGTTTGGCCATCGTGTGCCGGTAGGAGCGGATGACAATTTTTTTAAAAATAGCATGCACACATATGTCATGTTTAGGCACCATCCCTGAGGAAAAATCGGTGAGTTGGAGTCCAAGGGCAGCTCGGGGCTGTATATGGCAACATTCTGGTGGCTCCTGTGACGGTACTGGAACCATTCGTATCGGTCATTGCCTCTGCAATGGATCATTCCAGTGGCGTGGAGAGGGTGGGGTCTGCTGCATGGGTAACAGCTTGCCCTCCATACTTATTTACCCAGAATTTGCGCTCTAAAGACTAGAGCGAAACTCCGTAGTCTTCCGAGACTGATGGGTGCCTTCTTCTTTTCTTCTTCTTCTTCTTCTTCTTCTTCTTCTTCTTCTTCTTCTTCTTCTTCTTCTTGCTAGGGAAGTCCTAAAACTAAGAGTAGCCCTGTTATGGAAGTCCAAAAGCTAAGTATGATTACCTGTATATGCTTGTTTTTCTGTGTGAAATTTCGGTAAGTTGATAACCAGTGATGTTTCTATGTGTGTGCACACGTGCACAGATACACACTCGTGTGTGTGTGTGTGTGTGTGTGTGTGTGTGTGTGTGTGTGTGTGTGTGTGTGTGTGTGTGTGTGTGTGTGTGTGTGTGCATTCTTACCCACCAGTAGGAGTCTTGGAGAGGAGATGGCGCCACCAAGCTTCTTCAAGCCAACTGCAAGGACATGATGAGAAAAACAAAACAGAAAGACATGCCGGATCGGTCGAGGCCCGGATCAACAACGACCGCGCTACCCACTGCAAGCCTCCAGGGTGGGAGTGACAAGTGTGCTACTGGGGCAGAACCAACTCTAAAGCTTCCAGCTAAAGGGGCAACCATTGGTACATGGAATGTAAGGACTCTGTACCAAACAGGAAGAGTACAGGAACTTACACATGAATTACAGAGGTATAAATGGACATCCTAGGGCTTGCGGAAGTCAGATGGATTGGCTTCGGAGAAACAACCACGCAAGACGGCCACAAAATATGGTACAGCGGAGAAGAGAAACTTTATCAACATGGAGTAGGCTTTATTGTCAGAAAAGAGATTGTGTCAAGCATCATCAGCTGCACACCAGTATCCAGCAGACTCATCTCAATCAGAGTTTCTGCAAAACCCCAGAATCTCACCATCATCCAAGTGTATGCTCCAACATCTGACTACGATGATGACCAGATAGAAGAATTATATGAAGAACTTGAAAACGTCCATCCCCAAAAAACGCCCCCAAAAGACATCCTTATTGTGGAAGGTGACTGGAATGCTAAGGTGGGGCCTGATGCCTATGACACCTGGGCAGGAACCTCAGGACGATTTGGACTGGGAGAAACAAATGACAGAGGACAACGGCTGCTGGAATTCGCAAAGAAGCACAAACTAACTTTGGCTAACACACTCCACCCTCACAAGCTACCCAGAACATCAACCTGGCACTCACCAAATGGTCTGACTCATAATCAAATTGATTACATTCTGTCACCCCAAAGATTCAAATCCAGCATAAACAAGGCAAACACAAGAACATTCCCAGGAGCTGACATTGGCAGTGACCACGACCTTGTACTGACCACCATCAGGCTGAAACTGAAAGCAAAACAACAGCCAAAAAGCCCATGCATAAGATTCAACCTGGAAAAACTCAAAGACCCTACAGTGGTTGAGATCTTCCAAGCCAACATTGGAGGAAAGTTCGCCGCACTCACAGCCATCGACAATGATGTGGACACACTGGCCAACAACATCAAAGAAGTGCTAACGACAGCAGCAGAAGAAACATTAGGAAGAAGCAGAACAAAGAAACAACCCTGGGTGACAAATGAGGTTCTTGACCTCTGCAACAAAAGAAGAGAACTTAAGAAACAAAAGTTCACAAGTCAAGAAGCTTACAAGAAGTACATGGATAGCCACAGAGAAGTGAGGAAAAAGATGAGAGAAGCCAAAGAATTCTTGTGATAGAAGATCTTACGCATACATTCGAAAGGCCTGTTTGTATTTCTCTTTGGGGAATCAGGCCCCAAACAGTCTTTACTTTTGCGTCTTTCTTTGTGCACTACTGGAAAACACTACACAGCCTAAAGGCTTGTAGTTGGGAAGAAAAAAGACGAAGAGATCTTTTTCACATGCTTCACGATCCTTCAGTGGACTGTTTAGTGGGGTATTTGTTTGTAACATACTCGCCTCCCCGCCCTCGACGTTACCTCACGAGGGCAGGTTTTCTTGTGCCCAAACCCATAGCTTCTCCAGTAGAGAAAGCCTCCACATTTGACTAGAGGTGTGTCTTGTATGGTATTTTGAGAATCTTCTGAAATTTTGAATGCTTGGAATCCTCCCCTGTGAAGTCGATTCACATCCAGTGGAATAAATCACTAATTAAAGGTGTTTGGTGAAGCTGATGGTCGATTCAAGATCCTGGTCGAAAGGATCCACGACTTCACCAAGTTTTGAATGGCCAAATATTGAATGGTCACTTTCAGGTTATCTTCTATTGTATATTACTCGCTGCCAAGAACTGAAACTATATAAATAAACAATATAGAATATATCTATATATATATAACTATAAGATTCCAATAAGTTAGTCTCACAGACTGAACCAAGCTCGGTAAAATACCTCTGCAATAGACGCAAGCAGCTTTAGACCCATATAACCACATGCAATTGAACAAGACTTACATCGGAGAAGTCTCGTTAGAGAAGTATAACACAGAAATGTGGTTTACTAACTTGCTTACTAGGTTCACAAAAGCGTTTGTACAGGTATGGCTGACGGTATTGGCAATATTACGCGTGCTGTTCAACGTGGGCTGGCATAAGTTTGGTATAATATTTAGGCTCTGTTACGTAAAAAAAAGTGACAGTGGTGTATATTTACGCTGTATTCTTGCAAACATGGTGGGGATTCGGTGGGCTATTTTTACACTTTATCTTACAAATTCTGGACATCAGGTAGACAAGCCTGCAAGATTAAGCATTGCACTTTGATGACCTTATGTACCTGATTTGCATGTTTATTTGTCTGATGGGCGGGTTGTAACAATAAATGCACAATGTCAAGAAATTTAACTGTAAGATTTGAGCGCGCGCATACGAGGTTGGATGGTTAGTTTGTGTGAATTTAGTCGTGTTTTGGTTGTTGTGTATTGATGCATCGGATATAGATGGATGGAGTGTCTAGTAGGTTTTGAGGGTGGCTGTGTCTTGTGGCTGTCTCTCCTAACAATAGCAATGCCATCAAACAATGTTATTGACAACGCTTACATTCACGTCATGAATACAAAAAAGGATGAGGTAAGTCAAGATGAAGAATGTGATGATGGTATGTAAAGCATCTATTCCACCGGCACCGAAAGACCTACCTTTACGAAACACTTTTACGTGGTACAATGTTACCTCTGCGTTTACGTTTGATATCACTGGCTCGTCACGCAGGTTGAGAGGAGAAACAAGCACATGTGAAGCAACCACAGGACGCCTCAAATACTTACAAAGACACAAGATCCAATACTGTGGAAAGACATGAAATTTTTAAAAAATGCATGCCCCCCATAGTCTTTAGCACTCCCCTAGTAAAAGAGGAGAAATCGCTGATGTGGATTTGGTCATCCACAAGACACGAACACCCACTAAAACCATTGCTAAGGAAATCAGTTCAGGGCGAGGAGAAGAGAGGGCAAGAGGAGAAGGAGGCCGCACAAAGCTGCCATATATTCAGGCTTTGCGCACATAAAGACTAGAGCGAACCGTCCCGAAACCCTTCTTCTTTGCTAACACTCCAAAACTAGCCAACAACAGTATTCTTAATGCTTGGTTGTGTGGAAGATCTCTAAGTTGACCGTGATTTTTAATGTTGCACACGTCCAGAACACACTCGTGTGGTGTGTGTGTGTGTGTGTGTGTGTGTGTGTGTGTGTGTGTGTGTGTGTGTGTGTGTAGTGGTGTGTAGTGTGTGTGTGTGTGTGTGTGTGTGGTGGTGGTTTTTGTTGTTTGTGTGTGTTTCGTGTGTTTTCTTGACATGAGTAGCATCCAGACATGAAAAGAATTGCTCTCTGTATTTTTTGTTTTGTTTTGTTTTGGTTTGGTTTTGCAGGAGACCAGACAACTTGTTTGTAATATCTGCAAGACAGTATTTTTGATACAAGAGAATGGACAGACAGTCTGGCACTCTGGAAGCTACGCTATGTTGACACCTGACAGAAGTCACCAAATAAAACTGGGAGAGCGTCAAACTGCCAGCAATATTTGGGCAAGGAATCCCCCTGTGCATTAGGTCCAGCACTGTTGTCATTGTATTTTTGCACACTGTCTCCAATATTGATGTAATAGTACACTGCACTGGTGGCCTTATTGTACAGCTCTTTGATGACTCTGACCAGGTTTACACTGATGCGGTACAAATGCATGGTTGCCCACAAAGCTGCATACCAGACCCTGTCAAATGTCTTCTTCAAATCAATAACACGTGGTAGAAGTCTGGTTGGTTTTGAAGGCACCGCTTACAGAGTATTCTAGGGTTGAATGTCTGGTCTGTTGTGTTGCGTCCTGCGCTGAAACTTGCTTGTTCCTCAGCAGTGATTACCATGCTTTATGTTTTATGGAAACATAACAGCTTTAAAAACTGTACAAATAGATGGCACAGGGAAACGGCCAGATGTGATCTTAGGTTTATAGAGTAGGTTCACAAACGAGTAGGTTGTGTGTACTGTTAAACCTTTGAAGAATAGACGGTTTTCTAACTCTATATTTGATGTATTATGCACCCCCACCCCCACCCCAACTCTTGAGCAAACAAAAAACGTATCAGTTATAGGTGATATTTTGTTAGTATAATTCTTTCGTTGAAACAAACACAAAGAAACAAATGCGCTCTCTCTCGCGCGCGCATAAAGCGCGCGCGCGCGCACACACACCCACACACACCGACACACACACACACACACACAAACACAGCTACCTTTGTAGTGGTGACTAGAATTCTTAAGAGAGGTCATCACCCTTTTATTATTCTGATGTTGGAACAGACACTTGTGCCTTTGTTCGGGTGGCTGTAAAACTATTTACAAAGATAATTACCTAAATACATTTTTGTTCCTCGGTTAGAGCTCCATGGTTCAACAATGTTGAGATTCTTACGTACACGACCGTCCCCATCCCCCCACCAACAATTTAGGTAGTTTTATTCCGGTTTCAGATTCCGGTTTCGGATAACACAACACATGTGTGCATGCGTTTTTTGACATTTTGTCATCTGTTCCCACCAAAAAGAATGGCCGACTCTTTTGAAAGGCGGAACAGAGTTTTCAACATGTGTGCAAGATGTTCTGCGCGCATCTTGCACACGGGGCCCCTCGGTGTGTAGTCTCATCCGAAGGTCTTAAATATTCAGTACTATTTTCTTGTCAAACTGGTAAGGAGGGGGGCAAGGCTGGATTCATACCCAGAAACCTCTTACTCTCCTTGTTTAGCAGGTGAATGTTTTAACCGTCCTGACACTTTCCTTTATATTATCATGACATGATATAGGAACAAACACTGAACACATTTGTTGTCTTGACTGATTTTGTCTTGCAGGGATGGGCTGGATTATGATGCAAAGTGGGTAGTATCCTAGTGCAGTGTTCTCGGTGTTTTTGTGTGTACTGAAAATGTTGCTCTGTGAACACGTTTGTCATTATGTTATTATTTCTCTGGAGATGCCTCTTGCCTGATGTCGTAGAGACTGTAGATATGCCAGAAATGTACTACTGATAGAGGTATAATTAACATTTGAGAAACATGGTAAAGCAGGACGTGAAGGATCGCAGATTGTTGCCCAGCAGACCAAACAGGGCAATGCAGGTCATGAAAAAACGCATCCCAAAGCAATCTCAGCTGGATGGATATCATTATTATGGTGAAAGGCTGCTTGGGGCTCATCTTTATCCTCCCATTTTTACAGGATATATTATTTTCCATTGCAAACCTGTTAACACATGGGGGAAAACTTAATTGTTTTGTTTTCGAGAGCAAAGAAATAGTAGAACATGCATCTTGCTCATACATAGTAAAACGAAAGAAAGTACAGATGTCGATGGGAACGTATTACATAATTTACAAAACTGGATACACACAGGGACTGAATGTAATTAAAAAGCACATAAGTGCTTATTCCATTATCCTTGTGTGACAGAGAGCAGATATGTGATCTGCCGCGACTCTGTATATTTTCTTGGCGACGACAGCACGGTAAGATAGTGGAAATGTGGCCTCTAAAACGAGGCTGCGTAGATACTACCTTTTACCGCTACGGGCATTGTGCATGCAACAGATTGTCCCCCCCCCCCCCCCCCCAACGATACAAAACATCGCACAATTCACAGGTGTGGATCTAAATTTAGATCCACGACGCTTCAATTGGCAGCTCCGATCGCATGGGAAGTAATCTAATTACCGCCCCGTCACATTCGAAATACAAGAAAGAATAAATAATAAATACATAAATAAATAAATAAACCTGATGGAACATCTCCTATTTACATGCAGGCAGAAGCCTGTAATAAAATCTCTCTTTTTGGTCTGATGTAACATCTCTCGCTGAGAATTTTTAGGTGTCTCTCCTTTTGGTCTGAGGTATCATCTCTCGCTGAGTATTTTCAGGTATCTCTCCTTTTGATGTCATGGAACATCTCCTCTTGCAGAAATTAAGATGTCTCTACTTTTGATCTCATGAGACATCTCCTGTCTGCAGGGAGCCAGGGAATATGATCACCAAGAGCTGTTTAGCTCTGGAGGAATAAGACAGAACCAGTTAATGTAGCATACTGTTTCCTACCCGCAACATGTCTTTATAATGCAATGATGGTTCAGACACTGGATTCAAAAGCTGATTTATTAGTCTTCGAATGGCAAACCTAGACATGACATCAACTTCACACCCCTGAAAGTGTAAGCCGGTTTTCATTTGATGCAGGTATTATGATATGACCCTGGAAAATGAATACATGATAGTTTGTGGTTTATTTTTTCGCATATGATAATACTTGATTTTAAAGCCTCGTTACTGTGGCTCTCTATGACAGAGTTACTGCCCCTGTGTGGCATTGATGGTTTGCCAGAGTATGGAGGCAAAGAACAACTGAATGCTTTCGTTTTCATCCTGGAACCTGGCTATATAAACAGCTGCACTGTGTCAACCCAGGCTGCCTTTTTTTAGTTAGGCGATTTACAAATAATTTTCACAGTATAGCTTATTGGTCAGAGCAATCGCTTTCCCCTAGCCAATATTGAGCTCCATTGAATGTGGTTACCAAGTGGATGTGTAACTGTTTGCGCACCTTGGCTTCAGCACTGTCTTTCAATTTTCCCAGCTGTAAATGGGTACTTGCCCTATTTAGGGTCAGGGAAGGTAAAGCAGTGGGGAGAGGAGATGGGCGCCGCCCTCAATATGCTGGCTTCTCCAGAAGCCAAGGTCTCTAATGTCTCGCATCCGCTACGACCACATAGGTTTTGGAACACCTTTAGCGTTTCTCTAACCTTTGTGTTCATACTTAGTAGAATAATGATAGCCCTGTTTATTGACTAATTTCCATCCTTTTGACTATTATACTGTATATTGAGTTATGTGTAAAGAGTTGCATTTTCTTAAGACCGCAAAAGGCGTCCTGAAAAACAGGTGTTTAACATTATCAACAGTAAAAGATAAAGCAGACTTAAAGGTGAGCTAAACACTATAGACAACAACAGCTTTAATTGTTCGAACTCGTTGCAGCATTGAGATCAGTCAGCAGCTGGCACAGATAGGATGTGTCAGCTTGTTGACATCATCACACTTACAAACTAGGCTCGGACATCAAAACTCTCCTCTCCTTCGCTCCTTTACCTTCCCTGACCTAAAAGAGGGCATGTACTCATTTACAGATTGGAGAACTGGGGGGCTCAAAACGGTCACCTATTCAATTGGTGAAGAGTTTAGATCAATCTGTATATTGATTATGTTAATACTTACATCATCGGTTTTGTGTGAGTGATGGCACAGCTTTTGATTTGCAAACAGGGCTGCTCTTCCAGCCGTTTCTTTTCCCCACCTTCGTTGAGTCTCTGTCAAGTACAAATCAGATACTAAGAACGTTTTACCAAAACCTTCATCGCTAAAATTTCCAGTCAACCAAACGTTCTTGCATTTGTTCTAATGGCAACTTAAAATAGAAACGACTCAAAACCCCCAAAAGAGATATTCTTGCCATCTTGCAGACTTGCCATTACATGAATTCATCCAATATTTTACAGCATCAGTGACCGTAGCAGGAGCTTAATTTCAATTCATTTGTTGTGTTGTGTGTGTTGTGTGTCTGTGTGTGTTGTGTGTGTGTGTGTGTGTGTGTGTGTGTGTTGATATAGTATCGATTGTAGAATTGCTTCAACAGTTATCGGGATTACGAGAAGGTGAGATTCATCAAAGATTTGAATGACATCAGAGTATAAATAGATTAATTCAGAACAATTCTATCAATCAACGGATTACGAAGAAAAGAAGAGCAACTTCACTCAAAAGAAATTGATCTGACATCAGGTTATAAATAGATTATTCAGAATAATTCTAGTCAATCAAGCATTTCGAAAGAAAATAAAGAACTGACTACAGTTGTATGGCATATTATTTAAACTATACTTTAAGTCACAAATTCACTTTACATTTGTACAGTACTTAGTTTTAACCTCAAGTTGATGTCGGCAAACCAAAAACGAAACAATCCTCCATGACAGAGAAGAACGGTTTGACATCAGCTGCCTTGCGATTCCTATAAGAGGTCTGATTCCTTTTCCAGATATTGAACGGCTGTCAACGTAGTTTATGTAGTTTTGCACACGATGTAGAGTGTGTGTATATGTGTGTGTGTGTGTGTGTGTGTGTGTGTGTGTGTGTGTGTGTGTGTGTGTGTGTGTGTGTGTGTGTGTGTGTGTGTGTGTGTTCTTGCGCACGAGTACGCGCGTTGTGTGTGTGTGTGTGTGTGTGTGTGTGTGTGTGTGTGTGTGTGTGTGTGTGTGTGTGTTTGTGTGGGTGCATGTGTGCATGTATGTGTGTACATGAGTGTGAAACAAACAACGATGTTTAGCACAAAATGTCAAACACAAAGTAAGTAGTAAATCATTCAACCCCCTGAAGAGTTTCCAATGCAATAAGTTATTCCTTGACAGCTTTCTGTCATTGTAATAGGCGTTGGCGAATGCTCATGCAAGTATATACCCCCCTCCGCCCCACGCGCACACACACAGAGACACACAAGCATATATATATATATATATATATATATATATATATATATATATATATATATATATATATATATACAGAGAGAGGGGGGGGCACACAGACAAACAGACAGAAAGAGACACAAAAAGGTGAGTTGTGTGTCAGTGTGACTGCGAATGCGTCTTTTTCTGCAAGTAATGAATGTACATTAAACAAAATAAATCAACAAATAAAAACAACAAACACACACACATACACAGGAACACACACATACAATCATACACATACAAGCACATACATACACAAGCACACACACACACTCACACACACACCACACACACACACAACACACACACACACACACACACACACACACACACACATTCATAAACATATTTTGCCACAGCTTAGCCTGAATATGAAATAAAATGTAATTTAAATCTTTTGTCCCTTTGATTAACTTCATCACGGTAAAATCTTATAGTTATGTGCACCATTGCTTGAAAAGATAATGTTATGATGAATGTTGTAAGGATACTGCTGTTTTTAGTAAATTAATTATATTAATTTATTATTATTTGAATTTTATTATTATTATTATATTATTAGTATTAATTATTATTATTATCGAAATGGGTGTAAATGTCTTTCTTGAAAGTTTTTTTTTTTTTTTTTTTAATTTTGACTACGGAGTGTTTTCACGTGTGCTGAAAGCGTGTTCCAGGGTAAAGCTACTTGAGTATGTCAGGCTTGGTTGAAAGAGGTTAGTTCTAGGTGATGGTAGTTGAATTGTGTAAGGATATTGGGAAGACATATCGCATTTAGATCAAAGGTTTTGTGGAGCAAGTCCTGTCATAATTTTATTCATAAGTGTTTCTTTATTTATGATGAACATATCTTTTGATGGAAGAATCTCAAGTTTTTCAAAGTCTGTTGCAATTAAGGTGGAAGATTTCAAGAGAACTGCTTTGACTGCTTGTTTGTAGAGGCGCTATTATGACGTTTTAAACTATTGTCACTGACTGTTTCAAAATGTGTAGAACAATGATTAATGAAAATTAAAATGTAAACATGTAGGGATAGTTGTCAGGCACGTATGTTGATAAAGTGTTTGATTTTGCATAGTTCTAAAATTGTTTTGCATGATTTATTTATGTGTGGCTTCCATGAAAGGCTGTTGTCAATCATTATGTCAACAAGTTTATGGTTATCAACTTCCTCAATATTTTCGTTGTTGATTGATATTGGCTGATGTCTAGTTTCCATGCTTTATCTTTTTTTGTCTTGTTGGAATAAGTATGACTCTAATCTTTTGGGAGTTAAATCACATATGGCTATAATTGCACCATTTGCTTAGAGCATCAATGCTACCTTGTAAGGAGGTAGATACATTGTTAAGGTTGATGTGACTTGTATGAACTGTAGTGTCATCACTAAAAAGTTTACATGATCCTTTGATGTAAAGTGGACAGTCATTAACATATTATGAATAATAAGGCAATGCCCCCAAATCAAACTAACTCAATTACAACAGCATTCCATAAAGGCCTCCTGATGTTTTGTGCTCTGTGCACACATTTCCAAATACGAACCATTTGCAAGTATTACAAGTTCAAAGTAGTTGCTGCAGACTGACATATTTCCCAATTTTGCTAACACACACAATTGCACTAACACAACAATACTACTGTGAAATGAACTAAAGCACCCACTGTGCAAAACACAGCACAGTACTTAATCATAATGGCTCCTTCCCCAACTTCTCTGTTCGACAAAATGAACTTATGTTATCAGTGGCTATGCATAATACAGGGGAACTCTACTCCCAGGGTGCTACCTGTTCCTTTTACATTTACATACATGCATAGTAATCCCAACGCAAAAGTTACCCAACCATGGGTAGCAAGACCTTTCACCCCCAGGTGTCGTCTTAAACAACTACAACATATCAGCCATAACCCTTCCAAACTCTTTACTCATTTGTTCCAACAGAGGTGTAGAATACATAAGAACATTTCTCCTTGAGAAATTCACTTGCCCTTCACATGAACATGTGTCTCCATAATCTATATTTCACAAACAAAATTCAAAACACATACATCAAAATGATCTCCTAAAAATGCTCTCACTTATTCACTCTAAAGACTAATCAACACCGTAAAACTCATAGCATGGGAAATGCTTGAAGCATGAAAGAAGATCTGGGTGCAGTGTGTCTTTGTAGGTGATGGCAATGCCACCTCCATGGGAGAGTCTGGGGAAAGAACAGTTTTATAGCCAGGTGGTTACGGCTGTTTTATTTTTGGTTCGTGGCTTTGCAGTTTTAACCATATTTCAGTAAGTAAAGCTAAATTTCTGTTTTGTTCAGAGATAAAATCAGAGAGAAAGTCGGCCTTTCCTTCTGGGCAGACTAATTGTACATTGTACAGACAAATGTGAAGAGGTTTTGAAGGAGGCAGAGATGTTGAAAACGACAATGGTGAATTAGAAGACGATCAGAGGAAGCTCGAAGAGGATGAATGCAATGGCGGTGAGGTAGACGGTGGAAAAACAGACAATACTTTGGATGCTGAGTCAGGTGTGGAGGGTGGTAAAGAAAGTGGGTCAGGCTGGGGATTTGAATCTTGGCATACAGCATGAAGCAAATTATGAGCAGGAAAAAACATTGCTAGAGTCACACACATCATAAGACACATTACAATCAGGAAAAAAAACAACATTGCCAGAGTCACATAAATCCACAACTGAGGGAAGCATGTCACGGGAGTAGAGGCAGTGTGGTCAGTGGTTACGTAATTGCGGAAGTGACGGAAGTGACGTCAGAGGTGATGGCGGAGACACGTAGAAGCCGAACACTCCGCGGGCGATGACGTATGCTTGCACGTGTTCCTCTTCTGTTTTTTTCTGTGATTCTTGTCCATGTTTGAAATATGTTGTTTGATAATCTGCGTCAAATCTATTATGTTTGCGGACTATTTCACATAATGACACTAACGTTCAAGTTTCTGATATGTATGTTTGGTATTTTCATGTTTTCGTCACTCACCGAATGCTGACATCAGTTACAGGATCTTGAACGTGTTCGATCTTCTGTGTGTATGTATAAGCGAAGAAAGTGAAGGCACTGACAGGTCTGCACTTAAAGTTGACGTATGAGCAAAAACACGTTGCTCTTCCGTTAAGCGCATGACAAGTCAGGCCCAGAACATCCAACTTTGGTGTAAGAGATAAAAAAAAAAAAAAAAACCTTTTAAGTCTTCTCCAAAAAGTGGTAGGAAAATGGACCAAGAAAGCAAAAAATAGAAAGGATGAATTGAAGTGATAGGAAGAAAAGTAGCATGGCAGAAACAAAGAGAGAGAATTGTGACACTCCACCACAAAATGAGTCGCTTAGCATATAATCCACTTTTTCGCTAGGAGCCATTAAAGGCAGGTGGGGTGAGGTTGACAATTTTGATATTTTGGTTGGTGATAAAACTAGAGCACTTATTCTACCTTGTAGTGAAATTTCAAGAAATACTTTTGTTTTATTTTGTCTTTAAACGTGCTTTGAAAGATCTCTGCCCTCATTCTGACACCTATCACGATGCATAAACTTGTCAGTCTCTCAATTTTGACATTTCCTGCAGTCTTACATTGATAATATTGCTAGAATTTTCAATCTGATTTTTGTGTTGTATAGCCATTTTTTGCAGATTATAACATGTTAATGACTATATTTGACCTCTGGTGCAATGCGAACTCGTTTTGTGTGGAGCGTCATGGGTGGAAAAGAGGGAATGTCTAGGACAAATTTACAGAAGGTGGGATCGCTTATTATACTAACAGTTTCTCGGAATCTCCGTGGGGAAATCTTTGATTTTAGCTAAAGATGATATCTTCCCCAGTGATACTAAGCAACGATTTACATGTCTCCATCATGTTTACCATTGTTTGTAAGGGGCTATAACCTTTTTTTTTTTTTACTAATAGAACAATGACTAATTACCTCCAAGCAAGCTACAGGATGGCAGCCAGCTGCACACATAGTTATGGTTGAACAATTTTGTCAAAATTGGCAAAACTATATATATATATATATAATATAAATAATATTATATATATATACTATATATGCATATGTACTATAGGCTATACTATATACTATAATCATATTCATATAAAACTATATATACATATAAAACTATATACACAAATACTAATATGGCTTGGCTATCTTTTTTTTCCTTTTAAAAACTCATGACTTGTTGCAAGGCTCTCTGCTATTGTTTGTTTGCTTTAGTTTCCTCAAGGTGTGTTTTATGTTTGTAGAAATTTGTGGTTTTAAATTTCAATCTCTTATGAAGTAAAAGATGACAGCAATCCTTGGCGCACACCAACAACCGTGAAAAACATTTCAAGTTATAGCGATGGACTAGAGGCCAGCAGCACAGAGGGGGCAGGAGTGTCATCAGTAGCAGCAGACTACCCTGAATACCAAGCAGCCATGATCATCAATAAAATATTCCCCCATGCATTTTACTGCTAGGAGGCTTTGGAAACATCGCCACCATCTTTGTCATGCAACGCATCAAGGACCATAACTCCTCCCAACATGTTCTACTTAAGGCCCTTGCCATGTCTGATCTCACTTTTCTAGCTTTTACTCTTCCAGACTGGTGGCTCCATAGTGCTTTTGATGTCAGCCTCTTAGATGCCCACGTTTTGTCGTGCAAACTTACTTACTTTATACCTATGTCAGCGGCACTATGTCTGCCTGGCTGGTGACCTGTGTGACAGTGCAGAGAACAATGGCGGTTCTGTGGCCACACAGGATGAGAGTGGTGTGCACGGTTCGAAGAACATGGATTGTCGTAGCAGTTATCGCCCTTTCTGTTGGCGCTCTTTATTCTCACCTTCTGTATGGACTTGCACTGATGCGGAAAACAAGTGCATGCCAATAACAGTCTCGTATGACGACTTCTTTTACTCTGCCTTCAGTTGGATCGATTGTGCTTTGCTTCGTTCGTGCCAAGTGTCTGTCTGATTGTCTGTGATACAGTATTGTCTGCCACACTCTTTAAAGCAGCTTCTAAATTTTCCGCAGCTGCGCGTGTCCAGGCTTTGGCCAACACGACACACAGCGTCAGTGCTGACAGCAGGAGAACAACGTCCTACAGAACGACGGTCTTGGTTCTAACACTATCCTGCACTTTCCTGATCTTGACCATGCCCGTGTGTGTTTACATCCTCTGGCCTGGCCTTGATGACATTGAAAGCGTTAACCACCCCACGCAAAGGCCGTGGATGTTTTGTGGGGGGCATAGCGCAGCAGTTGTGGTACACCAACAGCGCCATCAATTTCTGTCTGTACTGCCTGACAGGGGCTAAATTCAGGAGACATTTTGTGGACTGGATCCACTGTGATAGCGCTCTGCGTGTCTCTGTTCCATCGTCTGTTAGTAGGGATGCTTAGCAGGAGTCTGGAGAAGATGCTGGGACATCAGCATGAGGGAAAACAGTATGAACTCAAATCATTTCGTTATACACGCAACATGAAAATGCACACATATGTACACTCACATGCACATACGCACACAGGTGCACAGGCAAGAACACGCATACATAGACATATGCCCGCGCCCACACACACACACACACACACACCCCACACACACACACACACACACACACACACATACACGCACACAACACACACAAACACATGAACAAACACATATGCATGCACACACGCACACATCTCTTCAACAACATAATATTCTTGATCTTGTCCATGCTTGTGGGTGAAAGAAAAGGAGAGGATTGCCAGTGAATTGCAATTCAGGAGGCGCAGTGACGATCATCAAAGCTATTCTACCTGGAATGGAAACAGACAACAGTGGAGAGCAAGGCCTGAGGACACAGTCACATTACCCATCAGTGACCTGACAACACCACTGCACCGAGGAACAACAGCTGGAGTGACGGACAGAACGACAAATTGGAACCACAGAGGGATTGACAGGTGAAACTACAGATGGAACAACAGGCGTCAGTACGGATGCAGTGACCACAGAGGAAAGCCAGGAGGCGGGGAAAGAGACGTGTATGAAGCATGTTCTTTCTATCAGTTTTTCATGAACACAGTGCACCATAACTTTTTTAAACTGAACCAGTACAAAATCTGTATCAGTTTTAACATAGAAGGGGTATTTGAGTTGAAATGATTAGACGAAATATGGCTAAAACGCTGTGCAGAAATCCTAATTCTTAACACTGATAATCATTACGAATAAAATGTTATCAGGAACGTCTGTAGCAGACAGCATTTCAACCGCTTCCACCAGACCCTGTGTGTAGCTCGCACACACCTCTCAACAGGTGGTTTTATTCAACTGGGCTCTTAAGTAGTTACGTCTCAACTCCAGCTCTTGTGTGGCGAATGGACTGCACTAACATTTTTATCTTCAGGAAATTATTTATCCTGTTTTAATTTTAGTGCACTTACAGCCCCCTAGTTCACCGAGATGTAAATAACTAGTACCTGCCTTCTTTATGGACAGGAAAGGTAAAGCAGAGAGGGAGAGGAGATGGACGTTGCCCTCAATATGCTGGCCCCTGGAGAAGCTGAGGTATCTGACACATCTCTTCCCAACGACTGCACAAGTTATGGGAAAACCTCTACTTTTTACTCTTACCTAAGAACTGTCCCTTGGATGGCATTTATTATCCACACGTATCTCTTAAGGGTTTCAGGAAAACAAACCCACATAAAAAATATGCATTTGTAAAAAGAAAAAAAAAAAAGACAAGCTGTGTTGTCGTGAAATAAACACATTCTGCAGTTTTTCATGCATATGCGATTATTCTAATGTATCCGTATAGGGTTGCTTCATTACATTTTGCTTTTTAACTGTCACATTGATCAAACTTTTTGTCCGGTTATATAATGATACCCTGGTTCACAGTCTGCATGGAGCTACAACAGTCAGATCACTGTCAGTTCACCAGCCGAAGAAGACCTATACTAACACTGGGCTACTTTGGTGGTGATCAGTGGTGTCTGTTGTGATAATACTGTGTTACTTTGTTGTTCGGTGGTGTCTGTTGTGATGATACTGTGTTACTTTGGTTTTGTTCGGTGGTGTCTGTTGTGATGATACTATAGCACTTTGGTGGTGTTCGGTCGTGTTTGCTTTGATGATGACATACTAATTTGGTGGTGTTTGGTTGTGTTTGTCGGGGTGATGACTTACTTTTATGGTGTTCATTGGTGTCTGTTGTAAAGATACTGAATCACTTTGGTGGTGTGCGGTGGTGTTTGTTGGTGTGATGACTCATTAGTGTGGTGTTGAGTGGCGTCTGTTGTGATGATACTAGATCACTTTTGTGGTGTTCAGTGGTGTTTGTTGTAATGACACTAAATAACGTGTGTGGTGTTGGGTGGTGTTTGTTGGGATTTATTTATTTATTTATCTATACCACTTTATGTTAAGGCAGATTTCTTAGCGTGAAATTAGGGCTGCTCTCCCCGGGGAGAGCATGTCACCACAAGTGCGGCGCCTACCCATTTTTGCTTCTTTCTCCTGTCTGCGACTGTAATCATTTCCTATCAGAGACCAGTAGCTTTGGCCAGTAACTTGCAACGAGGAATTTTTACCCCAGTGTGGTCGTGTTAACATCCCATCCCCTCTGCCCCCACATGGTTTAGCACACCTGCTGAGGCAAGATACCCGGATGTGGCGCTTGGAGCTACCCTGTGAGAGATTAAGGACTTTGCTGAGGACCAGTGATGCCATTTCACCTGACCAGAAAGAGTGCAGCAGCCAGACATTTCAGGTACCACCTCAACTAGGACGCCTTGCATACCAGAGAAGAATCAGATGATGACAAATATTCCGGCTGGCATCAGTAGTGACATTACTATACATAAAATTGATATTGAGAACATCCATAGCTTTATATGACTGAAGGCTGTAATATGGGATAAAAACCTGATATTCTTCCCATGATCGAACTCTAAGAACATAGCGACAATAGTGCGTCATAGAAAGCCGTTAACTAAAGAACTTTTAAATCAAATATCTCTGACAGCTTTTACAAACAGCATAAGTCGTAGAGAATCTTCATCAACTTAAGCAGTTTGAGGCAGCAGAAAATATACTTCCTTGAAGATCTTTCATGTGTCTAGAAATATTCAATTTCAACTACATTCTACTCATGTTTACACACACATCAGCACAAACACACACACACATTGTCTCTGTCTGGTCTTGTTTTTGCTTTAGCTTTGCTTTTTGGTTTTTCTCCTGTTTTGCAGGGTCCTTTGTTTCCCTGATCAGGGCCAGATGAAAAAAAAAGCTTGCTCTTGTAACAGAGTGGATATATATATATATATATATATATATATACATATATATATATATATATATATATATATATATATATATATATATATATATGTATATATATATATATTTGATTCCCCATCACTGCAAAAACCTCGGAACACCGGGCAGTCAGACATTTTAGAATGTGATCTCTAAAAAGAGGTTGCATAAATTACATTCCACCATGAAGGCGAAGTGTATGCATTGTAGATAGAGTTTTCGACCACCACACAAGGAAAGAGAGCATGATAATTCACAGGTGTGTCTCTAAATAGAAACACGAAACGCGCCCTGATCACATGGGAAATAATCTACTTACCACCCCATCACATCCACCACCGGCCAACTTGTACCGCGTCCCGAGGTATGCTACATGGCCAGCATATTTGATGCTGAAATGTGACGCTCCACCACATAATGAGACGGAGTGCACCTGAAGTCAATTTTAAGTTATTGACATGTTATTAATGTGCAATAAAGTGGCAATCAAATGTGACGCTCCACCACGAAATGAGTCGCTTAGCACATTACCCAATTTTGCGCTAGAAGCC
>CM060326.1:42720051-42727551 GCA_030674155.1 Stramonita haemastoma | reverse complement strand
ACAACAACAACAACAACAACAACAACAACAACAACAACAATAATAATAATAATAATAATAATAATAATAATAATAATAATAATACATGGAATTTGTATAGCGCTATATCTTGCAAAAACAAATCAAAGCGCTTGCATTCAACCTACAGGACGCACAAGACTATGGTGACTCAAAGAACCAGCGACATTCTTGCCAAACACAAACCAACAAAAAACCCGTGGATTGCAGAAAAAAAGGTAAATCTGTGCAAGAAAGGCAGAGAATCGAAGCAAAAGAATATTGAGTCTAAATTGCAAAAGTATACAGAGAATCCAATCAACTAGCAAAAGAAGGCACGGGGAAAGCAACAAAGACATGGACTGAAGAACAATGAAAACGTATGGAAGAAAACCTGCAGATGAACAACAGCAAGGAAGGCATATAGCCTATAGCAACAGCAATAAAACCTGCCAGCTTGGGAAAGAACGGACACGCTCAAAACAAGGGGCAACTTATACCGTCAAAGGCTAATCAGATGAACAAGATAATCTAAAGATGTGGGCAGAGCACTGCTTTGAACTGTACACACATTGGGCAAAAGGAGATGTCAAAGTGTTAGATGACCCTCCGCACAAAATAACAGAAGTGTTTTTTTTTTTTTTTGTTGTTTATTTTTTACAACAATGGACAGAAATTACCATGAACAGACTTGCAATGATGATGTACATTGTTATCATGCAGGAGTTGGAACATCTTGCGCACACGTTAAATCCCGTTCCGCTTTTCGTAAGAGTAGGCCATCGTGTGCCGGTGGGAACAGATGACAATATTTACAAAACTGCATACACACGGGACCGGATGAAAAAAAGCACATGATTGCTTATTCTGTTATCCTGGATATAAAAGAATATAAAAAAGAGTTAATAAAACCACAATTATGCAAAAGACAATCACTGTCTATATCTAGAACATTACTGTTTTATTAAAAAGTAATCTTGAATGATCTATAATGTTGATATGAATCACAATCTATAAGAGCTCCATTCCATTCTGGAAAAATCATGCCAATAAGTTTTGTTTCAATATGCTTTAAAACCTTCCTCAACACCATGCTGCAACCAAACAATGTTAAACCCTGCTAAGCATACTTTTTCTTATATATTTGAAACCCAGCACTGTTTTCAGAGTTGACTAGTTGCAAAAGTTTTTAATAAGCCTTTTATGGTAACAGTTTATTATTCATTTTGATAATCAAAATCAATATCTTCTGCATGCACTAAATGAATTTACATGAGGGTATACCTACTCAAGCATCCAGATATCATTTTGTTTGGTGTTTTGGTTGGCACACCTAAAAAACTTTTAGCATACCTTAATGTGCACTTATTCTCTATTAATCTAACTGGTTTCTTCCCCATACTTCACCATAATATTACAGTATTGTTTGTACTTTTGCAAGGATTTTCTCTTTATATTTATATAAAAAAAACAACCTCTGATAAGCTAAATAACTCTCCTTTTTGCTTTTTGTTATCAAATGTCGCGTACCGTTTTCCGCACTGAGCATATTTGTGAGCTTGAATCCTTTACAGTAGTAGTTTTTACTACCTCTCAACTCTTACCATCATACAACCATGTGGATCGGTGCTCTAGAGGTAACACACCTGCCTGGAAAGAAAAAAAGTGCGGGCGGGAAGTGTGCTGTTGTTTGATCCACGTTTGGGCCTGAAACGTTTTGCCCATCCATTAGACCATGAGTCGTTATCTGGGTGTTAGTCTTAGGGATGAGTTGATAAACCAAGGCCCCGTGTAAACACAGAATTGTTTAGCATACGTAAAAGAATCCACAGCGGCAAAAGATTTGTCCATGACAAGATTCTGTAAAATAAAATAAAAACACTCTGACAGGGCAATAAGTACAGTTCCAGGAAGTAAAAAATGGTGGGCGGCACTGCTCTTGAGGCGATGTGCCGTCCAGGAGACAGCATTTTGACTTTCACGCTGAAAAATATGCAATAAATTAAATGAATAGATAATTATATGATTGAATAAATAATAAATATGAAATAAATAAATGAATAAACAAATGCATGATTTCTCATGTTTACCCAAAGGCCCCTTTTCTTCTCATTAACATACCTTTTGTTCTATCTATGTTTGCAGTTAACTTTATCTTACTACAGCAAGTTTTTGTTTTTTTTTAAATAAGTAGCTGGTTCTGTAGATCTCTTTGGGGATGATTATAGCACTGCAAGATCATCTACATGATAGTTAGAAATCTTCACAATATTTTGGAATAGTTGCATCACGTGTTTTCCCTGTTCGTTTATTTGTTATGCTAGCTTGTTTACAAGTATTGAACTAATGTCAGGCTAAGCACACAGCCTTGACTTACCCCTATGTGAGAATAAAAAAAATTCAGTTACTTCAAATTTTGCTCAGATAATTACATCTGAACTATGTTTGTATGCATGCTTAGTCTCAGGTAGTACTTTATGAGTGTTTATGAAATATGCTTGTAGATGTGTACACTTTTTTTGCTGAGAAAGGGTCTAGGCAAAGCTTGTGAAAAGTCATAAATAACTAGGGTTTTTTCCCCCCTTTTTACGTCTTTTTGACCATTCACGTGTGTTGTGGTCAAATTTCAAAGTTCACAGTTCAGTTCTCTCTCTCTCTCTCTCTCTCTCTCTCTCTCTCTCTCTCTCCTCTTCTCTCTCTCTCTCTCTCTCTCTCTCTAAGGTACTTAACCAAAATCAGTGTATCTTAATGTTCGAGTCAGTTCGGGGATGTATGTTTATTGAACACATATTTATCTCTTTTATAAACCTACTTGTAACCAATGTGTCTACTTTGAAATTAATGTTAAGGTCCGTAGCTCTTGTTGTCATACATGTAGATTGTTTTAGTTAATTTTGCTGTAAATGTTGTTTGTTTCTTTTGCTTTCAAATGGTGAGGAGAAATTAGGTCTTTTTTGTTTATTTTCTATGTTTTATTTGTTTTACTGATAATCCCAAAACAGGGCAGGGGCAGTGTAAAAAGAGAATATTATGAATAGTCTGTAACCATTGGAAAATAAATGATTCATTCATTGATTCCCACCCCTCTCTGTCTCTGTCTCTCTCTGTCTGTGTGTGCGCGCGAGTATGTGTGAGTGTGTGTTTCTTTTTGTGTTCCAGTGTGCTTGGGCGTTTGTGTGTTAGTATTATATATATATATATAGAGAGAGAGAGAGAGAGAGAGAGAGAGAGAGAGAGAGAGAGAGAGAGATAGCTAGTAGATATGTGTGTGTGTGTGTGTGTCTCGGTGGGTGTGTGGGTGTCTGTGTGTATGTATGTATGTATGTGTGATGAGCCGGTAGCAAGGATAGAGGACAGGGAAAGTAGAGGAACAATGTGCAGCAGCCAGGCAAAAGGAAGACTCAGGGGAAGACAGCAGCTGGGCGTTGGTGTTCTTTATTTCGTCATCTCTCTGCTCCCTCCTGTGCTCTGCTGGACTGCTACAGGCCTAACCCAGTCTAACATAGCCTGCAGACCTATCTCTCCTAGTCTCCCCTAGTCTGCCTAGCCACCCTAACCATCCCTAAATATATACCCTCCGCACGGACTGTAAAGACAGCACCGCGCGGCAGCAGACGATTCGGCCACTTCGAACTTAAAATGGAGTAAATTTGTGTTTCCTTACGTGGCTTCAACAGCGATTATCTCGCTGTCCGCGCAACAAAGCTAAACATATTATACATCAAAAATAAACTAGGAAACACAAGCTTTAAAATGCACTAATGCACTTTGCACAACAACTATCTAACTGCGAGCTAACGGCGATTAAAGCCTCTGAGTAGACACACTTTTAACAGGTTTGCACTAAAACTTTCGATAATAAAACACTAAGAGTCCAGCAGAGCCTAATACTTAATGAATATAAAAGGAAGAATATAATTCACAAATTGTATACATATGCATAGTATTAGCTAGCAGTGTCCATGAGATGAGATATTAATAATTAAACAGCGATGCGAAAACACATTTTCTGATCTGCGTGCGCATCAATCTTGCATCGGCCTTGCTTACGAAGTAGATCTAGTTCGTAAGATCGAAAGAATGAACATCTCCAATAATACAAATTATCTATATTAACGTAATCCGACCTAATGTTCATTAATATATAAACCCAAAATACACCGTAGATCGATAGTTTAATGTCTGCATTTTATAAAATTCAGTTCGACGAAATTCAAATTCGTTAGAACAAAGAACGAGCGTTAGGCTGAGCGTTAGGCTAATCATCGTGTTCAAACCGCCATATGCCTTACGATCTATTACAACCTAAATTAAGTTATATTTTATGTATCTAAATAAAGTTTATTACACACAATTCTCAATCGCACACTACAATATATAAAATATTTCTTTACTTATGAATTAGAACTGCTTTTGCCGATCACGATTTCAATGTTCTTATACTAATATGATGTAATAGGTGAAAATACTAGTTTACAGTGAAAATAGAGAATTTTCACAATGGTTGACTTGAGTCGAGTCAAGATCAGTCCTTCAACAATCATATCCATGAATACGAATAAACAATATGATTTATTAAAGTTGTTATTAAAGATTTTCTTTCCTATTTCAGGCTGATTCTGTGTTCAAAATACAAGGTAGAGTTCTCTCTCTTGATAAATCCCAAATCATTACAATAAAATATATCTCATCTCATTCCACTAACAAGAAAATCATAAAAACAAAATGGAATGCATAAGAACTAATTAGCTACATATAAATCATAAAAATCAAAAAGATTCAATTATCAACTTCATATAAAAATACAAATATATCGTACCCATATCAAACTACGATACTTTATAAAATGAACAGAAGATCTTATTTGTTCTGACCAAACTGTATATCTGTTTGGCTGTTGAAAACCAAACCAAAGTGCCCAACAAGCTCTCACACATAGAGCTACACAAAACCACCTGGTTACATATGTATGTATGTATGTATGTATGTATGTGTGTGTGTTTCAGTGCGCGCGCGCGTTTGTTTGTTTATGCCTGTGTGTGTGTGTGTGTGTGTGCGTGTGTGTGTGTGTGTGTGCGTGTGTGTGTGTGTGTGTGTGTGTGTGTGTGTGTGTGTGTGTGTGTGTGTGTGTGTGTGTGTGTGTGTGTGTGTGTGTTTTCTTTATGCGTGTGTGTGTCTCAGTATGCGTCTTTGTTTGTTTGTGTGTATGTATGTGTGCGTGCTTGTGTGTGTGTTTGTTCAAATTCCTTTAACAAACACTCACGCAAGGACGCACACGTGTGTGTGTGTGTGTGTGTGTGTGTGTGTGTGTGTGTGTGTGTGTGTGTGTGTGTGTGTGTGTGGTGTGTGTGTGTGCTAATTTAATTTAATCTTTAATGTACGCGAGCGCGTAAGTGTATTTGTGAGTTTAATTTTGTATTCGTGGATATGCATTTCCGTCTTGTTGTTATTGCTGTTGCATGTTTCTGTTGTGTGTATGTTTGTGTTTGTGAGAGCTTATGCGTATGTGTGTTTTGGAGTGTTAAACTTTATGTGTATCTGTTTTTCAAGAAAGGTCGCCAAACTAGTCTTTGGATCTTCATGAGATTGTGACTCATAGCAATTAGTGTGAAGATGACCAGATCATTAATTTTCTAATAATTATCAGATCATTAATTTTCTAATATATGACTAGATGACATAAACATATGAACATACAAACTGTGTATTTGGTTGTTTTTTTCTTGAAATACATTGACCAGAAAGAAACAGTACTTTCAAAAAATTCGTGTTCCACTGCCTGTAGAACTTAAAACGTTTTCGCAGCTTGTTAAAACAATATATCTTTTTAAAGTCCCCTGGTGACATCGAGCTTTGAAACAGTATTATCTGGCTGTGGCCAATGTGACGATGTGAGGGGATACTAATGTCACAAAAGTATACGTCCATTTTGCTTTTTCAGTCGTTTTACTTCAGCAAGAAAGACTACAGAACTAAAAGATACAGCATGTTGTTTGAAACAACTTGCTTTCAAACAGTTACTTCCTCTCTGCCTGCATGGGTGAAAGTAACGGCCGTATTTTCAGGCAGTGCTTTATTGAAGATAAATCTGTGGTATAGAGGTAACGCGCCTGCTTAGAAGCGAAAAGTCCGGGTCGGAGTGTGCGGTGGTTTCAATCCCGTTTGGGCCCCAAAACTGTTCCCCCATTCATTGGACCATAAGTAATGGTCTGAGTACTAGTCTTTCGGATGAGACGATAAACCGTGGTTCCGTGTTTTACACATCATTTTTAGCGCACGTAAAAGAACATACGGCAACAGGATGGTTGTCCCTGGCGAAATTATGTAGAAAAAGCCACTCTGATAGGGAAACAATACAGTTGCAGACAGGAAAAAGAAAACAAAAACAATGGGTGGCGCTGCACTTGTGGTGACGCGCACTTTCCGTGGATAGCAACCCGAATTTCATGCAGAGATTCCGCTTTGACATAAAGTGTTATAGAATAAAATAAAAGTAAAATGAAAATAAAACTAAGATGGCTATGTTTCAAAGGTAAGTAGGTGCTTTGAAAGTGTGTCAGTCGTGTTACCAAGTGTTTGTAAAAGCAGAATAATGAATATGTGGAGATAAAAAAAGATAACATGTGATGTCAGGAGCAAAACAATACTCGTCTGAAAATGTGTCTGAACTCACAAAAAAAAGTGCAGCAATTTTTGTTTAAATTCATTTAGGGTAGACATTAGTATTTTAAAGTTAAGCAATATCCAGACCTTCCAGTGACACTATCCACCTGTGTATACCTATTTAACTATGCATGCACTGATCTTGCCACTGATGTATATGTTACTGAACTATGGATACGAAAATGCTCAGGATACATCCCATGCTTTAATAGCACTTTGATTTTTGCATTAAAATATATTTATAGCAATTAAATGTTGCATAAGCCATGCAAAGTTCTTGGTATGGGGAAACGGGTTCTTGGAAAAATGCAGGTAAACAAATATAAACACAACCGATACTTAGATTTCAGTCGAGTCCAGCCAGTGAGGTCTGTATTTTTTAAAGCTGATCAGCTGGCTTCGGTATGCATGAAATACCTGTTTTATAGCTTAAGGCTCCGGCTCTTTCAAGATTTAAACGTGCTCAAATCCTGAAAACCTTTGATCTCTTCAGGACTGCATTTCACTTCCTGCTGTTTGCCGCTCAGAAAATCAAAGAGGTGATAAAAGGGTTGTTCAGAAACCCCACCAGTGAAATGACTTATTCAAATAAGAGGAAATGATAGAAACAAGGTATCAAATAACCATATATTTTCATAAAAATTAGCGGAGCAGAAAAAACATGGCTCGGTTTATAGTCTTATCAGGGGGAGTGGAATCTTGAACAAGATTCGAGCCCGGGTCATTAGATCACGAGTGCAATGTGCATCACTCTAACCACTAGGTTATCTTGTCCCCTTTGTAAGTATGCGCGTGGATCTATGCACGTGTGATTATTAGTGATTGTACATGCCGGAGTGG
>CM060326.1:42710051-42715051 GCA_030674155.1 Stramonita haemastoma | reverse complement strand
ATTACATGATATATTTTCTAATTTGTCTAGCTTTTCTGAAGAGTCATAACTTTTGATGTCTGATTGAAGCTTTAAGGATGAACTATTATCTGCAAACATTGTAGCAAAGGCTTCTGCTTTTTCAAAAATGCTTGGAAATCTGTTTTTTTTTTTCAAATTTGATTGGAAACGATGGGAGTTGAAATCCGTTTTTCATTTCAGTAACTTTCTTCCAAACTTTATGCATGTCCTTGGATTCTGAAACTTCATTAATACAGAATTCTGTCCAATAACTGTTTTTTGCCTGAGCAATTGTTTTCTTACTATGACATTTAGCATATTTCATACGAATAAAGTTTTCCTCTGATTGGTTTTTTAACCATATTTTATACTGTTCCTTTTTATAGTTTACGCCATCCTCACATTCTTTAGTCCACCATTTATTGCCTGATCGTTTTCCATTCTTCCTGATTTTGCGTTTGTGAATAGAAAACTCAGCTGCTAGAATGAGCATTGCCACAAAATTTGAATAAAATTTATCAACATCATCCTCAGCAATCGTTTCAAGATCAATACCTTGAAGAAACGAATGAAAAGAACTCCAGTTAGCTAATTTATATATAAATTGAGGGATTTTATCCTCAACATGTGGTCGATCTGATACTGAAAGGTCTTCAAATGACAATGTGATTGGAAAATGATCACTTCTGAGGCAATCCTCTTCAACATTCCATGTGCAGTTAATAGCTAATCCTGGAGATACTAAGGCTAAGTCAATGGCACTGGGTTTATGGGTAGAAACATCAGGAATTCTAGTTACTCTACCATCATTCAATAAGTAAAGCTTCGAATCTACAATATTTTCTATTAAACGATTGCTAGTGGTGGTAGAGCATGTAGAGTCCCAAAAAGGAGCATGAGCATTGAAATCTCCAAGAATAATCCATTTATGCTTAGTGAAGTCTGTGTTTTTTAACCAGTCAGTATTGTCATTTTTCGGACCTTGGGGTAAATAAACAGACACTACATTTAGTATTTCATCCTTGTTAAGTTTGACTGTCACCCCAGTGTGATACATATCTACTGTACTTTGCACGATAGGAGATATAACTAGCTTTTCATAGTCTAGACCCTGCCTAACATATATGGCAGATTTTACTCTAGAGTTATTACCACAATCACATAATGGTGGGTAATAATAATTTGTCAATTTAGGCATTTTCATTTTGTCCACATTCAAAGACTGGAGTGCTAATATAGCATAGTTATCAGTTGTTAAAAATTGTGTCAAGTCCAACAGATCGGTGGCTATGCTCCGAGCATTCCACCGCAAAATTTTAACTCCTGTAGAGAGATGTAATGTCCTGTCCAAGCTTGTCTTCATGTTATACATTTGTTTGTTATATTATTTTGTGTTCTGATTGTAGTCAACAACAATATGCAACCCAATTGAAAAAACAACAACAACAAACTAATGACCCACCTCACATACATACGCGTTAGTAACCGGAAAAAATGGAGGGGGGGGATTTAGACACAGACCAGTGAGGAATAGTGTAAATAACAATGAAAAGTCCATGATGGAAGATGGTGATGTTTGGGAAGATCTTGCTCTGAAAAGATAATTATGTACTGCCATGAAGAAACGTAAGGATTTTAATGACGAAACGCCCATGGGGGAGGTAGCGGGTACGGTGCAGGCGGCAGTGGGTGGCCAGGTCTGTCAGTCCATGGATTGCCACAGAAAGAACGGCCTGTGTTGCTGGCGCCGAATCCCCCGCGTCTCTGTCGTCTTCGTGGACGTTCCCAGAACAGCTGACATCGGTGGCGGCCCAAGGCTCTTGCAACGTTGCACACCGTAGTTATTCAAGTGAATTTCATCTTGAAGATGTTTGGATGGATGAATATTCTCATATGCCAGGTAGGAAACGTTGTTGATATCTTCATTTACTATTTCGGAATAAGTGTGAGCATTGAACACGACCCGTCTTGCTTCTAGATGCTGTTGTTTCACTGGAGTGGCGCTGCTGCATACGACATGGGTCTTGGGGAAGATCTTCTGGACAGCCATTACAGCTGCTGCCATGGCTTTGCCACATGCTGCAGGATCCTTCCCTTTGATGTCGTTGATGCCTGCATGCAGCACGACACACTCTGGGGCCGGTTCAAGCTCCTTGCTAGCTTCTTGGGCCACTTTCGTTATGTTGTCAATGGTGTAAGCTTTTTTCTTCGCCACCTGAAGGCCGTATGACAATGCCAAACGTGATGGATTTATTTTATTAATTGTCGAGTCGTGCAAAATGAGCACACGTGGCATGTCTGATTCAATTTCTTTGACCTGAGAAGTCGACTGATTGGAGAACCCTTTCATCTTTTCTTCATTTTGCGTCGTTCTTTGGTTTACGTCACTGAACTTAACGTCATTCCTCGACTCTGGTTTTGCTTTTATTCTTTTTGCGGTCTTTTTATCTTTTTTTTCGTCCTGCCCTGCTCTCACACTGCTCAAGGCTTTTGGAGATGGGTAAGTGATGCCTGCATTGAGTTTGACTGCATCAGCGTAAGAGACAGGGGGAGATTTTACGGATTATGCATGTTGATGTTTGGCAGTCCGACTATCTTTCTATTGGCAAAGTGCTATGAGATTTACGATTTTTTCATTCTGTTCGCCAACAGTTTTTTCTAAGTTTCCAATGCGCTCACACACGACCGTGATAATATTTTTAAGATCTAATATTGAGCTCACTGCGACAGATGGCACAAATGGCGTGATCCCAGTGTCCAGTAAGCCAGGGGAGCGTTCCATCCTAACGGCCTGCTTGTTTGTTGAGCAGGGCGTCGAATCGTCCGTCGAAACGTTGTTGTCCGTCTTGTAGGAGCTTGCTCTTGGCTTTTTCTTGGAGCTGTACTTCTCCATGACTGGGGCGGTTGTTAAATTTGGACCCTTGCTTCTAGTTCTAGTCATTCTTCTTGGTTTTCTTTACAAAATTTTCTTCAGAGAAATTTGTTTACATCCTTTTCGGCCATTTTTGATACCGGAAGTCCGCGCGCGCGCGCGCGCGCGCGTGTGTGTGTGTGTGTGTGTGTGTGTGTGTGTATGTGTATGTGTGCGTGTGCACGCGCGTGCGCGCGTGTACGTGTGTGTATGGGTGTGTGTATATGTATGCATATATATATATATATATATATATATATATATATATATATATATATATATATATATATATATATACTGTGTGTATGTGTTTGTGCGTGCGCGCGCGTGTGTGTGTATGTGTGTGTGTGCGTGTGCGTGTGCGTGTGTGTGTGTGTGTGTGTGTGTGTGTGTGTGTGTTTGTGTGTGTGTGTGTGTGGTGTGCTAATTGATATTTAAGTGAGAATGTTCGCGAGCGCATAATTGTTTGTTTTTCATTAAAAATTTGTTCACTATAGGTGATATAAGACTTAAACAAGCATTAAAAGTAGCGAAAGGAAACCCAACAAATAAAACGAATAAATTCAAAAAGAAAACCTATAACAGAACATTAATAGTATAATTGTGTATCTGTGTTTGTTTGTGCGTTCGTGGATACGTGTTTTTGTCTTGTTGTTGTTGTTGTTGTTGTTGTTGTTGTTGTTGTTGTTGTTGTTGTTGTATATGTGTGTTGTGTATATTTGTGTGTATGTGTGTGTGTCTGTTTGTGTGTGTTTTAAGAAAAATCGCAAAATGTCTCTTTGGATCTAATAAAATTGTGACTCCTAGCAGTTAAGATAAAGAAGACAATGTCATTTCTAATATAATCTTTAGTATAACTCAAATATATCTGTGAATATACAAACTATGTATTTTACCTTTCTTTAAAAAATACTAATATCTGAAGGAAAGTGTAGTCTCAAATATGTGCATTCCACTGCCTTTAGAACTTTGAAAGCTACTACAGTTTGTAAAACAACGTTTTAAAAATGTATCGTGATTACGGCAAGCTTTTAAACCACATTATCTGTTTGGGGCCACTGTTATGCTATGAGGTGATGCTAATGTAACAGAATCATAAGTCCATTACTTTTAGTGTCAGTCCTTTTACTTTGACAAAAAAGGCTAGAGAACTCACAGACACAGCATGTTGTTGCTTTCAAACAGTTACTGTTCTTCTCTTCGCCTGCATGGGTGAAAGTGCCGGCCATATTTTTCGGGCAGTGCTTTACAGAGGATAGGTTTGATTTAAAGGTAAGTAGGTGTTTTAAAGTTTGTCAGTCGTGTTACCATGTATTTGTACAAGGAAAAAACTAAATGTGTGAAAAAAGAAGATTGGTAATATGTGATCTTAGGATCGATATTCTTACGAAAACTTGCCTGAACTCACAAAAGAAGGTGCAACCATTTGTGTTCAAATTTATTTAAGGTAGACATTAGCATTCCAAAGTTAAGCAATATCCAGACCTTCCAGTGACACTATCCACCTGTGTATACCTATGTAACTATGCATGCACTGATCTTGCCACTGATGTATGTGTTACTGAACTGTGGATACGAAAATGCTCAGGATACATCCCATGCGTGATAGCACTTTGATTTTTGCATACGAATTTTTGTTAGCAATGGAATATAGCATAAATAATATAGAATTATTGGTATGTGGAAAAGGTTTCTTGGAAAAATGGAGGAAAACAAATATGAACACAACCGATACTTAGATTCTAGTCGCGTCCAGCCAGTGAGGTCTGTATTTCTTAAAGCTGGTCAGCTGAATTTGGTATCCTTGAAATATCTTGTTTTATAGCTTAACTTTCTATTACTTTCAAGATTTCAACGTGTTCAGCTCCTGAAAACCTTCGATCTCTTTAGGACTGCATTTCACTTCCTGCTGTTTGCCGCTCAGAAAATCAAAGAGGTGATAAAAGGGTTGTTCAGAAACCCCACCAGTGAAATGACTATTCAAATAAGGGGAAATGATAGAAACAAGTATCGAATAATCACCTCTTTTCACAAAAATTAGCAGAGCAGACAAAGCATGGCTGTGTGAAAAGACGAGGCTGGCATAGAA
>CM060326.1:42702551-42707551 GCA_030674155.1 Stramonita haemastoma | reverse complement strand
GGGGATAAGTCTATGTAGGTGTATGTGGGTGTTAGTTTGGATGTATTTATTTATTATTTATTTATTCTTTTATTTCAAGGATAATCAAAAAAGCACTTGTGCACATTTTTGCAACCAATCTCCGTGTGTATGAAGTTCTGGAAATTGTTTAATGTTTCCTCTGGTACGTAATGGCCTACTATCCCGAAAAATAAAACAGGTTTTAACGTGTACACAAGAAGTTCTGCATGCGTTCCCACACGTGACCTCGGTTTATAGTCTTATCAGGGTTAGTGGAATCTTGATCAAGATTTGAACCCGGGTCAGCAGATATATCACGAGCGCAGTGTGCATCACTCTAACCGCTAGGCTATCTTGGCCCCTTTGTAAGTATGCGCGTAGATCTATGCACGTGTGTTTATTAATGATTGTGCATGCGGGCATGTGGTTATGTGTGTGTGCGCGCGCGCGTGTGTGTTAAAGAATGAACGTGTATGCTATGCATCGCGCTCTGTATGCTGTAAGCGAAGTAAATGTATTTGAACATTGATTGCCAGTGCTTTTCAGTTGGAGGTTGCAGTGGTTGTTTTGTTCGGCTCTTAATTATCTAAATCACGAGGGCTCTTTCTGTTTCTAATCATTCCTTGTCGGCTTTTCATGTGATAGTAAAAGGTAAAAGGTAACGGTGTCCCATAACCTATAAGGTCGTAGGGGAGCGAGGCGTCAGAGATCACAGCTTCTCTAGGGGCCAGCATGTTGAGTGCAGTGCCCATCTCCTCTCCTTCGCTAATGTACCTTCCCTGACCCTAAAGAGGGCAGGTACCCATTTCCAGCTGGATGAAATGGTGGAACTGTACTGAAGCCAATGCGCGCAAACTGTCGCCGATCCAATAATTTATAAGTAACCACGTTCAATGCTGCTTAACATTGGCTTGGGGAAAGCGAGCGCTCTGACCACTGAGTTATCCCGTCCCCTGATGTGATATCATCGTTGCTTATTCCAGTGGACTCAGTCTTATTATTGTCAAATAACTCTGTTCTATTCAATGTCTTTTCAATTTTGATTCCTGAGTTCGATACTTATCATCATGATTATACTTTTCAGTTTGGATGTTGTTGTTAATTTTGCTATTATGTCATTTTCATTTGGTAAATAGTATGGGTGTGTCTGTTTATTTGCATTTATGAAGGCTGTACAGCAACAAGTGGGAACATACTTTTCCTTTCCTTTTTTTTTCATATTGCTTTTTTATTTTTTTATTTTATTTTATATATTTATGTAGTTTGTCTGTTTGTTTGTTTATTTATTTGTTTGTTTATTTATTCATACTTTTATTTTAGTTATTCATACAACCTTATATCAGCATATTTTTGTGCGTGAAATTCGGGCTGCTCCCCCTGGGGAGAGCGCGTTGCTACAAGTGCAGCGCCACCTTTTTTTTATTTTTCCTATCTGCAACTGTATTTGTTTCCCTATCAGAGTGGCTTTTTTTTACATTTGTTTCCAGGGACAACCCTCTTCTTGCCGTGGGTTCTTTTACGTGCGCTAAATAATGGTGTGTAACACACGGGACCTCGGTTTATCGTCTCATCCGAAAGACAACCACCCAGACCACCTCTCATGATTTTATGGATGGTGTAAAAGTGTTAGGCCCAACGGGATTCGAACCACCGCACATTTTTGACCCGGACTGTTCGCTTTCTAGACAGGTGCGTTACCTCTAGACCACTGATCCACTGTGTGTGCTGAAATAAATATCACTTTGAGCCATTATCAACACACAATATTGTCCTGTTATTCGTTCCTTATTTTTTGTTGTTGTTGTTGCTTTGTTTGGCTTTTTAAAAGTTTAAGTTTGTGATCGCACAAAGCCTTTTATCACAGCTTTGCTTTGACCACATAAAAGTGAAACACAATCAAATACATCACACACACACACACGCACACGCACACGCACACACACACACACACACACACACACTCTAACACACACACACACACACACACACACACACACACACACACACACACACACACACACACACACACACATAAGTTCATTTGATCTTCTAGTTCAGAAAGAAATATTGAGAACAACAAAGGGCTTAGAATACATCCTTGTTTCACTCCAGATAAACAATCAAAGTACTCTGTGATTTTGCTACCCACTTTAACAGCTGCTTTCACCCTTTCATACATACTTTGTAGTGTCAAAAACATTTTTCCATGAATACCTTTATGCAATAACAAATACAGCAACTTTCCTCTATCTACACAATCAAATGCTTTGGAGAAGTCGACAAAAAGAGTATAGAATCGACCTCCTTGTTTTGTGAGATATTTCTGAACAAGACTCTGGAGAGTATATATATTATCGATTGTGCTGTAGCCCTTTCGGAAGCCAGCTTGTGCCTCTGGGATGACATCATGATCCTCACAAAACTGGCACAGTCTTTCGTTTATAACCATACTATACAGTTTACTGACAACGTTTAAAAGGGATATTCCTCTGTAATTATCAACATTTTGGGCATTGCCTTTCTTATGCAGAGGGAAAATCAGTCCTTGTGTCCAACTCTCAGGGTACTGTCCAGATAAGAAGACTTTATTGAATAAAGGGAGTAGAAACTTTATGAGAACATCGGGGGCATGCAAAAAGAAATCAGAGGACAAGCCATCAGGACCTGCCCGTGGCATAGATTTATTGAACAGCCAGCTTAGCGTATGTCTTCTAATGTATGCCGATGACATTGCTTTGGTGTCAGATTCTGTTGGTGATCTACAGAAGAAAATTAATTGTCTTGAAAGGTACTGTTGCAAATGGGGTCTAAAAGTTAACATGGAAAAAACAAAAGTGATGGTTTTCAAAAATGGTGGATTTCTGAAAAACGGTGAAAAATGGTACTATGCCGGCATGCAAATCATGACAGAACCCTGTTACAGTTATCTAGGAATTATGTTTGGTTCTACTTTGAATTGGGCACGTTGTAGAGATAACTTATCTGGCAAAGCTCTCAGAGCAGTTGCAGGGATTAAAAGATTGTATTTTAGACTTAAAAACCTGCCTGTCACCACTGTGTTCAGAATTTTTGACACCAAAGTTAAACCAATTCTGTTGTACGGTTCCGAGATTTGGGGATATAGTAGATTTGACAACATTGAAAAGGTGCATGTGAAAATTTGTAAAATGATTCTAGGTGTGGGCAGAGATGTAAAGAATAACATTGCTTTGGGTGAATGTGGTAGATACCCAATATACATTGATACTTTTACACAAATGATTAAATACTGGATCAGACTTCTGGCCATGCCAGAGAACAGATATCCCAAGCAGTGTTACTTCATGTTGCTTAAACATGATCAGATGGGTAGAAGAAACTGGGTAACTCATGTAAGATCCATGTTATGTTCAAATGGTTTTGGATATGTTTGGGAAATGCAAAATGTTGGAGACATTTCTTTGTTTATCAGAACTTTCAAAACCAGACTTGTGGACACATATCGCCAGATCTGGCATGACTCATTGATGTCTGAGCCAGATTACTTGAGTTACCATCCTGAGATATGTAGAGCAAATTATGTAGGACTTCTGGTTTCTTCTGAACACCGCCGTGTACTTTGCTTGTTAAGAAGTAACACACTGCCACTGAAAGGAATTTCACGTTATAAGAAAACACCTGTAAGTCCATATTGTGTTCAGTGTGATGGATCTGCCATTGAAGATTTATGTCATTTTTTGCTTGTTTGCCCAAAATATGCAACTTTGCGTAAGCGTTATATCCCCCTTTATTATCACAGATTTCCATCAGGCTTTAAGGTCCAGATGTTGTGCTCAAATCCTTCTGAAAAACTGATTGTGAACTTGGCAGTTTATGTAATTGAATGCCTAAAGATCAGAAACATGTAGGTCTTCCGATGCCTGCAACAAAAGACTGTGTACCCATTATATTTTATCACCTCGACTGCTTCACGGTTGCTTTTCATATTTTGTGTTCATATGGGTCTTATGGCCTGCAAAAACTGAATAAAACTGATTGATTGATTGATTGATTGATTGATTGATTGATTGATTGACACACACACACACACACACACACACACGCACACGCACACTCTAACACACACACACACACACACACACACACACACACACACACACACACACACACACACACACACACACACACAACACACACACACACCCACACCACACACACCACACACACACACACACACACACACACACACACACACACACACACAACAAACACACAAACACACCAAATATGCAAAATATGTATGCTCCATTCTGTGGCATAACTGATATAAATTGACTATTATATAAAAGCATCAACACATTCAAATTGATATTGAATGATCATTGACAAACATACATTTGGTGATTAAAAGATCACAATCATGAAATTATTGGTAACCTTTTCCAAGCATGACCAATTTCCTCGACTTTAAAACACACTGGTCTTCCTACTTTAAAACACACTGGTCTTCCTACTTTAAAACACACTGGTCTTCCTACTTTAAAACACACTGGTCTTCCCTCTTTAAAACACACTGGTCTTCCTACTTTAAAACACACTGGTCTTCCTACTTTAAAACAGACTGGTCTTCCTACTTTAAAACACACTAGTCTTCCTACTTTAAAAACTTGTCTTTCTATTTTAAAACACACTGGTCTTCCTACTTTAAAACACACTGGTCTTCCTACTTTAAAACACACTGGTCTTCCTGCATTAAAACATACTGGTCTTCCTACTTTAAAAAAAATGTCTTTCTGTTTTAAAACACACTGTTTTTTATTTAAAACACAGTGGTCTTTTTACTTTAAAACGACTGGACTTCCTACTTTAAAATATATTGGTCTCCCTACTTAAACAGCAAAAATAAAAGCTTTTTTTGTAAATACTGGTCGGAACAAACCGATTTTGAAAATTTTCAGTCTGGGGATATTTTGTTATAAAAAAGCAATATGTCCGGGAGTGAACCCATGTTACAAGTGCAA
>CM060326.1:42695051-42697551 GCA_030674155.1 Stramonita haemastoma | reverse complement strand
GAGTGTTTTTTTTTTTTTTTTTGCTGTCTCTATCCTCGTACTGCTGTTCCCATGCCGCTCCTTTCAATCTCCCCGCTACAGCCATACCCTGATTCGTTATTCGTTGCGTCTCATCCTCGGGATCGGCAGTCCATAGGGTGCATGTCAATATTAGGCCGCCGTGGGGCCACCAGCCAGAGGGGCTCTGCACTTCTGCTGAATCACCTTGGTGGTGTTCAGTAGTGCCTGTTCTGATCTAACATATGCAGGACATAGTGGTGATTTATTTGAACTCCTTTATTTCGAGAATATATGATTAAGCATCCATGTGCTATTTTAGAGTTTTGTAAATTTTGTATGTCAAGCCCTGCACAAAATGGTGTATACTTTTTAATAGGTGGAGCAGGTATAACATGTGCTCGAAATGTTTCGTGTGTGTGTGTCTTCGCTTTAACGTCTATCCACTAACAAGTGATTTTAGACTGGACAAGGGGAGGAGGAGATAGGAGTGAATATATGTGTATTTATTTGTAAAGCTGAATGAATGATACAAGGAAAAAAACATCTAACCATGAGAAAGTCATTGAACTGCACATACAGAAGAAGGCAAAGGAAAAAAAGATAAACTTGGGTAGGACTAAGCTCGAATGCATGCAAGTGTGTGTGTATGTGTGTGTGTGTGTGTGTGTGTGTGTGTGTGGTGTGTGTGTGTGTGTGTGTGTGTGTGTGTGTTGGTGGGTGGGTGCGCGTGCGCGCGCGCGCGCGCGCGTGTGTGTGTGTGTGTTTGTGTGGGGAGAGAGAGAGGAGAGAGAGAGGAGAGAGAGAGAGAGAGAGAGAGAGAGAGAGAGAGAGAGAGAGAGAGAGAGAGAGAGAGAGAGAGAGAGAGAGAGAGAGAGAGAGAGTTGAGAGAAAGAGAGACAAGATATACAGTGATAATGACAACATCTAGACAGTGGTCTGTTTCTATGATGTTAATATCTACCTTCCCTTGATGCCTGTCTCATGAACAGATGGAGCAGAGGAATTCTGAGCACCACAGCGGATCCAGTTGAGAAACTCCTTTCTGAATTTAGTTCCAGTCAGGCAGTAGAAAACAAAATTGATGGCACTGTTTGTTGACCAGATTTGATAAAATATCGCCTGCACCAAAGTACCCCAAGGCTTTGTATCTGGGGTTGTATTTCCATCATGAACAGTATAGATCACCAACACTGTTCTTACATAATATGGCAGGGTTAAAACCAGAAAAGCACAGGATATTGCCAAAATCATGACGGTTGTTCTGTAGGAAGTTTTCCTCCGACTGTCAGTGCTGTGCACAGTGCTGGTGTTTGACTCATTGTGTCCACTTATGGAAGAAGAAGAAGACACTGCTTTGAACAGACTGACAGACAAAATCATATCACAGACAATCATACAGACACCAGGAATGAACGAACTCAGAAACAAAATCATCAATGGGAAATAATCGTAGAAGAAGTATTGATAAATGCCTTTTATAGTATGACACCCTTTATTATCGGATACATCAAGTCCAATCAGAAGATGGAAAGTTAAAGCAAACATAACAAGCACAAGAGTTGCTATGACAATCCACGTTCGTCGTACAGTGCACATCACTCGCATTCTGTGTGGCCACAGGACCGCCATTGTTCTCTGTACTGTCACACAGGTCACCAGCCAGGCAGATGTAAAACTAGTAAAAAAGAGTAAGAAGTTGCGAATTTTACAAATGGCGGCATGTAATGTGACAATGTCTACCCCAAAAGCAAACCAAATCCATTGACGTGGCAGTGCTGATGATAACAAGGTAAGATCAGACACAGCAAGGGACATAAGAATAGCATGTTGAGAAGAGTTGTGGTCCTTTATACGCCGCATGATGCAGATGGTGGCGATGTTTCCAAAGCTTCCCAACAGAAAAATACACGGAAGACATGATTTCCAGATGATCAAAACCAGTTGATTTTCAAAGTCACAGTAGGAACATCCCTCTGACGAGTCTGTGATGTTGTCTCTTTGATCAATACTCTCGCTTGAAAAGTTGCTCATGCTTGTCATTATTATACCAAGAAGCCTGTTCCTATATAATAATGATTTGTGAATGTCGGAAAAAATGGAAAAAAAAACACACATAACATCTATTGTTTGATTGCTTTGTGGATAATCTTTATTTCCAGTAATACATAATACTTTACTTTTATCTATCCCTTGGCCTGAGTACAGACTACCATAATAATTACGATTAATATTTGGAAGTAGAAAATAGAGCAGAGGTGTAGGAGGTTTTGGATGAGGTTTATTGTTTGTTTTGTATAACGTCTATTCTCTACTTGATATAGACAACAAATACATTGATCAACTGCTAGAAGACTGCGGCAACTAGAACAACCAACAACATTCTTGGCAAACACAAACCAACAAAGAAACATTCGATAAAAGAAAAAAAAATACTAAAGCTGTGCAACAAAGGCAGAGAGCTGAAGGAAAAGAATAATCACTCTGAATTGCAAAAGTATAC
>CM060326.1:42680051-42682551 GCA_030674155.1 Stramonita haemastoma | reverse complement strand
AAACAAAATTGATGGCACTGTTGGTGGACCACATTTGGTAAAATATCGCCTGCACCAAGGTACCCCAAGGCTTTGTATCTGGAGTTTTGTTTCCATCATGAAGAGCATAAATCACCAACACAGATCTTACATAATATGGCAGGGTTAAAGCCAGAAAAGCACAGGATATTGCCAAAATCATGACGGTTGTTCTGTAAGAGGTTTTCCTCCGACTGTCAGTGCTGTGCACAGTGCTGGTGTTTGACTCATTGTGTCCACTTATGGAAGAAGAAGAAGACACTGCTTTGAACAGACTGGCAGACAAAATCACATCGCAGACAATCATACAGACACCAGGAATGAAGGAACTCAGAAACAAATGCATCAAAGAGAAATAATCATAGAAGAAGTATTGATATATGCCTTTCATGGCATGACATCCTCTTTTCTCTGAGACATCAAGTCCAATCAGAAGATGGAAAGTTAAAGCAAACATAACAAACACAAGAGTTGCTATGACGATCCACGTTCGTCGTAGAGTGCACATCACTCGCATTCTGTGTGGCCACAGGACCGCCATGCTTCTCTGTACTGTCACACAGGTCACCAGCCAGGCAGATGTATAGCTAGTAAAATAGGCTAGGAAGTTGCGAAGTTTACAGATGGCGGCATGTAAAACAACAATGTCTACCTGAAAAACATACCAAATCCATTGACGTGGCAGTGCCGCACATAGCAAGGTAATGTCAGACACAGCAAGGGACATTAGAATAGCATGCTGAGAAGAGTTGTGGTCTTTTATACGCCGCATGATGCAGATGGTTGCAATGTTTCCGAAGGATCCCAGCAGAAAAATACTCGGAGGGCATAATTTCCAGATGATCAAAGCCAGTTGGTATTCAAAGTGATCACAGAAGGCACATCCCTCTGTGGTGTTGTCTCTTTGTTCATTGTTGTCACTTGAAAAGTTGCTCATGCTTGACGTAGTTATACCAGGAAGCCTGTTTCAATATAGTTATTCTCTGTGAATATCGAAAAGCAATGATTAAACAGAGAAAGATTTAGTGTTTAATTGCTTAATGGATAATTTTTATTTCCAGCACTACACACTTTGGTTTAACCTAGCCCTTGTCCTGAGTACACACTACCATAGTAATTACAATTAATAGTTGTAAGTAAACAAGAGAGAGAGAGAGAGAGAGAGAGAGAGAGAGAGAGAGAGAGAGAGAGAGAGAGAGAGAGAGAGAGAGAGAGAGAGAGAGAGAAGAGAGAGAGACAGACAGACAGACAGACAGACAGACAGAGACAGAGAGAGAGAGAGAGACAGACAGACAGACAGACAGACAGACAGAGACAGGGACAGAGACAGACAGACAGACAGACAGACAGACAGACAGACAGACAGACAGACAAATAGATAGAGATAGAGATAGAGATAGAGAGAGAGAGAGATAGATAGATAGATAGATAGATAGATAGATAGATAGATAGATAGATAGATAGATAGATAGATAGATAGATAGGTCTGCACAGTACTGCGCAGACCTGTATAACCAAAAAAAATCAGGAGATCCAGAGGTACTGAATGTCCAACCCACCGATAGACACTGACAACTACCTCATCCTTCGGGAAGAGGTGGAAGTAGCTGTGAAATTGATGAAGAAGAGGAAATCAGCAGGAATAGACAACATCCCGGCAGAACTGGTCCAAGCAGGGGGGGAAGCCATGATAAACACCCTACTGATAATCTGCAGCAAGATCTGGCAGACAGGAGACTAGCCTACACCATGTACACTATCATTAATCATCACCCTTCCCAAGAAAGACAGCCTACAACAATGCCAGAACTATTGCACATTCAGCTTGATATGTCATCTAAGCAAAGTCATGCTGAAGATCCTACTGAATCGACTGAAGCCACAAGCAGAGACGATCATTGCAGAAGAACAGGCAGGCTTTAGGGCAGGACGAAGCACAACAGCAGATTTTTAATCTAAGAATATTATGTGAGAAGTACCTTCAGCATCAGCAAGACCTTTACCATGTTTTTTTTTCTGGATTCGAAAAGGCCTTTGACAGGGTATGGCATGCAGCTCTGTGGGCTACCATGAGGCTGTACAACATCAATGCCAACATGATCAGAGTCATTGAGGAGCTCTGCAACAAGGCCGCTAGCGCAGTCTATTTCAATGGTGGCATAGGGGATTGGTTCAGGACGACGGTCGGCGTCAGACAAGGCTGCTTGCTCTCACCTACTCTCTTTAACATCTTCCTTGAGAGAATCATGACTGATGCACTGGAAGATCATGAAGTAACAGTCGGCATTGGAGGCAGAACAATTACCAACTTGCGTTTTGCTGATGACATCGATGGACTGGCAGGGAAAGAAGAAGAGTTAGTAAGTTTAGTGGAATGCCTCGACAAGACTTCAACACCCTATGGCATGGAGGTCAGTACACAGAAGACCAAGCTGATGACCAACAACATTAACGGCATCAACACCAACATCAGGGTCGGTGG
>CM060326.1:42665051-42667551 GCA_030674155.1 Stramonita haemastoma | reverse complement strand
ACTGATCCACTGTGTGTGCTGAAATAAATATCACTTTGAGCCATTATCAACGCACAATATTGTCCTGTTATTTTTCCTTGTTTTTTTGTTGTTGTTGTTGCTTTGTTTGGCTTTTTTAAAGTTTAAGTTTGTGATCGCACAAAGCCTTTTATCACAGCTTTGCTTTGACCACATAAAAGTGAAACACAATCAAATACATCACACACACACACACACACACACACACACACGCACACGCACACACACACTCTAACACACACACACACACACACACACACCACACACACACAACACAACACACACACACACACACACACACACACACACCACACCACACACACACACACACACACAACACACAAACACACCAAATATGCAAAATATGTATGCTCCATTTTGTGGCATAACTGATATAAAATTGACAATATATAAAAGCATCAACACATTCAAATTGATATTGAATGATCATTGACAAACATACATTTGGTGATTAAAAGATCACAATCATAAAATTATTGGTAACCTTTTCCAAGCATGGCCTAATTTCCTCGACTTTAAAACACACTGGTCTTCCTACTTTAAAACACACTGGTCTTCTTACTTTAAAACACACTGGTCTTCCTACTTTAAAACATACTGGTCTTCCTACTTTAAAACACACTGGTCTTCCTACTTTAAAACAATATGGTCTTCCTACTTTAAAACAATATGGCGGTCTTCCTACTTTAAAACGCACTAGTCTTCCTACTTTAAAAACTTGTCTTTCTATTTTAAAACACACTGGTCTTCCTACTTTAAAAACACGATCTTCCTACTTTAAAACACACTGGTCTTCCTACATTAAAACATACTGGTCTTCCTACTTAAAAAAATGTCTTTCTGTTTTAAAACACACTGTTTTTTTATTTAAAACACAGTGGTCTTTTTACTTTAAAACGACTGGACTTCCTACTTTAAAATATATTGGTCTCGCTACTTAAACAGCAAAAATAAAAGCTTTTTTTGTAAATACTGGTCGGAACAAACTGATTTTGAAAATTTTCAGTCTGGGGATATTTTGTTATAAAAAAGCAATATGTCCGGGAGTGAACCCATGTCACAAGTGCAACGAATATTTACATGTCATAGATGTGTGATATATACCATTTTCAATCAGTACTTTGTGGTTGCTGCTGAAAAAATGATTGGATGATAAAACATACATGTCTGATAAGGTAACTATGTAGCTTTCCCTTTCGTATGTTCTTTAAATCCCTGTAAAATAAACCCTTGTTATTATTTGACAAGCTTGACACCAAATTTGAAGCAATTGTCTCGTACTGCATGGTTGCCCTTTTGACGAATCCCTAACACAATATCCAGTTTAAAGCTGAATGCTTTTCATACGGTTTAACCAAATCAGTGTGTAGATTCTTTGTTTGTGCTGCCAACATTTCGTAAAGCCACAGCCATCGAATTTGACATATATTTGGCCTAAATTCGATTCATTATTGATGTCACTGAAACAGTAAATGGACAGATGTCACATTGATATAACGTGCTGAATGGCTAAACATTCAATCTTGTGTGTATAATGACCACAAAATGTTTCAACAGATTCAACATCTTTTTCGTTTTGAAGATGATTTTAGATTATCATTAGACTTCACATAGTTTTTTCTCTGCTACTTATTCGTACCATTATTGGAGAAACAAAGAACTTAATTGCTTCGTTGTGACAAAAAGGATTTTCTATGAGCGGTTATGCAAACAGAGGAGCCTTTATGTCATAATACCTGCTGCAACCACATTCTATTGAAACCTAGCAATCTTTTTTGTTACTATCTAACTCTATTAATATCTGATAAACGTTATCTGAAGTATGTTTGGATTTGTTCTAAGCCTCTTTTAACCAATGCCTAAGAATGTTAGGAAAATAGTTCACAGAGAATGGATATCTACCTAATTCTCCTCGGATCCTTTCATGTGGTGTTTTACTGGCACTCCTAGAAATCTTTTACATACTGTCATGTGGAATTTCTCAACTTAATCTAGTCTATTCCCAATATTCCTGACAAAAGCAATAAAGTGCATCACCCGCCTTAACCTCATGACCATAGATACTCACACTTTTTTCATTAACTGCTAAATGCCTATCAAAAGCCCTCTGACCACACTGACCCTTCTAAACACTAGAGCTCTGTTAATAGGAACTGGTTGATGAGCATGCACCCTCCATTGACCATCTCCTGTCTGATAGGCCCTGTGAATTATAGTACACAGTACACTCATGATATCTTGGTAGCACAAACGCCGACAACTAGAATGGCGATGGCGATAAAGAAACACTGAATAAACAAATAGTTCAAAAGCAAATTTTCAAAAACATACCCTTAGTCCATTCAGAGAGGACACAGAATCACTCTGCTCCCATTCTCGATGCTACGTCCATAAAATCTCCCCTGTCCATGATCTCAGCCCGTCTTGGATCTGCAAAGGCAGCCCCTCTGCATACACGCAC
>CM060326.1:42657551-42660051 GCA_030674155.1 Stramonita haemastoma | reverse complement strand
AAAGGTGTTTCAAGACCTATGTGGTCGTAGGGGAGCGAGGCATCTCACAGCTTCTCTAGGGGCCAGCATTTTGCGAACAGCGCCAACGTCTCTCCCTCGTTGCTTTGCATTCTCTGACCCTAAAGAAGGCAGGTACCCATTTACAACTGGGTGAACTGGGGGACTGTACTGAAGCCAAGGCACATATATGGCCACCCATCAAAATGGTAACCTTGCTTGATGCTTGCTTAACCTTGGCTGGGGAAAGCAAGTTCTCTAACCACTGCGCTTCCAAGTCCCCATGACCATAAGGAGCTTTAAGAAGTATTGGTAATGGAATTGTTAGCTAGTGCTACACCCCAGACCAGGTGGGATGTTTTACAAAAACAGACTTAGTTCTCGCAACCAGGCAACATGACTGCTGTAAGCTGTGGAATGGCTACAGTCACTCACAGGTGGAGTATTCAGGTTGCCAACAGGCAGACAAACCCAGGCAAAATGTATATGCTGTACACGTGAAAACGAAATATGAAATTAAGACCTTTCTGTGATAAACATGCTACATAGCCCCAGTTGCTGAATATAACACAACCACAGGTAAACTTTTACTGCTGCACACATGCAGACAAATATGATTATTAAACATTTATATGATAAACATGCAACACTGACCCCGCCAGTTGCTGAAATTCACAACCAAATGGCAGTATTAGAGCAATAGCTCTCCTTTATAAAGCAACCACTCTAATCTAATTGTGATTGTGACCTGATTATTACAGAATAAGTATCAACTCACTAATTGAAAAGAAGTAGCTTTTGCTAAGGTGTTAGCTGTAATACATAAAAAAATATGTAAACCATGTTTTCGTAAACTGTGTAATTGCTGTGTTATCCATTTCAAATACTCATAACTTTAAAATAATTAAATGAGGAACAATTAATCATATATCAAGAGAAAGAGAAATCTATAGATAAAAAAATAGCAACACAATTCAACCCGTTTACACCTTAAGACTGCTTCTGTAAAAACAAAAATTCACACACCTCCTTATTATGGGAAAATGTACACACATTGAAACTATAAAGTTTGCTCCCCTGAAGATTCTTGTATTATGTATGCAGATCGAATTTACGTACACCACCATTAACATCACACACTGAGGAATGGCTCACATAAAATGACTGCAGTCTACAAATGCCAGGGACTAGTTGTCTGCTATGCAGCGTGCATAGCAATGTAACTTGCTCTTCTGGACCAAAAAGCGAGTGATGATTTATTTGAACTCCTATATTTCTTATTAAGGGAGAGGGGGATAGAAAGAAGTGTGTTTCTTTTCAGGTATAGAGTGATTATAACACCATCTGGACAGTGGTCTCTTTCCATGATGTTGACGTTTACCTTCTTTTGTTGTCTGTCCCATGAACAGAAGAAGCAGAGGGACTCTGAGCACCACAGCGGATCCAGTTGATAAACTCCCTTCTGAATTTGGTTCCAGTCAGGCAGTAGAGAACAAAGTTGATAGCACTGTTGATGGACCAGATTTGATACAATATCGCCTGCACCAAATTACCCCTAGCTTCTGTATCTGGGGTTTCATTGTCATTACGTAGAGCATAACTAAGCCACACTATTCTCCCATAATATGGCAGGGTTAAAACCAGAAAAGCGCAGGATATTACCAAAACCATGATGGTTGTTCTGTAGGAGGTTTTCCTCCGACTGTCAGTGCTGCTCACAGTGCTGGTATGTGACTCATTGTGTCCACTTATAGAAGAAGAAGAAGACACTGCTTTAAACAGACTGACGGCCAAAATCATATCGCAGACAATCATACAGACACCAGGAATAAAGGAACTCAGAAGCAACTGCATTATGTTGAAATAATTATAGTAGAAATCTTGATAAATGCCTTTTATGGTATGGCACCCTCTTTCTTCTGATACATCAAGTCCAATCAGAAGATGGAAAGTTAAAGCAAACATAACAAGGACAAGAGTTGCTATGACAATCCACGTTCGACGTACAGTGCACATCACTCGCATTCTGTGTGGCCACAGGATTGCCATGCTTCTCTGTACTGTCACACAGTTCACAAGCCAGGCAGATGTATAGCTAGTAAAATAGGCTAGGAAGTTACGAAGTTTACAGATGGCCGCATGTAAAACAACAATGTCCACCCGAAAAACATACCAAATCCATTGACGTGGCAGAGCTGACCACAGGAAGATAAGATCAGACACAGCAAGGGACATAAGAATAGCATGCTGAGAAGAGTTGTGGTCCTTTATACGCCGCATGACGCAGATGGTGGCGATGTTTCCAAAGTTTCCCAACAGAAAAATACACGGAAGACATGATTTCCAGATGATCAAAGCCACTTGGTATTCAAAGTAATCACAGTAGGAACATCCCCTTGACGAGTTTGTGATGTCTCTTTGTTCATTGTTGTCACTTGAAAAGTTGTTCATGCTTGACATATACCAGAAAACCTGTTCTGATGTATGTTCTGTGAGAAACGGA
>CM060326.1:42640051-42642551 GCA_030674155.1 Stramonita haemastoma | reverse complement strand
GCAGGGTTAAAGCCAGAAAAGCACAGGATATTGCCAAAATCATGACGGTTGTCCTGTAAGAGGTTTTCCTCCGACTGTCAGTGCTGTGCACAGTGCTGGTGTTTGACTCATTGTGTCCACTTATGGAAGAAGCAGAAGACACTGCTTTGAACAGACTGAAAGACAAAATCATATCGCAGACAATCATACAGATACCTGGAATAAATGAAGCCAGAAGCAAATCAAACAAGGAGAAAAAATTATAGTAGAATTGTTGATAAGTGCCTTTCATGGTGTGACACCCTTTGCTCTCTGATACGTCAAGTCCAATTAGAAGATGAAAAGTAAAAGCACACATAAAAAGGGCAAGGCTTGCTATGACAATCCACGTTCGTCGTACAGTGCACATCACTCGCATTCTGTGTGGCCACAGGACAGCCATTGTTCTCTGCACTGTCACACAGGTCACCAGCCAGGCAGAGGTTAAACCAGTGAGATAGACCAGGAAGTTGCGAATCTTGCAGATGGCGGCATGTAAAGTGACAATGTCTACCCGAAAAACATACACAATCCATTGACGTGGCAGTGCTGTACATAGCAAGGTAAGATCAGAAATAGCAAGGGACATAAGAATAGCATGTTGAGAAGAGTTGTGGTCCTTTATACGCCGCATGACGCAGATGGTGGCAATGTTTCCAAAGCTTCCCAAAAGAAAAATACATGGAAGACATGCTTTCCACATGATCACAGACACTTGGTATTCAAAGTAATCACAGTAGGAACATCCCCCTGACGAGTCTGTGATGTTGTCTCTTTGTTCGTTGTTGTCACTTGAAAAGTTGCTCATGCTTGACGTATACCAGAAAGCCTGTTGTTTTATAATATATGTGAACATAGGAACAATTGACATAGAATAGAGAGATTGACTGATTGATAGATTGATTGAAAATCGCATATTAAGTATTAATATAATTGTTACACTCATCCCTTGTCCTCTTTACAGCTTATATACCTATCACAAGCAATAGCTTTTTAGAAACCTAGAGAGAGGAGGGGTATACATGGCATTGCATAAGTTAGCAATGGAATATCTGGCTGCTGCACTCAACCATGTGCAAATGCGAATTTGCGAATGCAAATTCGAAATAGCTTATTGCCATAGGTTTTACTACTCTCTTACATGGGATATTGGGGGGACCATGCGCAATACAAAAACCCAAATCATTTCAAATAGATAGCAGAAATGTTTTTATGACATGGTTACCACATCATGGAATAAACTGAATATATATCACACTGTCAGACTTTGACTCTGGGAAACGAAACAAGCAAACTAAGTAGCAGCTACGAGTTATCTGTATTGAGATTTCCTTCTTTGACAGTTTCGCTGGTGGTGACTGACAAATCTTTTCATGTGTTGCAGCAAGCATATCAAATCAAGTCAACTCAAGTCAAAATCACTTAAATCATCATATGAAGTGCAAACACACTACTGATAGGCGTATTCATTCACATCATAATCTCAAAAGACACAAGAAAGCTACTTCCATATTGATTTAAAAATTCCAAGGTAACTTAAAACTGTCACAAAAACACATCCACGCATGCATACGCGCACGTGCACACGCCCACATATACATACATACGCCAGTGTAAGACTATAATGTTATTAAGACCATAGACAATAAAAACAACAAATAAACTTATCATTTATGCAAGCACACGCACACGCACACATCCACACACACGCACACACACACACCACACACACACACACACACACACACACACACACACACACACACACACACACACACACACAACACACACACGACCTTACACACACACATAATGCTACACAATGTTGTAAGATCATTGACTAGAAAAATAAGCACATTTAAACGTATTATCCACACACACACACACACACACACACACACACACACACACACACCACACACACACACACACACACTCATATGTATATATATATATATATTATGTATATATATATATATATATATATATATATATATATATATATGTATGTATGTATGTATGTATGTATGTATGTATGTATGTATGTATGTATGTATGTATGTATGTATGTATGTATGTATTACGAACAATTACAGAATTAATAAAGCCATGAATATGATATACTTATTTTATGAATATAATTATGCATGTGTACACAGTAACAGGTTCCTCTACGTGCTTGTCGGCATTATGATAATTATAAACTGGGATGGATCGGAAAAAAAACACCTGAAGGGGAAGGGTCACTTGCCTTCAGCTCAGGTCCCTGTTCTGCACACCTCAACTTTCTTCCTTCCCCTTTATACCTGTGAAGGACACTTAAGTCTGTAATTATCACGCTATTTTCAGTCACAGGTGGGTGCATAGAAGTGTTGGGTGACAGACGGAGAGCAGCAACAGTTTGATCACCTTTACCGTCTACCTTGAAGGATTTCACTAGACTATCACACAACACAACATTCAACAGGCATTCAAGAGTTTG
>CM060326.1:42622551-42632551 GCA_030674155.1 Stramonita haemastoma | reverse complement strand
ATTCTGTCAATTTTGTCATCCGTTTTCACCAGCACACAATGGCCTATTTTTGCGAATAGGGGAATGGGTGTTAACGTGTGCGCAAGATGTTATGCATGTGTTTGCACACGGAACCTTGGTTTATAGTCTTATCCGAAGGACTTTTGGGGAAGTGGAGTCGGCACTAATATTAACTCCAGAGGGAAATATCTTCTTAAAGGAGATTCGAACCAGGGTCAACAGATAACGAGCGCATCAATCTGACCCCAAGGTTATCCCCTCGCCTTGGTATTAGTGTGTGGTGGATAAAGAACTGTTTTGTATCTTATTGTGTTCTGTAGTATTGTGTTGTATTTTACTGTACTGTATTGTATGGTAGTGCATTGCATTGCATTGTACTGTACTATATTGTATTGTATTGTATTGTATTGTATTGTATTGTATTGTATTGCATACCAGATTTCTCTGTATAAACTGTTTCCCCCTCTCCAGGGAAAGACCATTACAAGCTTAGCACCAACCATCAGAACATTGCCTGTGTGTATGTGCATTGTTGTGAATTTTTGCCTGTGACAACTTTCTTGTTGCTGTGGGTTATTTTATGTGCATATATAGGTACTGCACACTAAACCTCGGTTTATTGTCTCATCCAAAGACAGTCACACAAAGGGCTAGTGGAAGCAGAAACAATTCAAGTGTACATGGGAATCGAGTCTGCAACTTTTTCCTTTCTCGAAGGATGTATTACCTCTGAACTACTGATCCACCATCCACTATAGTTTGTACACCAGCTACCTTGTAAGACTACATGTTTACTGAAAGTGATCATATAAATCATGGTGGGATTATACAAGTTTGATTTTAGACTGTAACAAAATTCTGATTAGGACAAATATTGATTTAAGAAGTAGACCTGCTGTGTCCTATCAGTTTTTTTGTTGTGGTTTTTTTTGGGGGGTGAGTTTTTTTTAAAACGTTACTCAAATGGAGACCATAAAATTTAAAACTAATGACGACATACTACTGCTCCATAGTACAATAAAGGAAGAAAAACTAATGGTTTACAAGATTAGTCAGTTGTGTTTTTTTACCGCATGTCCGGTATTCAATAACTGATTCAATAAATACAACACTGTGTTTTTTTCTTTTCTTTTGCGGGGGTTTGTGTCTTTTTGTTTTGTTTGTTTTTAGCCTTTTTTTCCTTAAAAGACCATAAGATAAAGGAAACTTTTTTTTTTAAAGCAACACAAGATTTAGCTGTAATATAAGATGAAACTATAAAGCTGATTTAGTTCCAGAATGGGTTTTATGTCATAATGTATCGTGTTTTAGAAAATAGGATATTCCTAAATGCAGACTAATTTATTAAGCTAATGATAATGAACATATTAAAGGTGACACCATGCACAAAACCCACCTGCATACTAATAATGCATACACATATGATTCCGTGTAATCATGTGCTCATGATAATTTTGTGTTAAGAATAGAATGCTGATTGCAAATTGAGGTAGCTCTGAATTTTGCTTGTACCTCTGTTGTTCCTTCTCTGCTAGATGTCTCGATATGTGCATTGAGGACTTAAAGATTTTTATTCGATGTATTTCAAATTTTGTTTCCGATGCTCCATACTTATCATCGTGGTGTTATTTTTCAATGTGAATGTTGTGGTAATTGCTTCCACTATGTGTGTTTAAATAAATAGTATGGATGTGCCTTTTTATTTGCATTTATCAAGGTAGTACAGCGACAAATGAGAACATGTTTTTGCTGCATTGAATGTGACATTGAGCCGTTATTGAAATACAGTATTGTTGTGGATTTGTTTGCTTCTGATTTGAATTTTAGTAATTTGAAATTGCGATGAGACAAAGGTCTTTAGCACAACTGCTTTTACCCCATCAAAGTAAAATGTCATGCTCAAATACACATTTGTGTATGTGTCTGGGTGTGTGCACGCACACACACAAACACACATACACGCACACACATATCCTCGATATAAAAGAATAAAAGATAAAATAAAATAAAACACACACGCACGCACACACACACACACACACACACACACACACACACACACACACACACACACACACACACACACACACACACACACACACACACACACACACACACACACACAAAACGCATACACAAGTCAGCCAGTTCAAGAATCTTGGGAGTATATTCACAGAAGATGGACGTCTCAACAGAGAGATCGAAACAAGAGTCCAAATGGCCAACAGCCTTGTCTCACTATAAAGACACCCAAACATTCCCATCGAGATTTAAGCCAAACTCATCGAGTCCATATTTAGACCAAGTTTGACTTACCAAAGGCAGACATGGTCCCTTTCCAAAAGTCTTAAAAAAAATCACCACCTGTTAGATGTCATGTCTAGGGAGAACTGTCAAAAATAACTAGACATGATCATATCAAGAACACCAATATAATAGATTGATTGGAATAATGCTAATTCTCCACTACACCCAACAGCATAGAATCAGATGGTTTGGTAAACAGGCATGCATGGAACCTCATCAGCTTGCCAGTAAAGCTTACAACACAAGGATGTCTGGGTACAAAGCAAGGGAAGACCTGGATCAAGGGTGTGAAAGAAACACTGAAGACCCACAACATTCCACACACCCAGGCCTTCAAACTTGCCGCAGAGAGAAAGCTCCTTCTCTCCTCGATACCCAAGATGGTACAAGTGGACACACAAAGTAAAGTACTTGCTTGACTTTTTGATACAGGGTAGTTGTTTTGTTTCGTTTTGTTTTGTTTTGTTTTTAGAAAAAGCGAATCACAAACACAATCAAATCCATTTTAAATCAAAATGCTTTCGATACAGTTTAACGTGAAGCTACTTCGATTTTGTAATTCAAACGAAAAATACGAACTATTGGCACTGAAGATTACTCATGCTCATCCCAAACTCTAATCATTGTACATGTCACTGAAACAAATTGTATAGAAACAATATCGATAAACATTTTTTGAGCGGTAAAACATTTGAATTTTGTCTGTATAAGCGCCACACAATAACAAAACATTTAAACAGATTCAACATCTTTCCATTCTCGAAACAATACTTTTTAACTGAGCTGTACTTTTGACATATTTGTTTGTTAATGACACATATCATCCCTGCATAAACATAAGAATTAATCGCTACATTATTGCACATATAATATTTATGTCACTGGCACCTGGCTGCAACCACACAAAATTGAAACCAAACAATCTTTTACGTTCATATCTAGTTATATTAATATATATGTGTGTGTGAACGCATGCAGACCATCTTGCGAACACGTTAAATCCTGTTCCGCTTTTTGTAAGAGTAAGCCATCGTGTGCCGGTGGGAACATATGACATTTACAAAATTGCGTACACACGGGGACTGGATGTAAAAAAGCATGTGAGTGTTCATTCCATTATCCTCGATATAAAAGAATAGATAAATAAATGAATACATAAATAAATGAACAAATAAATAAATAAATAATAAATATCAATGTTCAATAAGCATTATGAAGCAGTCTGTTTGGATTCATTCTAAACATTTTAAGCAATATCTAAGAATGGTTGTAAGGGAAGTCGCATATAATGAATATTGTCTACCTAACTCCTCATATACCGTTTTATGTGGTGCCCTAATGGTACTCCTGGTAATCTTTTATTTGCCACCATGTGGACTTTCTCAAACTGGTCTAGTATATGCTTACCCCATATTTCTGACGAATACAACAAAACAGGCTGAATTTTATACGATAAACCGATGTCCCGTGTGTTACACATCATTATTAAGTGCACATAAAAGAACCCACGGCAACAAGAGGGTTGTCTCGGCAAAAGTTTGTAGAAAAAAGCCACTCTTATAGGGAAACAAACACAGTTGCAGACAGAAAGAAGACAAGAAACAAAAAGGATAACATATTTAAATAACATGCAGGTTTCTTCAACAGGTTGGTTTAGAATGTATAAGATGTAGATATTTTCTCGACAGATGTAGATGTTATCTTTCACATGTGGATAAAAAAAAAATCTCAAAGGAGATGGAAGCTAAGGGAAAGAGGAAAGAGTTTAGAAAGGTGGGGTATGAAGTGAAGATGTAGAAGCGTATTGCAGTGTCTTACAGTGTGATTTGAAGTGAAGATGTAGAAGCGTATTGCAGTGTCTTACAGTGTGATGTGAAGTAAAGATGTAGAAGCGTAAAAAAATCTCTCTCTCTTCTCTCTCTCTCTCTCTTCCTCTCCTTCTCTCTCTCTCTCTCTCTCTCTCTTCTCTCTCTCTCTCTCTCTCTCTCTCTCTCTCTCCTCTCTCTCCTCTCTCTCTCTCTCCCTCTCTCTCTCTCTCTCTTCTCTCTCTCTCTCTCTCCTCTCTCTCTCTCTCTCTCCTCTCTCTCTCTCTCTCTCTCTCTCTCTCTCTCTCTCTCTCTCTCTCTCTCTCTCTCTCTCTTCTCTCTCTCTCTCTCTCTCCTCTCTCTCTCTCTCTCTCCTCTCTCTTCAACAACCCCAGGAGGTTTGCAGCATCAATTAAACATTTTGAAAGACTGCTGTAATGATTTACAGTTAAGTGTTAACATTAATAAAACGAAGGTGATGGTCTTTAGGAAAGGTGGATTTCTGTCAAAACAGGAGTAATGGTATTACAATGGTATTAGGTTAGAAGTTGTAAATCAGTATTGCTATTTAGGGTTCAGTTTCACAACAAAGGTTAGCTGTAAATTAGGTACAGAGCATTTAGTTACGAAGGGAAGGAAGGCAGTGGTTCAGTTAAATAAAGTCTTTCACAGGTATAAATAGATGAATACTAGTACCTTCTTCAAGATTTTCGATACTAAGATTCAGCCAATTTTATTGTATTCATCAGAAATATGGGGCACAAACAGACTAGAACACATCGAGAAAATTCATTTGATGGCATGTAAAAGATTTTTAGGAGTACCTGTAAGAACACCCAATAAGATGGTATACGGAGATTTAGGTAGATATCCACTTTATGTCAATTCATGCACAAGAACTATTAAGTACTGGTTAAAACTATTGCAAATAGATCAAAACAGAATACCATATAATGCTTACTGCATGCTGTTAGAGCTAGATAAAAATGGTAAATACTGCTGGATTTCAAAAATAAGGGAAATTTTGTGTGAAACCGGTTTTAACATTGTTTGGATGCAACAAGGTGTTGGGGATGTAAAACTTTTCTTAGGTATGTTTAAGCAAAGATTAGTAGATATGTTCATTCAAGAATGGGATGGGACTATAAGAGATAAAGATAGGTATGACCATTACAGATCATTTAAAAGTATTTTTGTAAAAGAGCAGTATATAAACTCTATTGATGTCTACTGCTTTCGAGTAGCAATCACACAAGCAAGATTTAATGTTCTACCCCTTAATAATAATGTATATAGATATAGTGAGAATGATCGAGAAAAAATGTGTCCTTTTTGTAAAACGAAAGTTGAAAATGAAGCCCACTTTCTTTGGGAATGTTGCATATACACTGGCTTAAGAGAAAAGTTCTTACGTGGGTGTATCAACGTACCATTGCCCGATTTGTTCAAAGCAACAAATGATGAGTACAGGCACAATTTGTCAAGATATATTTTTCACTCTATTAATAAAAGGAAGACAATGCTATTTCAAGATGTATATTGAAAAACTGTTATGATTCGACACGTAATTGATGTGCATGATTTCCACAATTTTCCCTAGACATCATATGTTTGTGATTAGAATAACGTGTGTTTTGCTTCTTTGATCAGTTATGAATCAAACCTTTTGTGCATTTGGTTTGCCAGTTATATGAATGAACCCCAAGCCCATGAAATGTATTGTGGTCCATGGCCAATGTGCATTAAATCATTTCAGTGTTCAGTGTTCAGTGTTCAGTGTTCTCTCTCTCTCTCTCTCTCTCTCTCTCTCTCTCTCTCTCTCTCTCTCTCTCTCTCTCTCTCTCTCTCTCTCTCTCTCTCCTCTCTCTCTCTCTCTCTCTGTATGTATGTATATATATATATATATATATATATATATATATATATATATATATATATATATATATATATATATATATATATATATATATATATATATATATATAATGGGTGGCACTGGACTTGTAGCGACGGGCTTTCCTCGGGGAGACCAGCCCGAATTTCTCACACAGAAATCTGCTATGACAGTTGAGTTGTCACTTAAACAGTTGTCCCTCAGACTGATTATGTTGCTAGTCATTGTGTCAGGTCAGAGGGGTCAAACAATCCACACATTACAAAGTGACAGTGTTTAGATGAATGATGATAAAATATGTATTAGTGTTCAGTGCTGTGTTGAAGGGAACCAAACCATGGTCACACTACAACCTGTAGAACTACGTTTCTTTGGGAAAATAAAAACTGTGTGTAGCTGCCCACCTGAGTCAGTATTTGACCGTAACAGAGTCTTTGGGGAAAGGGAAACAACTCTTTATCTCATTTGATAAACGTAGCAGTGAGGTTTCAAGAGATACTATATCCATATGGATTAAAGCTGTGTTATCATTAGCTGTGGTGGATATCAGCCAATTTTCTGTCGACAGCACCAGAGCAGCAAGTACATCAGCACCTTTTACCAGAGATGTTCCAATTGACTGTATACTGAGAGCAGCTACATGGTCCACCCAGAGCACCTTTGTTAAGTTCTACTGAAAACATGTGGTGAAGAAAACTTCAGGAGTCAGTCCTGGACAATTTTGTAAATGAAAGGTAAAACTAAAATTTGGTCTTAGCTGGACCCAGTGAATGAAGATGGAAATGTTTGCTGACATTTGGTCTTAGCTGGACCCAGAGAAGAAGGCAAACATATCTGCATGCAATTTCTCATTTTGTTTGAACTTTCCTTGAAGTTACATCGTATTGTTTGCTATTAAACATTAATCGTTGATACTTATCAGTTCGTGGTTTTAATTTGAGATAACTGCTTCAGCTCTCATGACCTCTAACTTTGAAGTTTCACGCGTTAGTGAATAGTTCATTGCTTGATGATGAATAATTGAGAAATTTAATGAGACTTAACTGTAAGTTGCCATCAAATTAGGATTATTTAGAGTCTAGTAATGGGGAAGGAGAAATTGCATGCCCACCCATCTTGGCTCTTAATGATCCTACTTTACCCGCTAAGATATTGTTAGTTAAATTTATATTAGATGTCGTTCGTTTCTAAATACTGGCTACATGCGCGCGGATCGCATCTCAAGTTAATGCTCCTTCCAGACCACTAGACACTAAATAATCCCAATGTAACGATATCTTACAGGTAAGTCTCATTGAATTTATAAAACTGAGCCCATTAAAAATAGAAGGAAGTTAAAGTGAATATGTTGCCTGCAGCCTGTCATTCAATCTTCAGATCTGTGTGGCCGATAGACCTTTGACTTACAGGGAGGGTCAGCTCAATTGAGTGTTACTACAAGCAGCATGAGGGAGGGAATGTAACTGCCTCCTTTTCTCAAACTGCTCGTAATAATTTCAGTGAAAGTTTGTCTTTCCTAAATTAAGTCTAGTTTAATTTTCTAACTATTACTCGCCTATTTTGTTTTAGCAGAGCAAGTTATTCTGTGTTTGTAGAGCAGAGTGAGGCTTGTGGCCCATCTTTGCAACAACATAATTGTCAATATCCTCACTTCATTTGCACTGTTTTCAATGAGGTTTGTTCAGTTTTGCATTGGACATAAATCCAGCTATTCCCATACTTTGACATGCATTTTTAATAAAGTCAAAATCAAAAACACTTTAATCATTCCAAGAAGGGCAATTACAGTATGCATATTATTTCTTAGCAAACTCATCTGACACTTTCTAAATAAAACTTGAGCTATTTTTTCTTTTGTATGTTTTTTGAATGTTCATTGCCTCAACCAGCAGCCTTCAAAATCGAAAGTGTAGTACTCTATGCTTACTATTATGATATATCCTGGCGTCAGTAGCTGCAACAGTGCCAGAATCAGCCATATATACCACGCAAGTAAGGTCATATTGAAGATTATATTAGACAGATTTCAATCAGAAGCAGAGACCATCATTGCTGAGGAACAAGCAGGTTTTAGAGCAGAGCGCAGCACAACAGGACAGATATTTAACCTCAGAATACTCTGTGAGTGGTACATTCAACACAATACCTCTACCACTTATCTATTGATTTTAAGAGGGCATTTGACATGGTGTGGTTTTCAGCTTTGTGGCAACCATAAATTTGTACAGCATCAATGCAAACCTGATCAGAGTCATCAAACGGCAGTACAACAAGGCCACAAGTGCAGTGTACTACAACAGCAATATTGGAGAGTGGTTTGAAGTGGTTGGAGTAAGGCAGGGCTGTCTACTTTCACCACTTGAACATCCTTTATGAGAAAATCATGGCTGGCGCACTGGAACATCATGAAGGATCAGTCAGCATTGGTGGCAGAACGATCACAAACCTCCATTTCGCAGATAACATTGACGGGCTAGCAGGATCCGAAAAAGCGTTTGTCAGCCTAACAGAACACCTGAATAAGGCTTCCAAAACATACGGGATAGAAATCAGTGCAGAAAAGATCAAACTGATGACAAATAATGCCAAGGGCACAAGCATTGATATCAGGGTCAAAATCCAGAAGCTGGAAACAGTCCATAGCTTAAGGTACTTGAAGCTTTTGTATCAGAACAGGGGTCAAAACCAGAAGTAGTATGAAGGGCTACACAGACAATAACAGCACTGTCGAAACTAAATACCATTTTGAGAGATAAAAATATTACACTCAACTCCAAGATAAGACTAATGTGCTTCCTTGTCACATTTATATTGCTTTGTGCTTGTTAATCGTGGACCCTGACTGAAGCTTTCGAGAGAGAAGAGTACAGGCAGTAGAGATCAGATGCTTCCGGAGACACATGTTATCTCCTACAAAGACCACATAAGCAACACAGACGTGCAAAACAAAATCCAGCAAAGTGTATGTATCCTGAACTGATGCACCAAGGGAACAAAGAATTACAATCTCTTTCCACAGAACCCATTTGGAAATGAGCAGAAACAGAGGTGGCGGAGTTTTGATAATATTGAAAGATGGCAAAGAAATTCGCGAGTCAGCACCAAATGGATTTTTTGCTTTACAAATTTCAGGGCTGAAGCAGACGCACTGTTAACAGCAGCCAATACACTCATCACTAACATGGAGGTTATTCACCTGAAAGGTTTCATCCTCTCACATACAGACTGTGAAATTGTTAAGCAATTCAGAACGCAAGGAACTAGGACCTTAACGCTTTTACATCTGTTCTTGTTGCCCAGCAGCAGTCAGTTGAGCATGCAGTCATCCAGTGGGTTCCCTCACACTGCAGCCGCCAAAGCAATTAAGAGGCTTACCTACTGGAAAAGATAGGTCAGATGCCTCAAGGGGAGCAGGAAGTGGCGTACGCAGAAGTGAAGACAGTAGTGAAGGAAAAGCAAAAGCTGGGATAACTTCAGCAGCACTCTAGTTTCAACAGTAAGGATGGGTATTACCTCCTGCCCAGAGAAGACCTAGTGACCATGGTGAGACTGAGGACTGGACACTACAAACTCAGACATCACATGTTCACTAAGTTTAACATTGGTTGTTCTACAATGTGCCCGCGTGTCACTTCTCCCATGATATTGGATCACTTCCACTAGATCTGCCCAGTACAACAAAACCTTAGGGCCAATATCTGTCCCACTGACCTGCTGATGATTTACCAGTTGTGTGAACCCCTTGTGGGCTTTTGGTGTTCTACAGCATTTGCCAGGGCTCCAGAGTTGCTGTCTAACGGTTCTACAAAGAATATTGTCTTGAATGCCTCTATGATAGGCATCAGCGCAGTCTATAACATAAATAACATACCAGAAGGGTTCCTAGCCACAAAAGAACATCAAGGACGTCTGCTCTCCTCATCCCCCTAAGCATCTTACAGAGAATAATGGTAATACACTTGAAAACCACAAGGGAACATTAAGTACTGAAGGC
>CM060326.1:42621247-42622451 GCA_030674155.1 Stramonita haemastoma | reverse complement strand
TGTTTTCCAAGTTTATAGGATATGCTACAGAAATGTTTTTCCAGTTTATAGGATATGTTACAGAAATGTTTTTTCCCAGTTTATAGGATATGCTACAGATATTTTTTTTTTTGTTTATAGAATAAGCTAAGGAGATAGTTTCCAAGTTTAAAGGACATGATACAGGAATGTTTTACAAGTTTAAAGGAAATGCTACATGAGTGTTTCCCAACTTTAAAGAATATGCTACAGGAATTTTTCCCAATTTTAAGGGATATGCTACAGGAATGTTTTCAAAGGTTAAAGGATATGCTACACAAATGTTTCCCAATTTTAAAGGATATGTTACAGGAATGTTTTCCAAGTTTAAAGAATATGCTACAGGAATGTTTCCAAATAATTTTAAAGGATATGCTACAGAAATGTTTTCTCAGTTTATAGAATAAGCTAAGGATATACTTTCCAATTTTAAGGGATATGCTACAGGAATGTTTTCCAAGTTTCAAGAATATGCTACGGGAATGTTTTCCAAGTTTGAGTGAGACGCTCATGGAATTTTTTTCCCCTTTCGTTTGAAAAAAGATACTCTTGAAATGTTTTGCCAGTTGAAAAGATATGTTCCTAAAATGTCTTTCACGTGTGACAGAGATGCCAGTAGAATGTTCTTTTTTTTTCCATTTCAAAGGAGATGCTACACGAATGTTTAGCCAAAAATCCCCACAGAGCACACAGTGCACTCAGCGTTTCGCTAGGAGCCATCCAGGACCTTAACAGTTCCACAATTAATACGTCATGTCAAGTCTCTGATGAGATCAGACTGGAACCCAGGATATCCTGTCCATGGCCCACTGGACATTGCGGTTCTGGAGTGGTATCCATTTATTGGTCTGCTGGAGGTTGGGAGGGGGTTTGGGTGGGGTGGGAGGGATGGAGACTCCATTAATCTAATTTGCCTCTCTCTGTCAATGCTGGCAGGGATAGCCAGGGCGCAGATCACAGTTCTGACAGCTTTTTTCTTTTCCTTCAGCGGCTGCGTCCCGTTCTTAATGAACTGTTGTATCAATCAGCCGGCCACACAATCATCTGACAATCTGGCAAAACACACACACGCGTGTATGCGCACAGACACGTATACACACATACACAGACATACGCGCGCACGCACGCACGCACGCACGCACGCACGCACCACACACACACACACACACACACACACACATCTATA
>CM060326.1:42608747-42618747 GCA_030674155.1 Stramonita haemastoma | reverse complement strand
TCTCTCTCTCTCTCTCTTCCAGACGCCGCCCCTTTTTGGGTGGTAGGAAAGTTGGACTGGTGCCGTCAGACGGGGGAGTCTGCGGTGTGGCACCTCTGTGTGTGACTGTGAGGATTCCTCAGACTTTTTCTGCAGCTGTCGTGTTTCTTCTGTTTGGGAATTGTATAAGCTTTTTCTGCAGTTGTGGTATTCCTCCGGTGTTGGGATTATGTAGGCTTTCTTCTGCAGTTGTGGTATTCCTTCGGTGTGGGAATTTTATAGGGTTTTTTCTGTAGTGGTATGTCTTCAGTGTGAGGATACTATATGCCTTTTTCTGCAGTTGTGGTATTTCTTCAATGTGGGAATTGTATAGCCTTTTTTCTGCAGTTGTATTTCTTCAGTGTGGGAAAGGTATAGGCTTGTTTCCACAGTTACTGTATTTCTTCATTGTGGGGATTGTATGGGCTTTTTTCTGCAGTTGTGGTGTTTGTTCAGAGTGGGAATTTTATAGGCTTGTTTACGGCAATGGTGGCATTTCTTCAGTGTTGGAATTTTACAGGCTGTTTTCTGCTGTTGTGGTGTTTCTTTAGTGTGGGGTTGCATAGGCGCATTTTCTGCAGTTGTGGTATTTCTTCGGTGTAGGAAGTATATAGGCTTTTTCTACAGTTGTGTTTCTTTGGTGTGGGTGTTCTATAGGCTTTTTTCTTTAGTTGTGGTATTTTTTCATTCTGGGTATTCTATAATCTTTTCTTGCAGTTGTATATCTTTGTTATGGGGATTCCAGAGGCTATTTCTGCAGTTGTGGTATTTCTTTGGTTTGGGAACTGTAAAAGCTTTTTTCTATAGTTGTGACATCTTTTCGGTGTGGAAATTCTAAAAGATTTTTTCACAGTTGTGACTTCTCTTAGGTGTGGGGATTCGACAAGATATATCTCCAGCTCTGTTGTTTTTTTTCAGTGTGAGGACTCTATAGGTTTTTCTGCAGTTGTGAAATTTCTTTAGTGTGGGGATTCCCTAGGCTTTTTCTGTTGTTGTAAATTTTTGGTATGTGGATTCCACAGGCATTTTCTGCAGTTGTATTTCTTTAGGGTGAGGATTCCACAGGTCTTTTCTGTAATCGTGATAAATTATTTCTTCAGTGTGTGTTTCTACAAGACTTTTCTATAGATGTGGCATGTCTTCAGTGTAAGAATTTTATAAGATTTTTCTGCAGATGTGCTTTTTTGCGTGTGGATTCCACAGGCTTTTTCTGTAGTTGTAGTATTTTTTCAGTGTGGGGACTTCACAGGGGGATTTTTGCTCTTGTGGTATTTTTTTGGTGTGGGGGATTCAAAGGCTTCTTTGGCTGTTGTGGTATTTCTTTGATGTGGGGATTTCACAGGTTTTTTTTCTCGCTGCTGTTGGCTCATGCTGTGGATTAAGGTGGCATGAGTTTCTGGTACTTTTAAGACCGTGTGTCTTTGAAGAAGGTGCTAAGTTGAACCCGGGATCACTCTCTCTCTCTCTCTCTCTCTCTCTCTCTCTCTCTCTCTCTCCTCTCTCTCTCTCTCTCTCTCTCTCTCTCTCTCTCTCTCTCTCTCTCTCTCTCTCTCTCTCCCTCTCTCTCCTCTCTCTCTCTCTCTCTCTCTCTCTCTCTCTCTCCTCCACTCTCCCCAAAAGTCCTTCGGACGAGACTTTAAACCGAGGCCCCGTGTGCGAACGCACGCAGAACATCTTGCGCACACGTTAAATCCTGTTCTGCTTTTCGTAAGAGTAAGCCATCGTGTGCCGGTGGGAACATGACATTTACAAAACTGCATACACACACGGGGACTGGATGTAAAAAAGCACAAGGGGGCTTATTTCATTATCCTCGATATAAAAGAATCAATCAATCAATCAGTCAATCAATTAATCAATCAATCAATCAATCAATCAATCACTCACACACTCTCTCTCTCTCTCTCTCCTCTCTCTTCTCTCTCTCTCTCTCTCTCTCTCTCTCTCTCTCTCTCTCTCTCTCTCTCTCTCTCTCTCCTCTCCTCTCTCCCTCTCTCTCTCTCTCTCTCTCTCTCTCTCTCTCTCTGTGTATCTATCTCTGTATCTATCTATGTATCTCTCTATCTCTGTATCTCTCTATCTCTGTATCTCTGTATCTCTGTATCTATCTATCTATCTATCTATCTATCTATCTATCTCTCTATCTCTCTCTCTATCTATCTCTCTATCTACCTCTCTATCTCTCTCTATCTCTCTCTCTATCTCCCTCTCTATATCTCTCTCTCTCTATCTATCTATCTATCTATCTATCTATCTATCTATCTATCTATCTATCTAACTATCCATCTATCCATCTATCCATCCATCTATCTATCTATCTATCTATCTATCTATCTATGTATCTATCTATCTATCTATGTATCTATGTATCTATCTATCTATCTATCTATCTATCTATCTATCTATCTATCTTTCTTTCTTTCTTTCTTTCTTTCTTTGTATCTATCTGTCTGTCGGTGTGTCTGTCTGTCTGTGTGTCTGTCTATCTATCTATCTATCTATCTATCTATCTATTTATCTATCTATCTATCTATCTATCTATCTATCTATCTATCTATCTATCTATCTATCTATCTATCTATCTATCTATCTATCTATCTACCTATCTATTTATCTATCTATCTATCTATTGATTTATCTATGTATGTATGTATGTATATATGTATGTATGTATGTATGTATGTATGTATGTATGTATGTATGTATGTATGTATGTATGTATGTATGTATGTATCTATCTATCTATCTATCTATCTATCTATATATCTATCTATCTATCTATCTCTGTATCTCTGTATCTATCTCTGTATCTATCTCTGTATCTATCTCTGTATCTCTCTCTCTCTCTCTCTCTCTCTCTCTATCTATCTATCTATCTATCTATCTATCTATCTATCTATCTATCTATCTATCTATCTATCTATCTATCTATCTATCTATCTATCTATCTTACAAAAAATTGCAGCGACTTTAGAACATTATTGCGTATCTGTTTACTAAGATATTCTGTTTGCTATTTCAGCAAGTTTTTTAATGACATTGTTGACTTACTCAGAGAACACCAGGCTACCTAATGTTTCGTTTTAAGATGGTACGCCTCTTTTTTTCTCACTGCAGGCTGTTGCTACCCTTCCTGCAGTTGTGTCCCTTGAAGGAGATCGATGCTGGCCGGCCAGACCGCTGCCCTCTCCTCTCCTCTCCGCTCTGGCAGAAAACGGTCAGTTATGTAACCGCCTTTCTCGGCACCGCTCAGCACTCCCGGCCACCTCATTCTGTCTGAGTCAGGCGGAGGCGGAGTTCCATGTTTTACCGAGTTACCAGTGAACATGTGTGCTAATGACTACTTCTTGTGCCAGGAGTGTTTGTAAAAGACTTGTTCCAAGAGTGAAAAGTGGAACTCTAGTGTATGGTACTTCTGGATTTTTTGAAAATGTATTGAGTTTAGGTAACACGACGAGCGACATTATTTAATGCTAAAAGGAAGTCTAATAAGGAAAAGAATTGAACAGCTTGCATGTGTTCAAATTTTGCTGATGTAGCAATACAATCTTAATTGTGATAGGTGAAGATATAAACAGTATTTTATGTTCTTAATAACTCCATGGCGTTGTTTTTTTTGTGTGTGTGTGTGTGTTGATATCGGTGCGTAGCATTTCTCAGCTATGTATGGTCAACAATGAAGACAGCCTGGGACATCGTCAGAAGATGTATGAGCTAACTGGAAAAATCCTGACACTGTGACAGGGAAGACTATTCTCACCAATAGTGCAACATACTGATATGCAGTGATAAATGAAGGCCTACAGAGAAACAGTGTAAAAATCTTGATAGCGAGGTAAGAGGTAAGGACACATATCAGGGCGGAGAAACAAGACAGAGGGGCTGGACATCAAACCTTTGCGGTGATGATGACGTGTGAAAAGGGGAATGACATATTTGAAAGTGAGACCATTATGAGAAACAGTGGAGATAGGTACAGAACAGTGATACATGAAGCCACTCTTCAGGAACAGTGGAGAAGAGGGATGGTTCAGGCTTAGTGGTGAAGCCATTTTAAGAACCTGTGACATGTGATATCGTGGTGAGATAGCATGAAAACCCTTTAAACAAAGTCAAAAGTAAAAGTAATGATTCGTAGGAACGGTAAGAAGCAGTGAAATACGGTGAAAAAGTGAAAAAAGTGTGATGAACAGTAAAGGATAGTAAAATAAACTTTTTTTTCAAGTTGCCATGAACAGCCTGAAATGGTAAAATATGGCGAACTTTAAAAACATTATCTGGAACAGGGGGCAAAGTTGATGAATAGTAAAAATTATCAAACAGGGAATAAAAAAAGAAAACGTAATAGTATATTTAGGCACAATAATAAACAGCAATCAACGACAAAACTGAAAAAATAAAAGAGTAAAACCCTTGGACAGACCATTGGACACTACAGAGCTGAGACAAACAGAACACCACTGTGCTGCATTGTGGACATCAGACAAAACGTTGTGAAGCAAAAACAAAGGAAAGTGCAAAGTGAGGACCAGTTTTTGAGGAGTGACCAGCAGTGAGGACACAGACAGGCAGACAGACAGACAGACAGGATAGTGACCGGTGCCTTCCCACAGCCATGGCGGGCTTGGGTCTGTTCCTCACTGTCCTCGTGGCCTGGGCCTGGATAGACAGTCTGGCCAGGTGAGTAGACTGGATATTTTTTTAAGACTCACATAGCTGCTCGGTTGGTAGTATAGATGAATAGCTGCTTTCATGCTCTTTTTTGGGGCTTGTTGGTTGATTGACTGGTGTGTTGGATGGTTGGTTGGTTGGTGGGTCGGTTTGCTGAATGAGTTGTTTTGTTAGTTAGTTTGTGTGTTAGCTAGTTGGTAATCTGTTAAGTTAGTTTGCAAACTAGTTCGCTAGCTAGCTGGTTAACCAGTTAGTTAATTGGGTGGTTGATTGGTTGGTTAGTTGGCTGGTTGGCTAGTCAGCAAGGCAAGATAAGATAAGGCAAGGCGATTTGTTTTCCTTTCAACAATGGAAGCTAAGCGCTCATGTGCTTTTTTGATGTATAATCCCCACTAATAAAATAACGAAATGTCAAAAGGCTGCATTCAAGCATACGATTGTGACAAAAGATGGAAACTAGATCTCAGCTAACAGTCATTCTTTTGCTAGTTATAGAGTGAGTGGAATTTTGATTGTTTTCTTTCCTCTCTTAGATCTTCAAGGTTCACCAATGGTCATGATCATGTTAATTTTCAATGTTCAACCGAGCACACCATAAGTTACAAGCTAGTTGTTGGTATGAAACCAAAGTGTTGTTTGTTTTTTAATGTTTGTTTCCATAACCGAATGAAAACTATGTCAACTAATGGTGAGATTTTGCGTATGCGACTGTTTATTCACCATTATAGTAGAACATTTGCACTTCTGGGATGATTTCTAAACACGACGCTAGTGCGCATGCGGGTATTTTTTCTTTTTAGTTTTGTCATGCACAAGTACCAGCATAAAATTGGATACTCGCCCGATTGCAGGAATATGTTTTTTGTGAGTGCGCAAGATGCTCTATGTGCGTATGCACAGGGTGTTTTAGTTTGTAGTCTTATTTAAAGGACTCTCAGGGGGTGGCTTGGAGGAGGGGGGTCAGAATCAGCGCTGGCTTTAACTCTAGGGTAAAATCCGCCTGGGAGGGCAATTTTAGCGGTGGTTCGAAGCTGGGCCGTCAGATTACGAGCTAAACGCCTTAACTACAGGTTTATGCTCCCCTCTTGGGAGTGAATGACTGAGTAAGGGTGTTAGTGAGTGAGTTGTTAATTTAATCAGAATATGTCTGTCTGTTAATGGTGTCCAAAATCTGTTTGTTTCTATACGTCTATGCAATAGTTTTATTGATTTGCTACTCAGTTTGATTTTTATCTTATTTCACAGTGTAATAACCTCTTCCTGCGGTGTTTTTATGATCCGTTCATCTTTTCTTTTATTCTACTTTCTCTCGTCCTTTCTCTCTATCTCTCGATCTACCTGCCTTTTGCATTAACTTCATTTTGTCTTCTTTCTTCTTTCTTTCTTTCTTTCTTTCTTTCTTTTCTTTCTTTCTTTCTTTCTTTCTTTCTTTCTTTCTTTCTTTTGCCTTTTTTCTTTATAGTTTCTTTCTGTCTGTTTTTAAAAAAAATACTATTCTCTCTCTGCTTGATTATTTTCTGTTTTCTTTTTTCTCTCGATTTGTTCTTTCTTTCTTCCCAGTTGTTATTTTTTGCTTCAGTGTTTTTACTTACAAATCTTTTTTTTTCTCCTTTTTCTGTCCTTTGGTCTGGTTTATTTTAGTCGTTCTTTGTTTTATTTTTTGTTTTTTTGTGGGTTTTTTTTTTGTCTCTCTCTTTCCCTCTGTAGACTTTCTTTGCTATTCTCCTTATATATCTTTGTTCCTAGGGACTTTTTTTTTAACCTTTCCTTTTCTTTTGTGTATGTTCTCCTTGGGCTTTTTAACCATTCCTTTTCTTCTTGTTCTCCTTTCTTTGAATTTTTTGTGTCTGTTCTTATTGATGCCAAAGGTCTTGAAGTATTTAAACGCTCAAACCATTCTTTTTTCTTTTTTTTTCTTTTTCATGTTACGCTTTTTTGTTCCCAATAATGGTTCTTAGAATTCGTGGTCTCCCTTCTTTTTTTATTCTAAAAGAATGGCGACAAAAGAATCAATTAAAAGACGCCATCTAGCTTAATTGTGCTCGCCTAATAGTGTGTGTGTGTGTGTGTGTGTGTGTGTGTGTGTGTGTGTGTGTGTGTGTGTGTGTGTGTGTGTGTGTGTGTGTGCGCATGCCTCTGTGTGTGTGTGTGTGTGTGTGTGTGTGTGTGTGTGTGTGTGTGTGTGTGTGTGTGGTGTAAAAGTGTGAATGCGCGGGGAGAAGCAACACGATGTTCAGAAACACACACACATACAGACACACACACAAACACACACGCGCACGCACACATTTACACACACACGCGCGCGCGTGAGCGCGCACGCATACACGCATGCACGCACGCACGCACACACGCACACACGCACACACATAATTATAATGAAAAAACGCATACACACATACGCGCGCGCATGCGCGTGTGCTCGTGATCTGCTGACCTGGGTTCGAATCTCGTTCAAGAGAATTCCGTTGAAATAGTGCGTTATCTATCTATTGTTACAGCAGAACACTCTCTTTGTTGAAAAAAATTTTATTAGACAATAGCTCGTCACGTCAGAACACTCCTTGTTTGAATGATGCCATTAGCCACTAGTCGCTATCTTTCATTGACGAATACTACCAATTGTCAATCAATTGATATATCAGAACATTCTCTTCTCGTTGAAATAATTATTGCCATTAGTCGATCGATGACTACAGCAAAAAAAAAATATGTTTCTGTTGAAACACTGCCACTTCATGATGTATGGCAACATCAGAATACTATATTTCTGTTGAAATAATGCAATGAGCCAACTAAGCGATACATCGACACACTGTTGAAAACTCACAATTTTCTTATTTATGTCAAGTTTTGTTTAGATTGCTATAACATGTGGACTAGACCTACGGTGCTGTCAGATCAGAAGTGGAAATACATATAGACAAGGATGCATCAAATAAGCCTAACATTTCACTGCCAAATGCCGGGATGCTTTAATCTTCCTTACCATATCGTAGAATTGAACATAGGTACGTCTTTTACCATAGCAGCCAGCCTAACCACCCTACCATATGTTTGCAGGGTTTAACGCATTGCGAAATTGAAGCTTTGCAGCCAATATGGAAAAAAAGCAATAATTACGAAAGACTGTTGGGATTTGCAGGGAAAATCCTTTTGCCCTGAAAAGCAATTTAGATGTAGGCTGATTACGTCATTCAGTGTCTGTTTTTGGGATGTAGCGATATGTGATGTGAATTCGACTGCAACAGTTCCATCACATAACACCATGTAGGCTGATTACGTGATGCAGTTTCTGTGTCCCTCATGTAACAGTATAGGCACTGACATTATTTTCTCTACACACAACACCACGTCTGTGTTAAGCAACACACAGAAAGGTTTGTTTCAGGCAAGGCAGTGAAAACATACTACAAAACAGATAGGTCTGTGTGATGTACTGATACACTTTCAAAACAGAAAATGAAGTGGAAGTGTCAAACTTCGTGATCACTGCAACTGGCAACAACTGTTCTGCAGGGAACTGTACAGGGAGCATAAAGACAGGGGAGAACTAGAGAGATATAGGGTGCTATCATCACAGGGTGGATAAGTAGGACAGAGAGGGAGACAGTCACAGGGGCAGACAGCTGCGAATGAGAAAAAGAAGTTGATCTCTTCATGTATGGTGCCTCCAAAGTTTCTAAGACCAGACTAGATGATCAATGATGATGACTGTCTTTTTTCAGGCATCACTGCATGGCAGTTATTATGGGATATTCTAGGATATGACTTTCTTTACCTGGTAGCTTCACACATCCGTTTCTAGCCAAGGAGGTCACAACATGTCTGCATATATTCATCAATGGTTATTTTTATGATTTATCATTTCATAATTTTACAGTCTACACACATCAGTTAACAGCTGTAGGCTACATCAGTTTATGGCCGCATATATCAGTTAGCAGTTTACGGCCGCATACATCAGTTAACAGCTGCATCACTTTACGGCCGCATACATCAGTTACTGTTATAAGTTACATCATTTTATGGTCGCATAGATCAGTTAACATCAATAAGCTACATCAGTTTAAGGATGCATACACCAGTTAACAGCTATAAGCTACATCAGTCTATGGCCACATATATCAGCATACTGCTATATGCTACCTCAATATTAGGCTCCGTAATCAGTAAAAAGCTATAGGCTACATCAGTTAATGGTGACATAGTCAGTGAAAAGCTGTAGGCTACATCAGTTTATGACCATATACAGTAGTCAATCACTGTAGGCTACAATAGCTTATGCCTTCATTATCAGTTGACTGCTGTTTATTAATCACTTCATACATATACATCAGTTTTTATGACCACACACATCAGTCGACCGCCACACGCACATCAGGCAGTGGCGAAGTCAGTCCAATGTCAGGAACGGCATTAGCTATTGACAGACGTCTGTTGATGACCCAAGGTATCAATAGACATCAATAGACGCCAGTTGCTGGCTCCACAGCCACTGGCCATTTCGCTCTGCCTGTCCCTGACTGATCGTTACCGCGTGTGACCCCGCATAGACATTGCCCTGGCCTGGCAATGAGCATCACAGAGAGAGAGAGATAGAGAGAGAGAGAGAGAGAGAGAGAGAGAGAGAGAGAGAGAGAGAGAGAGAGAGAGAGACAGAGACAGAGACAGAGACAGAGACAGACAGACGGACAGACAGACAGACAGACAAGCAGAGATAGATAGACAGACAGACAGACAAGCAGAGAAAGAAAGACAGACAGACAGAGAGACAGAGACAGAGACAGAAACACAGACAGAGAGAAAAGAGACAGAGACAGAAAACACAGACGAGAAGAGAGACGAGAAGAGACAGAAAAGAGAGAGAGAGAAGAGAGAGAGAGAGAGAGAGAGAGAGAGAGAGAGAGAGAGAGAGAGAGAGAGAGAGAGAGAGAGAGAGAGAGAGTGTTTTAGACAAAATTGACACGCGTTTGAAAGGTTACAGTTTACTTTTTTTTCATTTTGCGATCTGTTTCCCTGGATATTGTTAAAAACTGCACTGTATCAAACATGTTTGTCCTTTGCAAAGGGTAGATTGTCACTACAGTGTGTTTGTTGTGTGTGTATGTTGCAAGGGGCAGGTTGTCCATAAAACAGTGTGTCTGTTGTCTGTGTGTTTTGCAGAGGGCAGGTAGTGCCTACAACAGTGTGTTTGTTCTCTGTGTATTTTGCAGGTGGCAGGTTGTCCCTACAACACTGTACTTGTTGCTTCTACGCATATGTCAGGTTTGTCCCTACAACAGTGTGCTTGTTGTCTCTGTGTCTGTGT
>CM060326.1:42600232-42606147 GCA_030674155.1 Stramonita haemastoma | reverse complement strand
GAATTGAAATTGAATATTACTGTTTAAATATAGAGATATGATTTTTATTTAGTTTTTTTGTGTTAAGGGTTTATATATCTGTGCTTTTTTGTGTGGTGGGTTTTTTATGCCTTTTTTGCTTGTTCCCCCCCCACACACACACACACAAACGCACACACACACAAACGCACACACACACACACACACACACACACACACACACAACGCACACACACACACACACGCACACACACATGAGTACACACAAACGCACACACACGCACACACACGCACACACACACAAACACAAACACAAACGCGCGCGCACACACACACACACACACACACACACACACACACACACACACACACACACACACACACACACACACACACACACACACACACACACGGAATGTATTATTTTTCATATGAATGTTTTGGCTTATAGATTTGTAATGCCTTATGTACCATCGTCCTGAATAGATGTATTTTGTTCTTTATCTTCATTAGTATATTTTTCATCTTTTAATGTACTGAGTTTGATTTCAAACTGGTTTGTATAACTTTAAATGTTGTTTAGCTCCTATTTGATTTTTCTTTTATACAGTTTTGCTCTTTGTTTGTTTGTTTTGCTTTCGGGATTTTTTCATTGTTAGGCTTGGCCACATTGTGAGCTTATAGGCTTCATCGATGATAACTATTGTTTACAGAAGTGTATTGTGGGTGTGTGAAATACTTTGTTGACCAGTTTTGATCACGATGTAATTTGAAGATGCATTTCTCTCTCTCTCTCTCTCTCTCTCTCTCTCTCTCTCTCTCTCTCTCTCTCTATCTCTCTCTCTCTCTCTCTCTCTCTCTCTCTCTCTCTCTCTCTCTCTCTCTCTCTCTCTCTCTCTCTCTCTCTCTCTCCTCTCTCTCTCTCTCTCTCTCTCTCTCTCTTTTTCATCTTCCACTTCCACATATGCCATCCTAGTCTCATCATTGGACAGGAATGTTTCGGTTCTTATTGAAATTTGAATAGACTTTGTATTTTACTGTTTATAGAGATGCGAATTTTATTTACGTTTTTTGTGTTTAAGGGTTGTTTGTTTTTTATGCGTGTGTGTCTTTTTTCTTATATGCCTTCTTTGCTTGCCCCCCCCCCCCCCTCACACACGCACACACAGACACGCACACGCACCACACACACACACACACACACACACACACACACACACACGTGCACACTCGCACACACGCACCGACACGCACATACCCCCCCCCCCCCCCCACACACACACACGCACACACACACACACACGGACTGTATTTTTCATATGAATGTTTTGGCTTATAGATTTGTAATGCCTTATGTTTATATATATAATGTCCCAAAATATGTCCTACAGCGGATAGATTCCTATTGTGTTCCGTTATATTATTTTATCCAAAATTCAAGGCAAATATGTCCTTTAGAATGAAGTTTAATATTGTCATGCAGGCGAACCTGCGAGTGAGTGTGTGTGTGTGTGTGTGTGTGTGTGTGTGTGTGTGTGTGTGTTGTGTGTGTGTGTGTGTGTGTGTCTGTCTGTCTGTCTGTCTGTCTGTCTGTCTGTCTGTCTGTGTCTGTATGTGTGTGTGAGTGAGTTGGGTTTTTTTTTTCTCCCATTTTATCAACATTTTATTATTTATATATATATTTTTTATTATGATAGTGCATTGACGTTTTCAGCCATTTACTTCATCATATTGTCATGTTTGTTCTTTTTTTCAAATCAAAATCATCATTGATTTTTTTTTTTTGTTTCTGAATGAGTGCTTGTTTATATTATTACTTTATAATTTTATTGTCATTTCTTGTCTCTTGCTTGATTCTTGGTTTGGTTTCTTGTTCTTGGTGCTTGGATCTTATTTATTGTTGTTGTTTAGAGGTTCTTTTTTATCTTGATGTTATCCCTGATAAGGGAGGGGACTGGATGTAAAAAACAGTGCTTATTCAGTATTCTCGAATAAAAGAATTAGCCTTGCCTTGCTTATCTCTTTTTCTACGGCATATTTTTCTGACATTTTGTATGGAAAAATCGACTATAGCTAGCTTGTTCTTGATTATAAAAAGCCGTTGTTCCTTACATTCTTGCTTTTTTTAATTACTGAGTACAAAGTGAAGTAATATATTGATGAAACTTTTCCCCTTGTTTATTGTATGTGTTATAATGTGAGCATTTTTAATGGTGGTGTAACCAGTTGTACTTACAAAAGATTCCAACATAGCCCAACATTAATAGCTTTTGTAGAAACGTCCATGATTTTGATCCTGAAGCATTTGTCTGTATTGGGCTTAACTGTTCTCAAGCTGTAAGGGATACGAGTTTGTTGTGTGGTTTCTCTTTCACAATTGGGATGCTTTTCATGTTTCCCTTGCATAAAGAGCAAACGTAGTATCACTTAATGTGACCCAGTAAAACTAATTTTCTTCACAGCGTTGCTGTGCCCTTTCCCGAATGAGTTTTGCAATGCTTTTTTATGTGTGTTTGTCAGAGATAGTGGTTTTGGGGGTATTTTATTTTTCAATTTTTGTTTTGGAGGTTTGAATTTTTTACTCTGTATCTGGACATTTGTGTAATTGGCTCAATTGCATGTAACCACTCCAAGCATTGGCCATACTGTACACTTTTAGATGAAGGATGGTGCATATGTGTAGCTTGTTGCTTGTTTGAGGATTTAACACAACCTAAAGGTCGTGCCTTAGCCTTAGCCATGATTTTAAATCCACCCTTTTGTGTGAAATGCTTAGTAGTTTTGCATTGCATCTGTTAGGCCTGTTTACATTATGCAGTTAATATATTTCAATGTTTTGTCCTCTTCCCTTATTTTCACTTCTGGGTCAAAATTATTTTGTGTGCATAATTTTAAAATACACGTTTGAAATTGATCTCCATTTGATTTTACTCCAGTGAAAGAAGTGGAAATCCATTTATCATTAGCATGTCCATTGGGCTTTTTTTTTTTTTTTTACTTTTGTGTGGAAAAAATGTTGCATGTTTCTTATAGATGATCAACAAAAATGTTCCCTGTTAACAGTATTGCTTCCATTTTCATATATGTGACGCTCCGCCACGAAATGAGTCGCTTAGCACATAACCCAATTTTGCGCTAGGAGCCATTAAAGGCAGGTGGGGGTCAAGTTGTCAATTTTTACATTTTGATTGATTATTAAACTATAGCTCTTATTCTACCCTGTTATGAAATATCAAGGCATAATTTTTATTCGTTTTGCTTTTAAATGTTTTGAAAAAAACCAAGCCCTCATTCTGACAACCTGTTACGAAAATCAACTTTTCCGTTTCTCAGTTTGTAAAATCCTGCAGTCTATCATTTCAATTTGTAATAACTTTGCACAGAATTGTTCGATTTTCAATCTGTTTTTTTGCATTGAATAGCCTTTTTATTGCAAATTAATGACTTGTCAATAACTAAAAAATGACCTCTGGTGCAATGTGACTCCTTATGTGGTGGAGCGTCACATATATCATAGTCTTGTACGAAATTGAGTGTCTGAAACTAGGTTAGGTGGTGAGCGCACACCACTGACACTTGACCACACTACTGACTTTTTTTGATTGAGAAAAAACACAGCTTTGCACACATTTCAAGCTGATATTTTGCATACTTGCTCGCGGTGTGTGTACTTTCTGGCTGTAATAACACGGCTGGAGTTTAGTTTTTTTGTCACTTCCGTGTTTTAAGAGCATGTTCGATTGAATACAGTGTGGTCTGAACTATTCCAAAATATGGTGTAAGAATTCAAAATTGAGTTGGTCGGTCATTGTGTCTTTGCTGATCAGAGCATTAGGAAAAGCCTACCCCCCCACCCCCCTTCAGCCAAATAAAAAAGAGGGGTTGGGTAGCCGGCTCGCAGCTAATATAATTATAACAAAATGAAAACTTTCAGGAACAATTGCTATGACTAGACAATGCCGTTTATCTTCAATGTTTGTTCCCATAATTGAATAAAACTATTTCACTATAACAAAATTGTCATAAGTTGATAACAGTATTACAAAAATGACCATGAATAAATCTTGACCAAGGACTTTGTTCAGAGTGCCATTGTGTGTGACTGTGCGAAGTGTGCAAACAAGATCTTAGTTGCATGATTATACACCTCGTCGCTGTACTTCTCTCTGTCTCTCTGTCTCTCTCTGTCTCTCTCCGTCTGTCTGTCTGTCTGTCTGTCTGTCTGTCTGTCTGTCTGTCTGTCGTCTGTCTGTCTGTCTGTCTGTCTCTTCTCTCTCTCTCTCTCTCTCTCTCTCTCTCTCTCTCTCTCTCTCTCTCCTCTCTCTCTCTCTCTCTCTCTCTCTCTCTCTCTCTTCTCTCTCTCTCCTTTACATTCTAATATACTCAACTCGCTGACAATATACAAAGGTACTCGAATGGCTCTAGAACGCACAAGCATTTCTTTACCCATTGTAAATCAAGTTACCCCAAAGCATTAATTTTAAACCTATGCATAGTAATTCAAAATCAAGCATCCGATATATGGAAAGTGGGCACGAACAAGTGTTATAAATGTCGCAATCAAATTTATTATAATAATTTGGTGTTCATAACTAGCGAAAACCGTGTGGTACTGTCAACACATGTGTTTTGAAAACTGAGTAAGCAATTATAGCTTACGGAAAGTTGTACACTTTATTTGAAAGAACTTATCAGATATCATACAGCAAACAACATACTCCATACCACATCCTTTTGGAAAAATGCATTCTGAAGTATGACCGTAAAGTAAACCATGGTGTTATGCCATTTCTTTTCAGGATAGTTACTATCATTGATCTCTGTAAATCTGTATGCAAAATATTTAGAGTAACCGTGTTTACTAAAAGGCAGAACACTTTTTTCTATTTGATTGTAAAAGGAAAATAACTTTGAAACGATTCATAATAAGTAGGTTTATTGAAAGGTAGAACTTAATCTAATGAGGAATATGAAAATCGGTGTTGGAAGAAGTTTATAGTAACTAGTTTTAATAACGTGGAGAGTTGATTCTCTTTATATTAGATGTGTAAAGCCTACAAGACTGTGTTTGTGCGTGTGTGTGTGTGTGTGTGTGTGTGTGTGTGTGTGTGTGTGTGTGTGTGTGTGTGTGAGTGTTTGTGTTTGTGTGTATGCGCCTGATTTATTGTTACCTCTCAAATCTATTCCTATTTTAGTACACTTGTCTGTTTGTACAAAGTCAAAAAGTAGTAAACATATATATCATTGTCTAGCCCACCTCCTCCTCCCCCCCCCCCCCCCCCCAACATCCGGAAAATGATACCATGCGTTGCATGTAGGCAGTGTACACCGACAAAAAATAAACACCAGCAAGAAACAAAAGCAACTCTCTCTCTGTCTCTGTTTGTCTTTCTCTGTCTGTCGCTGTTTCTCTCTGTCTCTCTTTTTTGTCTTTACATTTGTATATCGGTAGAAAATTGATATTTTACAATTATGATGGGGGACAGCTCTACATATCTTACTAACATGCAAACACTTCCTTCAGGCAAAAACAAAAGTAGTCAACCAGCCAGACAGCCAACCAAGTAATAAACCAGCCAGCTAATTGATCAGCCAACTACTCAACAAGTTAATTATTCAAACACCAAACTAATCAACAAGCCAACTAATCAACCAGCCTGCAAACCCCAAAATACACTGCAAAGAGCAAACTATATTCGGTGCATACTCACCATAACTTTACGCATCATTTAGAAAAAAACAAAACAACAACAACAAAAATCCAAGGGCATTTACAATACATAAAGTGAACACTTATATGCATTTATTTTGTCTAAATGTACATAAACATTACTATAAAGTAATGTATAATTCACACATGTGTAAAAACTGTATAACTTCATGACCCTGTAAGCCATGTTTCGCCTCTGTTAACTGACAAAACAACATACCTTAAT
>CM060326.1:42587732-42592732 GCA_030674155.1 Stramonita haemastoma | reverse complement strand
CTGTATCTCTGTATCTCTGTTTCTCTCTGTGTCTGTATGTATGAGTCTTTTTCACTCTGTCTCTCTCTCTTCCTCTGTCTGTCTGTCTGTCTGTCTGTCTGTCTGTCTGTCTGTCTGTCTGTCTGTCTGTCTGTCTGTCTGTCTCTCTCTCTCTCTCTCTCTCTCTCTCTCTCTCTCTCTCTCTCTCGACTGCTTTTTCCCTTTTGCTCTCTGTCTCTGTCTGTCCTGTTTATGCATGGCTGGTGAGGAGATAGGGTCTGTCACAGAACCTGGCAGAATCTCAGAGGCCATCCTACTTCGTCATGCTGGGCATAATATGAGGAAGGAGAAAGAAAAGGAGAGGCAGAACGAAACAGGAATTGGCTGATTTCGTCACCGATTGCACCAAGAACGCCTTGCTAGGATCCAGGCACTGGCACACCACCGGTGTAAAGGGAGTAATGGTTTACTAGAATGGAGTGTAGTGCAGTATGGTAGAGTGGAGTGGAGTGTGGTGGAGTGTGATGCAGTTGAATGGATCGGAATGAAGCGGAATGTGGCAGAGTGTAGTAGAGTGGAGTGGATTGTGGTAGAGAGGATTGGATTGGATTGGAATGGAGGGCATTGCAGTGCAGTGTATATTGTGTACCCCTTTAAGTCATAGCATATTTCTCTATGTAAAGTTTGGGATGCTCTTCCTGAGAGAGCACGTTGCCACAAGCGTAGCACCACCCAAAACTTTTTTCTTCTTCTGTCTGCAGCTGTATGTTTTCCTATCAAGGTCGCTTTTTTCTACTGCATTTTGCAATAGACATTTCTTGCTGTTTCTGTGGGTTCTCTTACGTGCAGTAAATAGTTATGTGTAACACACATGACCTCAATTTATAGTCCGAAAGGCTAACGTCCAGACCGCCACTCAAAGTCTAGTGGTTTGGGGGAAAGTGTATTGCACAAATCTGGATCAAACCACCGCATATTTCGAAGCCGGCCTTTTTGCTTTGTAGGCAGGTGCAACACTTCTAGACCACCGTGGAGTGGGGTGGAGTGGAGTGGGGTGGAGTGGGTGGGTGAGGTGGGGTGGGTGGAGTGGGGTGGACTGGAGTGGGGTGGATCGGAGTGGAGTAGAGGGGAGTAGAGGGGAGTAGAGGGGAGTGGAGTGGATAACATTATAGTTGAGCGTAGTGCTGTGCATTGTGCTGCAGTGCTTTGTAATGCAGTACAGTGCAGAGCAGAGTAGTTTAGTGTTTTGGTTGTAGTTCTAGCAATCTGTTTAATGTTCACATACATTCTGATACTTCTGTCTGTCTGTCTGCCTGTCTGTAACTTTGTTTGTTCGACCCACTGCTCCCGAACACACACCCCCCCCCCCCCACATCCCCCACATCCATCAACCTCCCTCCATTTTATCAAGAGTGCTCAGCACAGTCACGTGCCTTTCAGCTACCTGCCCCACCTACCCATCCCCCCTCCCCTTTCCCCCACCAACCCAGCAGCTTGGCAATCACTTCAGCTGACCTTTGCAGCAGCACATAACTCTTCGGGTCTGGATCCTACTGTTCTTTGGGCATGGTCACAGGAGAGAGAGAGAGAGAGAGAGAGAGAGAGAGAGAGAGAGAGAGAGAGAGAGAGAGAGAGGAGAGAGAGAGTGAGAGAGAGAGAGAGAGAGAGAGAGGAGAGAGAGAGAGAGAGAGAGAGAGAGAGAGAGAGAGAGAGAGGAGAGAGAGAGAGAGAAGGGGGGAGGATGAAGGGAAGGAGAGAGATACAGAGAAAAAGAGAGAAAGAGACAGATACTGAGATAGACGGCTAGGAGAGAGACAGAGAGAGGCAGACAAAGAGAGAGAGACAGAGAGAGAGACAGACAGACAGAGAGAGACAGAGGGAGAAGGCAGAAAGACAGAGAGACAGACAGGCTTACAGACAAGCAGACAGGCAGAGAGACAGACAGACAGACAGACAGACAGACAGACAGACAGACAGACAGACAGACAGACAGACAGAAAGAGAAAGTCAGTCATACAGACACAAAATATGAAAATGGATAAACAGACAAACTGACGGACGGATGGACAGAGAGTCAAATAATATTATATCGATAAAGAAAAGACACACAAACAAATGGATAGACAAACAGTCGGAGAGACTGTCAGATAGACAGACACAGATAAAGAGAAGACAAACAAACGGATAGATAGACAGACATACAATCAGACAGACAGACAGCTAGACTCACGGTTGTCAGATAAGCAGAAAGAGAAATGGATGGAGCATAGAGGCAAGCAAGTAGACAGACAGACAGACAGACAGACAGACAGACAGACAGACAGACAGCGAGACAGACAGAGACAGGCTCACTGGCAAACAGATAGACACACAGACAAACAGGCAGACATAGGAAATACAAAACACGAGACAAACCTATCCCTCTAAGGGAATGTTGTTGCTGCTTTGTTTCTTTGTTTATCTATAACTCAATTATTTTATTCATGTTTTTCTTTGTTACTCTTTCTCTGTAACTCTTCTTTTTCACGCAGTTGATTTCTTGGGGCTTGTGTGTGTTTGCCACAACATTTTTTTTCATATTCTTCCTGCGCCTTTTCTTATAGTGCTCAGGCAATTCTGTTATTTTCATTCTTGTTTCCATTTTTTACATCTGTCCTGCTCTTGGCATATTCCTTGGTCTTCTTCTTGCTTTATTTGTGTTCTTCTTTTTTTGCTTTCCTGGTTAAAATCAGCCAGACATGTGTCCAATCGCGTGGGTAGTCTATCTGGACATTTGTTTGCCTGTCTGTTTATCTGACTGTTTCTGTCTGTCTATCTGTCTGTGTATGTATCTTTGTGTGTGTGTGTGTGTGTGTGTGTGTGTGTGTGTGTGTGTGTGTGTGTGTGTGTGTGTGTGTGTGTGTGTGTGTGTGTGTGTGTGTGTGTGTGTGAGTGTGTGTGTGTGTGAGTGTGTGTGTGTGTGTGTGTGTGTGTGTGTGTGTGTGTGGTGTGTGTGGCTGTCTATCTGTCTGGCTGGCTGGCTGGCTGGCTGGCTGGCTGGCTAGCTGGCTGACTGGCTGGCTGGCTGGCTGGCTTGCTGGCCGGCTGGCTAGCTGTCTGTCGATCAGTCTGTCTGTTAACTTATGCTTTACCGTGTTCTTTCAATAACTTGTTAAACATTTGGATATTATTTTGGCCAATGCATTACAATTTCAGTCAGTCAGTTTTAAGAGTTCTGCAAAATATGATATGCTTTGGTTTTCTAATGATTAAAAAAAAGATTTTATTAATCTGTATTCCTTCCCTCATTTCTGATGGCGTTGCTTCATAATATCTTGCTAAGGCCTGGGTAAGTAGAGATTCAAAACCGTTCTAATGCAAACATTTAAGATGAGATGTGCTTTGGTAAGGCATTCTAGGCTTACGGGACAGACTGAAGACAATTTCAACTTTTGCATTACCATCTCTCTCTCTCTCTCTCTCTCTCTCTCTCTCTCTCTCTCTCTCTCTCTCTCTCTCTGGCTCTCGCTCTCGCTCTCTCTCGCTCTCTCGCTATCTCGCTCTCTCTCGCTCTCTCGCTATCTCGCTCTCTCGTTCTCGCTCTCGCTCTCTTTCTCTTCCCTTGGGCAGTTCTATGAAACTGTGTGAACTAATGATGATGATAATGATAATAACAACAAAAGCATGAATTATAAGGATAATAATAATAATACTAATGACAACAGCAAGAAGAAGAAGAAGAAGAAGAAGAAGAAGAAGAAGAAGAAGAAAAGAAGAAGAAGAAGAAGAAGAACAACAACAACAACAACAACAACAACAACAACAACAACAACAACAACACTCAGACACACACACACACACAACACACACACACACACACACACACACACACACACACACACACACACACACACACAACACCTCCCCCCCCCACACACACACTTTTGCCTCCTTCATACCCCCATTCATTTCCTGATCAATCCTCGTCCACATTGGTGCAGTGACCGAGGAAAGTTCAACAACACTTGGCCGTTGACCGAACGTAAAACTTCATTGAAGGCTAGTAAACAATGACCATCAGGGACAACGTGTCAGCAGCTGTCAGAGGCAGGTCTAGGGTCAGAGGCTACCACAAACATCCCTTGGGGACAGGGGTGGTAGACTGTGGTGGGTTGGGGGTAGGGTAAGGTGAGGAGGGGGTTGGGGAAGAGAGAGTGAAGGAGGGAGCTGAAAGCAAGGCGGTTAATGAGGAATAGAAAATAATTGATGTGGTCAGATGAATCAGTCCACACCTCTGCAGCTGTGTACATAGCTGTGACTGCAAGTAGACGATGACTTAGTATAGAAGTGTTATTATATTGTGTACCACTTTCACATACATGATATTTCTTTGCGTGAAACTCGGGCTGCTCTCCTCTCAGGGAGAGAGCGTCGCCACAGAGCAGTGCCACCCATTGTTTTAATTTCTTTTCTTGTCTACATATATATTTGGCTTCCTATCAGAGTAGCTTTTTCCGAACATAGTTTTGCCAGGGACAACGTACTACCTACCTACCTACCTACCTACCTACCTACCTACTACCTACCTACCTACCTACCTACCTACCTACCTACCTATCTACCTACCTACCTACCTACCTACCTACCTAAATAACTCAATTTATTACTAAATAACTAAGTAACCAAGTAAAGCAACTAGCAAACTAATAAATCAACTACTGGACTAAGTAGCTACCTAAGAAACTCACAGACGCACTAACTGACTGATAATTTATCTAAACTACCTGAAATAATTACACAGACGATAGAATAGTGGTAGATACATAGGCTTAACACAGCCATAGTTATACACAGTGAACAAATCAATAATAAAGGAGAGACAGAAAAAGTAACTCTGTTAGTTAAAAACAAAACTAATGGATACATCAGCTGGTTGATCAGTGAAATTATCAGTTAAATCTTCATATTTACCATAATACTCAAACTATACCGTACTGCTTTCCATTTTCTAAAGAAAGGAGGTGCCACATCACTTCACAGCT
>CM060326.1:42572732-42580232 GCA_030674155.1 Stramonita haemastoma | reverse complement strand
TGTAAGAGCATGTAAATTAGATGCTTGGGGAGCTGAAAGCTATTTTGTTTCAAATAATGGCATTCATGAATGATTATCCATACAAAAGCGTGCAAATGAGCTGTGTGTGTGTGTGTGTGTGTGTGTGTGTGTGTGTGTGTGTGTGTGTGTGTGTGTGTGTGTGTGTGTGTGTGTGTGTGGCTGTGTGTGCTGTGTGTGTGTGTGTGTTGTGTGTGTGTGTGTGTGTGTGTGTGTGGTGTTGTGTGTGTGCGCGCGTGTGTGTGTGTATGTGTGTGTGTGTGTGTGTGTGTGTGTGTGTGTGATGCTTCTGGATATATCATTTCAAATGATCACATGGATGAGTATCCATAAAGCACCTTCAGAATGAAGACACTGATGGTCGTTTAGATTCCGTATGTTTTCTGCCGTCTTTCACAACTGTACAGCCACTATCTTTTAGAGTTGAGTTGATTTTTTTTAGCTAAGTCTGTTTCTTTGTATGTCTCTCTGTCTATCTCTGTCTCCCTATGTCTGTCTGTCAGTCTGCCCCCCTTCTCCCCCCCCCCCCCCTCCTCTCTCTCTCTCTCTCTCTCTCTCTCTCTCTCTTCTCTCTCTCTCTCTCTCTCTCTTTAATTATTGCGCTTTTTTTGTTGTTTTGTTTTGTTTTGTTTTTGTTTGTTTTGTTTTTGTTTGTTTTCCTTTATTCAAATCAAAATTATCATTGATTCTTACTTCTTTTTCGTTTCTGAATGAGTGACTTTTTATAACATTACCTTAATATTGTATATCTGTGTTATTTCTTGCCTGTTTGATACTTGGTATGGTTCCTTACTTTTGGTATTTGGATCATTATAATTGTTGTTGTGTAGTTGTGGCTATTATTTTTTATTTTTTTCTACCTTAATGTTATCCCTGAAAAGGGCGGGGGACTGGATGTAAAAAAGCACACGAGTGCTTATCTATTATCCTCGAATAAAAGAATTTTGCCTTGCCTTGCCTTGCCTTGCCTTGCCTTGCCTTCTCTCTCTCTCTCTCTCTCTCTCTCTCTCTCTCTCTCTCTCTCTCTCTCTCTCTCTCTCTCTCTCTCTCTCTCTCTCTCTCTCTCTCTCTCTCTCTCTCTTTCTCCATCTCTCTCTCTTCCTTTTTTTGGTTAACCGACATTGTATTCACTTCCACTCTGTGACCACTGACTTCTTTAGCAAGGCAAATGCTCACATTCTTTTTGCACTGTTTTATTTCCTTTTGCATATTCACACAGTAGAAGCCTTTTCCGGCTCACTTCAAATCATGTTCTTTCGTTTCAGATGTACAACCTTGACATGCCACTGACACACATCCCCATGACAGCTAGACAAAGGTGTTTCCTTGACCTAACCGTCGTTAGGGAGCGAAATGTCACAGACATCAGCTTCTCGAGGGGGCCAGCATGTTAAAGGCGGCGCCCATCTCCTCTTCCTCGCTGCTTTACCAACCTGACGCTAAAGAGGGCAGGTACCCATTTACAGCTGGGGTAACGGGGAGACAGTGCTGGAGCCAATGCGTACAAACAGTCACCCATCCACTTGGAGACCACGCTCAATGCTGTTTAACTTTAGCTTGGGAAAAGTAAGTGCTATGATCACTGAGGTATCACGTCTCCTGGTCCATTCACGTTGTCTACAGTACTAACCACCCCAGAGGCTGAAACGTAACCTTAATGAGCTTCAGATTACTGTCAGAGCGAAACTGTGCATCTATATACACATAATTATTAAAACAAAACCAACGCCAACTCTTCTGTGGTGGTCCCTCGTTTAAAACGCCCTGGTTAACAACAAAGATCAACCCAGGACAGCCCTTTGTGTAAAAAAATATCACCATCATAGAGTGGTTTATATATGTTTGAAAGACACGATTCTGACAGTCGTGCATTAATACTGTAAACACAGTAGTGGACACACGACCAAAGCACACCCTTAGGATTGTAAGTCATTATGACTACCATCAGCCATAGTACGTACAACGATTCTTTCATATTCGTTTATAACACAATCTGTACCAGGAACTAGAGAATGAAGTCAAAAGGAAATGCCAAATAAGGTTACTTAAGATGAATAAAGTTGGGGCACAATCTAATGAAAATGGTTTCTAGCCAGAAAAATCAGCTTTTACAGTCCCTCCCACCCAGTCCACCTCTCAGTATGGTTAACACCTAAATTTTGTACTTGAATAGCCCTATATGTCACTGCGAATTTCTCTGCGTGATATTCGAGCTGCCCTCCCTATGGAAGAGCACAACGCCACAAAGCAGCGCCACGCGTTGTTTTTTATTCTCCTGTTTCCGTTTGAAGCCAGCAAGAATACTTAATTAAATTCTTCACATAAAATTGGACTTAAACAATCTAGCTTGAATCACGTTCAAAATTTTGATGAATCGTTGATATTGTTTTAGTTGTGATATTTTTACTGATTCATGTTGTTTATTCTTGACTTCATTGCAATTTGCATTCTTCACTTTCTTCGTCGAACACCTACACAGCAGTTAATGTTGTCTGTCCTATGAGTTAAACATGCATTGCGCTGCCGTTAAGCGCCTGACAAATCAGGCCCAGCACAACAAAACTTTGGTGTTGGAGAAAATTATCTCGAAACTTTTATTTTTCTTTTTTTGGGGGGAAAAGATAGGCAACAGGAACAAGAAGGCTGAAAATAGACAACAAAAAGGGGACAAGAAAATAAAAGAAACAAAGCAGACACAAGGAGAGATGGATAAAAAAAGAGGGAATTCCTAGCTCAGAATTTCCAAACTGTGGAAATGCTCTCCATACTGTCAGGTTTCTGGCATCCCCACGGAGGAATTTTATAATCATTTTGTAGCCACGTTGACACAGGAATTTATGGTTGTGTCCGTTCTATCAAGAGCTCTTTTCCTTTCATAACGTTAAAAGCATCATATAACTTCTTTTACAGTTATTCTGTGTTCAGAAAAGACAGCCATGTTTTCCCCCTCTTGTCAAGAGGCCAACTTGGGAAAAGACAAAAAATTGTTCAAAGAACCAAAGTGACCCCCCCCCCCCCCCCCCCCGTCTTCCCTATTTTGTCTGTCTGTATGTATGTCTGTCTGTCTCTGTCTCTCTCTATCACTCTCTCTTTCCCTCTCTGTCTGTCTGTCTGTCTGTCTGTCTGTCTGTCTGTCTGTCTGTCTGTCTGTCTGTCTCTCTCTCTCTGTCTCTCTCTGTCTCTCTCTGTCTCTCTCTCTCTCTCTCTCTCTCTCTCTCTCTCTCTCTCTCTCTCTCTCTCTCTCTCTCTCTCTCTCTCTCTCTCTCTCTCTCTCTCTCTCTCTTTCCCCCATCTCTCTCCCCCCCATGATTAGTGTGTGTATGTGCATGTATACACGTGAACGTGTGCAAGCATGCAGGCCAAGCACTCATCCATATATACGTTTTTTGTTACTCTCCCCACCCCAATGCCTCCTTTTTGTCTCAAAAATACTTGTTCCATTGCAAACTGCACTCCAGGGGCCTCATCAAGCAGTGATCATCATGGTGATAGGACAGCAGCCATTCAGGCGATGAGGTTGTCTGATGGTTCAGAGTTCCAGTCCCCCACAGACTTTGCTAACGACCAAGCCAACCTTGTCTTCAGAGACAGCCTGGCCTTCAAAAAGGATGAGCCAGACTTTTCATCATACAGGCCATCAGGGAGAGGGTGCGTGTTGGCGGAACTCTTTCCAACTCTGATTGTAGAGCCCAGGGAACCCCCAAAACAATCAAGGACGTAAACAAAGGGAGTAAACGAAAGTTGAAATAAAGAAACAAAATGAACCAAAAAGGAAGTAAACGGAGAAATACAATACAAAGGAAATAAAATACAGGAAACAAACAATGCAACATAATCACAGGAGCAAGTAAACACGCAAAATTTCATTCTTTTAAATCTTGATTTTTTTAAACAATTATTTTCTGAGATTAGTGCTCTCTTTCAATGTTCCTAGTGTTATGACTCGTGTTAAATCAGAATAATCATGGCGCCGTTGTGAGGAAAAAGCGGAACCATATGGTGTTGCAGAGGATGCAAAGGTCAATAATAATAATAATAATAATAATAATAATAATAATAATAATAATATAATAATAATATAATAATAATAATAATTATTCATGGAATTTATATAGCGCTATATCTCGTAAAAACAAATCAAAGCGCTTGCAATCGACCCTCACAACAAACAACCAATGACAATAAATAATTCTAGCAAATTCGAAAGCACACACACGCGCGCGCGCGCACGCACACACACACACACACACACACACACACACACACACACCACACACACACACACACACGCACACACACACACACACACACACACACACACACACACACACACACACACACACACACACACGCACACACACACACACACACACACACACACACACACACAACATACACACTTATAGAGGTTATACATTTTGACAGGGTGAATGGAATTTCAAATGTTGAAGGCAGGGACAAATAGGAGATGAAAACAGATGACAAAAATCTTAGGTTTGAAACAAGTGTGTCTTGAGGTTGGATTTAAAAGTGTCATATGTAGGTTTTTGCCGAAGGGAGAGAGGGAGGTCATTCCGGATTGATGGACCATAAATAGAGAAAGAGCGGCGGCCAACGGTAGATAGGTTGAGTCTCGGAATTTTTATGGTTAAGGTATCTGCAGCCGAGCGGAGAGAGCGAGAAGGTGTGTACACGTGAAGACATTCACAGAGGTAGGAGGGTGCTGTTTTGTGGAGACATTTATAACAGAGAGTACTGATCTTGTAGTTAACTCTCTGTGGCACAGGCAGCCAGTGGAGAGATTGCAAGAGAGGAGTAATGTGTTCAGATTTTTTCTTTCTGAGGACCAGTCGAGCTGCAGAGTTTTGTATACGTTGGAGAGAGTGGATCGATGATGCTGGCAGACCAGCCAAAAGAGAATTGCAATAGTCCAGACGTGAAAGAATAAGAGAAGTGACTAGTTTGGATGTTGCATCAGTGGACAGGTACTTTCGAATTGCACTAATACGCCGTAGTTGATAGTAGCATGACTGACAGGTCTGGGTGATGAATTTTTGCATGGAGAGTGTGTTGTTAATAACAACTCCTAGATACTTTACAGCACTGGATAGAGGAACTGACGTATTGCCGAATTCTATTGAAGTTGTTGTGATAAAAGACAGTTTGTGTTTGGTCCCTACAAGCATGGATTCGGTTTTATCTGCGTTTAATTGTAATTTGTTCTGTATCATCCAGTTTTGGATATCTTGAAGGCAGTAGTAGGACATATTTGTCAAGAGAGAAGGCAGGTTTTCAGGTGTATCACTGCTTAGAATATGGGAGTCGTCTGCATAAAAGTGATGGTTGATCTGATGACGGTTAATAACATGTGACAGGGGAGCAGTATAGAGAGTAAAGAGAACAGGGCCTAGAACAGATCCTTGAGGGACTCCGCATTCTAGTTTGGTTGGTGTGGAATGAATCTTGTTTACTGCCACAGTTTGGAATCGGTTTGTCAGGTACGAACTAAACCAGGTGAGGGCAGTGCCTTTAATACCGAAAGTGTTTTGGAGACGGGAGAGAAGAACTGAATGGTCTATAGTGTCAAATGCTGCAGATAAGTCGAGAAGATGACAGTAGTGAGAGGATGGATGATCAATTTGGAAGAAAGGGGGGTGGGAGGAGGGGTTGCTGGTCATCTAGTGCTGGAGAGAAGAGGTGAATTGAAAAAACCCGCAAAAAACAGAGTCACAACCTGTACATTGTTTGTGTTTACACTGGCAATTTTATTTTCAAGATTAAGGATACATGTATATGATAATAGTTTTCTGTTCTGTTCTGTTTTCTGATGATCTTCTTGACATCGCTTTCCTCTGTCGTCTTGCTTGTTTATCTATATGATATGTGTATCTTCCTTGTTTTCTGCCCATCTGTTTATTTATCTGTTTGTATCTGTCTGTCTCTCTTGTTTCTTTTTACACACACCTGACTGCCTGTTTCAGTTAAAAAACTACATATCCCTTTCGATTCTACATTTCTAGTCCTAAACAATTAAGTTTAATTAAACAAATCAGTTAAAAACCAATAGCATGAAAAAATAATATGACAAAAATAAACAAACTGACCAAGAACAACCAACCAAACCATTACTCAGCAGCAAAAAAACTAATAAATCAAACAAACACAAAAACCAAAAAGGCAACAAAACAACCCGAAAACCAAACACGCAAAAGCAGAATACTCATCAAAGAAAACCCCACCAATCAAAACCACATAAAAAAATCATGGAAGCAAATCAATAAACTCAGCAACCAACCAAACAAAATAATCATGTTCAAAGGTTGAAATGATGACAATCTTCACCAATGAATGACAGTAAAGAGTTGTCTTTAATTTCCAGCCATACCCCACATTACAGGGCCGGAGGTAATTCAGCAATCAGTATGGCAGGCAGCCCTAGAAACGACAGGCCTGGCAGAGCCAATCACAGCGGACATTTTCCTCACAGACAGGGCAATACCATCGCCAACACTGCTGAATATCCATGATTATATGACCTGCCAATGTGATCGTTTTGTGATGCGTTGCGCTCCTGCGCACACACACACGCACACAAACACACACACATACACACACAAACACACACACACAACACAACACAACACACACATACACATACATACAAACATACACACACAACACAACACACACGCACACACACACACACACACACACACACACACACACATACACACACGCACACAAACACACACACACATACACACAACACACACACACACACACACACACACACACACACACACACACCACACACACGCACACGCACACACACACACACACACACACACACACACACACACACACACACACACACACGATCGTGCCTGTGCGCGTGCGCGTGTGAGTGCGCATATACTGTGCTGGATTTGTGGTACAGAGAATAGGATTAAATACTGTGGGTTTATATGACAGACAAATAGACAGACTAGACAGGCAGGCAGACAGATCGATAAGAGGCAAGCAGACAAACAAACAAACAGGAGGATGGAAAAAAGACAAAATAGTGTATATTTTTAGGCCATCACATGTTCTAAAGTACTCCAGCCCTTACCTAGATATCCAAGAACTACAACGGCCATTGCATACTCTGAGGAGAGAGAGAGAGAGAGGAGAGAGAGAGAGAGAGAGAGGAGAGAGAGAGAGAGGAGAGAGAGAGAGAGAGAGAGAGAGAGAGAGAGAGAGAGGAGAGAGAGAGAGAGAGAGAGTGAGAGAGAGAGAGAGAGGGAGAGAGGAGAGAGAAGAGAGAGAGAGAGAGAGAGAGAGAGAGAGAGAGAGAGAGAGAGAGAGAGAGAGAGAGAGAGAGAGAGGAGAGAGAGAGAGAGAGAGAGAGAGGAGAAGACAGACAGACAGACAGACAGACAGACAGACAGACAGACAGACAGACAGACACAGACAGACAGACAGCCAGACAGACAGCAGCAG
>CM060326.1:42565965-42572632 GCA_030674155.1 Stramonita haemastoma | reverse complement strand
GTGTGTATGTGTTTGTGCGTGCGCACGCGTGTGTGTGTATGTGTGTGTGTGCGTGTGCGTGTGTGCGTGTGTGTGTGTGTGTGTGTGTTTGTGTGTGTGTGTGTGTGGTGTGCTAATTGATATTTAAGTGAGAATGTTCGCGAGCGCATAATTGTTTGTTTTTCATTAAAAATTTGTTCACTATAGGTGATATAAGACTTAAACAAGCATTAAAAGTAGCGAAAGGAAACCCAACAAATAAAACGAATAAATTCAAAAAGAAAACCTATAACAGAACATTAATAGTATAATTGTGTATCTGTGTTTGTTTGTGCGTTCGTGGATACGTGTTTTTGTCTTCTTGTTGTTGTTGTTGTTGTGTTGTTGTTGTTGTTGTTGTTGTTGTATATGTGTGTTGTGTATATTTGTGTGTATGTGTGTGTGTCTGTTTGTGTGTTTTTAAGAAAAATCGCAAAATGTCTCTTTGGATCTAATAAAATTGTGACTCCTAGCAGTTAAGATAAAGAAGACAATGTCATTTCTAATATAATCTTTAGTATAACTCAAATATATCTGTGAATATACAAACTATGTATTTTACCTTTCTTTAAAAATTACTAATATCTGAAGGAAAGTGTAGTCTCAAATATGTGCATTCCACTGCCTTTAGAACTTTGAAAGCTACCACAGTTTGTAAAACAACGTTTTAAAAATGTATCGTGATTACGGCAAGCTTTTAAACCACATTATCTGTTTGGGGCCACTGTTATGCTATGAGGTGATGCTAATGTAACAGAATCATACTTTGACAAAAAAGGCTAGAGAACTCATAGACACAGCATGTTGTTGCTTTCAAACAGTTACTGTTCTTCTCTTCGCCTGCATGGGTGAAAGTGCCGGCCATATTTTTCGGGCAGTGCTTTACAGAGGATAGGTTTGATTTAAAGGTAAGTAGGTGTTTTAAAGTTTGTCAGTCGTGTTACCATGTATTTGTACAAGGAAAAAACTAAATGTGTGAAAAAAGAAGATTGGTAATATGTGATCTTAGGATCGATATTCTTACGAAAACTTGCCTGAACTCACAAAAGAAGGTGCAACCATTTGTGTTCAAATTTATTTAAGGTAGACATTAGCATTCCAAAGTTAAGCAATATCCAGACCTTCCAGTGACACTATCCACCTGTGTATACCTATGTAACTATGCATGCACTGATCTTGCCACTGATGTATGTGTTACTGAACTATGGATACGAAAATGCTCAGGATACATCCCATGCGTGATAGCACTTTGATTTTTGCATACGAATTTTTGTTAGCAATGGAATATAGCATAAATAATACAGAATTATTGGTATGTGGAAACGGTTTCTTGGAAAAATGGAGGAAAACAAATATGAACACAACCGATACTTAGATTCTAGTCGCGTCCAGCCAGTGAGGTCTGTATTTCTTAAAGCTGGTCAGCTGAATTTGGTATCCTTGAAATATCGTGTTTTATAGCTTAACTTTCTATTACTTTCAAGATTTCAACGTGTTCAGCTCCTGAAAACCTTCGATCTCTTTAGGACTGCATTTCACTTCCTGCTGTTTGCCGCTCAGAAAATCAAAGAGGTGATAAAAGGGTTGTTCAGAAACCCCACCAGTGAAATGACTATTCAAATAAGGGGAAATGATAGAAACAAGGTATCGAATAATCACCTCTTTTCACAAAAATTAGCAGAGCAGACAAAGCATGGCTGTGTGAAAAGACGAGGCTGGCATAGAAAAGATGCCACGAAGGATAAATCTTTTGTGAGCACACCTTACAGCAAGCAAAACTGCCAATAGTAAAGGACCTTTGCTTCCATTACATATTCATGTTCTAACCCTCGTTTGTTGCTCATAGACCAAATCAAAACAAGCTTCAAAAGGGGGAAAGAAGTCAGGCTAAGTTACAGGTCTTGAAAGTGCCATTCTAAAGATCAACAACACAGGTTTAAAACTAGAATGGGCAGAAAACTGGGAATTTTACCCTGAAATGGAGGTCGAGTCTCGGTTGTATGTCCTAGTGGTTTTGGACTTCAGTGGCGCTACCACATGTCAGTCCTTAAACACTGTGTCAGTCCTGCTATCTACTTTTGTAAAGCCTGATATTCTGAAAAGGACCTGACAGACTGCAGTTATCACTTTTTTGTTCTGAAAGCAGTTTTGCGCTGCATCTGTGAAAACAATGTGTACACATTTTGTTAATTTCTTCTGGAAATTGGCGATTGATTCATCATGCAAAACATAGTTTTCACCACAAAATGCTTATTTCGTTCTGTTTTATAGGTAAGTTAGACCAGAAACATTATCGTGCTATAGTATGAGAGGGAATGTAAGTGTTTGATTGTCAACAAGAAAAAAAAAAACACTAGTTTCCACAAAACATATAATTATTTGCAAAAAAACTTCACCGGAATTGTAACACGCCTGACGTTTTACATGAATTAATATTTTGTTCTATATTATTTTATTTTTTGGTAGTTTTAGTGAAGATTGTATAATTTAGCTATAATTTCTGTAATGTGCAAGCAACAACCAGAAAATGATCATAAATCTTTCAGAATAAAAGAGTCTTCAATGCCTCTGAGCCAATTTTTCGTCCTTTTTTGAAACACAGCCGCGTGGATATATATATATATATAATATATATATATATATATATATATATATATATATATATATATATATATATATATATATATATATATATATACCTGTCCCTGCGGCTTCCACGCCGCACGCCTCCAATCCCCTCGCCACAGCCATACCCAGGTTTGTCATGTTTCATCTCCAGGGTCAGAAGTCCACATGGAGCTCATCAACATCAGGTCGTCGCGTGGGCACCAACCAGAGGTGCCCTGCACGTCTGCTGGATCACTTTGGTGGTGCTCAGTGGTGCCTGTTCTGAGCTAACATGCGCAGGACACCACCTACTAAGCCCATACTAACGACAGTATTAGCTCAGTTGCGGAGCCAGTCTGAGTGAGACGCCCACCCGAAGTGGCGACATTATAACGTCCCTCCAACGACCGTCCCCCTCGAACATCCAACCCCAAGGGCTTTGACACAAACTCACCACAGGCACAGAAGCGTATGGGGAAACCGAAATGAGGTCACCATGAGTCCAGAGCAGCCGGGCTCACGGAATCAAAGGCAATATTTTCATTGCATAATGATCGATGAGATGAGGATGGTATAAAGATGCTGCTGTGGAGGTGCATATGCTTGGAGACTACTTGGCAGAGTTGTACTCTACGCTTACTATCACAATATATCCCGGAGTCAACCGGGCCAGAGAGATACAGACACCTGCAGTGTTGGTCAGGTCATTAGAGCAGCACTCTCAAAGTCGCATCCGTAAAGTGGATGAATCTCGACTGGGTGGTCCCAGTCTCCCCATTGAGCCCACAGCCCACAAAACCCATGATTATGGGATTCGAACCTGAGACCTTCTAGTCCGGAATCTAAGGCGCTAACCACTGCGCCATGGCGGCTAGTGTACTTATATATATATATAATATATATATATATATATATATATATATATATATATATATATATATATATATATATATATATATATAATATATATATATATATATGTGTGTGTGTGTGTGTGTGTGTGTGTGTGTGTGTGTGTGTGTGTGTGTGTGTGTGTGTGTGTGTGTGAAAGGGGGATAAGTCTGTGTAGGTGTATGTGGGTGTTAGTTTGGATGTATTTATTTATTATTTATTTATTCTTTTATTTCAAGGATAATAGAAAAAGCACTTGTGCACATTTTTGCAACCAATCTCCGTGTGTATGAAGTTCGGGAAATTGTTTAATGTTTCTTCTGGTACGTAATGGCCTACTATCCCGAAAAATAAAACAGGTTTTAACGTGTACACAAGAAGTTCTGCATGCGTTCCCACACGTGACCTCGGTTTATAGTCTTATCAGGGGGAGTGGAATCTTGATCAAGATTTGAACCCGGGTCAGCAGATATATCACGAGCGGTGTGCATCACTCTAACCACTAGGCTATCTTAGCCCCTTTGTATGTATGCGCGCAGATCTATGCACGTGTGTTTATTAATGATTGTGCATGCGGGCATGTGGTTATGTGTGTGTGCGCGCGCGCGTGTGTGTTAATGAATGAGCGTGTATGCTATGCATCGCGCTCTGTATGCTGTAAGCGAAGTAAATGTATTTGAACATTGATTGCCAGTGCTTTTCAGTTGGAGGTTGCAGTGGTTGTTTTGTTCGGCTCTTAATTATCTAAATCACGAGGGCTCTTTCTGTTTCTAATCATTCCTTGTCGGCTTTTCATGTGATAGTAAAAGGTAAAATGTAACGGTGTCCCATAACCTATAAGGTCGTAGGGGAGCGAGGCGTCAGAGATCACAGCTTCTCTAGGGGGCCAGCATGTTGAGTGCAGTGCCCATCTCCTCTCCTTCGCTAATGTACCTTCCCTGACCCTAAAGAGGGCAGGTACCCATTTCCAGCTGGATGAAATGGTGGAACTGTACTGAAGCCAATGCGCGCAAACTGTCGCCGATCCAATAATTTATAAGTAACCACGTTCAATGCTGCTTAACATTGGGTTGGGGAAAGCCAGCACTCTGACCATTGAGTTATCCCGTCCCCTGATGTGATATCATCGTTGCTTATTCCAGTGGACTCAGTCTTATTATTGTCAAATAACTCTGTTCTATTCAATGTCTTTTCAATTTTGATTCCTGAGTTCGATACTTATCATCATGATTATACTTTTCAGTTTGGATGTTGTTGTTAATTTTGCTATTATGTCATTTTCATTTGGTAAATAGTATGGGCGTGTCTGTTTATTTGCATTTATGAAGGCTGTACAGCAACAAGTGGGAACATACTTTTCCTTTTCTTTTTTTTCATATTGCTTTTTTTTTATATCTTTATGTAGTTTGTTTGTTTGTTTATTTATTTATTTGTTTGTTTATTTATTCATACTTTTATTTTAGTTATTCATACAACCTTATATCAGCATATTTTTGTGCGTGAAATTCGGGCTGCTCCCCCTGGGGAGAGCGCGTTGCTACAAGTGCAGCGACACCTTTTTTTTATTTTTCCTGTCTGCAACTGTATTTGTTTCCCTATCAGGGTGGCTTTTTTTACATTTTTTTTCCAGGGACAACCCTCTTCTTGCCGTGGGTTCTTTTACGTGTGCTAAATAATGGTGTGTAACACACGGGACCTCGGTTTATTGTCTCATCCGAAAGAGTACCACCCAGACCACCTCTCATGATTTTATGGATGGGGAAAAAGTGTTGGGCCCAACGGGATTCGAACCACCGCACATTCCGACCCGGACTGTTCACTTTCTAGACAGGTGCGATACCTCTAGACCACTGATCCACTGTGTGTGCTGAAATAAATATCACTTTGAGCCATTATCAACGCACAATATTGTCCTGTTATTTTTCCTTGTTTTTTGTTGTTGTTGTTGCTTTGTTTGGCTTTTTTAAAGTTTAAGTTTGTGATCGCACAAAGCCTTTTATCACAGCTTTGCTTTGACCACATAAAAGTGAAACACAATCAAATACATCACACACACACACACACACACACACACACACACACACACACACACAACACACACACACGCGCGCACACGCACACGCACTCACACACTCTAACACACACACACACACACGCACACGCACACGCACACGCACACACACACACAAACACACAAACACACCAAATATGCAAAATATGTATGCTCCATTTTGTGGCATAACTGATATAAATTGACAATATATAAAAGCATCAACACATTCAAATTGATATTGAATGATCATTGACAAACATACATTTGGTGATTAAAAGATCACAATCATAAAATTATTGGTAACCTTTTCCAAGCATGGCCTATTTCCTCGACTTTAAAACACACTGGTCTTCCTACTTTAAAACACACTGGTCTTCTTACTTTAAAACACACTGGTCTTCCTACTTTAAAACATACTGGTCTTCCTACTTTAAAACACACTGGTCTTCCTATTTTAAAACAATATGGTCTTCCTACTTTAAAACAATATGGTCTTCCTACTTTAAAACGCACTAGTCTTCCTACTTTAAAAACTTGTCTTTCTATTTTAAAACACACTGGTCTTCCTACTTTAAAACACACCGGTCTTCCTACTTTAAAACACACTGGTCTTCCTACATTAAAACATACTGGTCTTCCTACTTTAAAAAATGTCTTTCTGTTTTAAAACACACTGTTTTTTATTTAAAACACAGTGGTCTTTTTACTTTAAAACGACTGGACTTCCTACTTTAAAATAGATTGGTCTCCCTACTTAAACAGCAAAAATAAAAGCTTCTTTTGTAAATACTGGTCGGAACAAACTGATTTTGAAAATTTTCAGTCTGGGGATATTTTGTTATAAAAAAGCAATATGTCCGGGAGTGAACCCATGCCACAAGTGCAACGAATATTTACATGTCATACATGTGTGATATATCAACCACTTCCAATCAGTACTTTGTGGTTGCTGCTTAAACATTGATTGAATGATAAAACATACATGTCTGAAAAGGCAACTATGTAACGTTCCCTTTCATATATTCTTTAAATCCCTGTAAAAAAAAAAAACAACACAACAACCTTGTTATTATTTGACAAAACTTTACACCAAATTTG
>CM060326.1:42558465-42560965 GCA_030674155.1 Stramonita haemastoma | reverse complement strand
AAGAAAAATATAATGATCTGTAGATAAAAACATAATTACACAATTCATCTCATTTACACCTTAAGACTTCTTTTGTAAAAACTAAAATTATACCAAATCTTATTATTGGCACATGCACATACATTGAAATTATGAAGTTTGCTCATCTGAAGAATCTTGTATTATGTTTGCAGATTGAATTTACGTACACCACCAACACACGCTGAATAACGGCTCACCCAAAAAAATGTCTGCAGTCTGCCAGTGCCAGTGACCAGTTGACAGCTATGGTCTGTGCACTATTATTCAATGTAACTCTCTCTGCTGGAGCAATAGGCGAGTGTTTTTTTGTGTGTTTTTTTTTGCTGTCTCCATCCTCGTACTGCTGTTCCCATGCCGCTCCTTTCAATCTCCCCGCTACAGCCATACCCTGATTCGTTATTCGTTGTGTCTCATCCTCGGGATCGGCAGTCCATAGGGTGCATATCAATATTAGGCCGCCGTGGGGCCACCAGCCAGAGGGGCTCTGCACTTCTGCTGAATCACCTTGGTGGTGTTCAGTAGTGCCTGTTCTGATCTAACATATGCAGGACATAGTGGTGATTTATTTAAACTCCTTTATTTCGAGAATATATGATTAAGCATCCATGTGCTATTTTAGAGTTTTGTAAATGTTGTATGTCAAGCCCTGCACAAAATGGTGTATACTTTTTAATAGGTGGAGCAGGTATAACATGTGCACGAAATGTTCCGTGTGTGTGTGTGTCTTCGCTTTAACGTCTATCCACTAACAAGTGATTTTAGACTGGACAAGGGGAGGAGGAGATAGGAGTGAATATATGTGTATTTGTTTGTAAAGTTGAATGAATGATACAAGGAAAAAACATCTAACCATGAGAAAGTCATTGAACTGCACATACAGAAGAAGGCAAAGGAAAAAAAGATAAACTTGGGTAGGACTAAGCTCGAATGCATGCAAGTGCGTGTGTGTGTGTTTGTGTGTGTGTGTGTGTGTGTGTGTGTGTGTGTGTGTGTGTGTGTGTGTGTGTGTGTGTGTGTGTGTGTGTGTGTGTGTGTGTGTTGGTGGGTGGGTGCGCGTGCGCGCGCGCGCGCGCGCGTGTGTGTGTGTGTCTGTGTGTGTAGAGAGAGAGAGAGAGAGAGAGAGAGAGAGAGAGAGAGAGAGAGAGAGAGAGAGAGAGAGAGAGAGAGAGAGAGAGAGAGAGAGAGAGAGAGAGTTGAGAGAAAGAGAGACAAGATATACAGTGATAATGACAACATCTAGACAGTGGTCTGTTTCTATGATGTTAATATCTATCTTCCCTTCATGCCTGTTTCATGAACAGATGGAGCAGAGGAATTCTGAGCACCACAGCGGATCCAGTTGAGAAACTCCTTTCTGAATTTAGTTCCAGTCAGGCAGTAGAAAACAAAATTGATGGCACTGTTTGTTGACCAGATTTGATAAAATATCGCCTGCACCAAAGTACCCCAAGGCTTTGTATCTGGAGTTGTATTTCCATCATGAACAGTATAGATCACCAACACTGTTCTTACATAATATGGCAGGGTTAAAACCAGAAAAGCACAGGATATTGCCAAAATCATGACGGTTGTTCTGTAGGAGGTTTTCCTCCGACTGTCAGTGCTGTGCACAGTGCTGGTATTTGACTCATTGTGTCCACTTATGGAAGAAGAAGAAGACACTGCTTTGAACAGACTGACAGACAAAATCATATCGCAGACAATCATACAGACACCAGGAATGAACGAACTTAGAAACAAAATCATCAATGGGAAATAATCGTAGAAGAAGTATTGATAAATGCCTTTTATAGTATGACACCCTTTATTATCGGATACATGAAGTCCAATCAGAAGATGGAAAGTTAAAGCAAACATAACAAGCACAAGAGTTGCTATGACAATCCACGTTCGTCGTACAGTGCACATCACTCGCATTCTGTGTGGCCACAGGACCGCCATTGTTCTCTGTACTGTCACACAGGTCACCAGCCAGGCAGATGTAAAACTAGTAAAAAAGAGTAAGAAGTTGCGAATTTTACAAATGGCGGCATGTAATGTGACAATGTCTACCCCAAAAGCAAACCAAATCCATTGACGTGGCAGTGCTGATGATAGCAAGGTAAGATCAGACACAGCAAGGGACATAAGAATAGCATGCTGAGAAGAGTTGTGGTCCTTTATACGCCGCATGATGCAGATGGTGGCGATGTTTCCAAAGCTTCCCAACATAAAAATACACGGAAGACATGATTTCCAGATGATCAAAACCAGCTGATTTTCAAAGTCACAGTAAGAACATCCCTCTGACGAGTCTGTGATGTTGTCTCTTTGATCAATACTCTCGCTTGAAAAGTTGCTCATGCTTGTCATTATTATACCAAGAAGCCTGTTCCTATATAATAATGATTTGTGAATGTCGGAAAAAATGGAAAAAAAAACACACATAACATCTATTGTTTGATTGCTTTGTGGATAATCTTTATTTCCAGTAATACAT
>CM060326.1:42545965-42548465 GCA_030674155.1 Stramonita haemastoma | reverse complement strand
AAGGGCAACTTTGGTAAGCCATATTATTTTCACATGTTCATGGATATGATTGTTGAAAATTTCATTTTTACCCAATTTATTTAAACAACATAGAAAGCCATCAATTTCCTTTTAGACTCATATTTGTCCCCATTGGCATTTGAAACTAATAAGACTTTGATTTCTCCATCAGCAAAACATTATGGATTCCTGTTGGTGTACCTTTTTGCAGTAAACGTGTTGTGGGATTGAAAATAATGTAGAATGAAGAGTATTTAGAATCAGGAAACATTGCGCAAGTAAAACCCACAATATATCCTAAGATTTATGATATCTCTCAACATGTGGCAATAAAGTACCATTGTTGTTGTTTACAAGTTCCAACAAACAGAGCTAAAATTAATGTGTAACAGATTAGTTCTGCTCTGTTTTTGCATCGCTTTTTAAGTATAAACATCTTCTATCATAAACATCTTTGGTTGATGCTATGTGTATCTGTAAAAGCTTTGGATCATATGTATTTTTGCTCATCCATTTAAGTTTGGTTTTGTTGGTTTTTAGTAGTTTATTATTGAATATTTTAGCTTTAGCCTTTTCAAAGTAGGTATATTTAGTGGCTTTGATTGCCTTTAGCTTGCAGCCAAATACGAGTTGTGTAAAATACAATAATTCACCCTAATGCCTGTATTTTATTTAAAATTTAAGTTGATGTATAGTATGTCTAGATATATTGTTCTGGCAGAAAGATAATTACCATTCAAACTGCATGAGAAAACACAAAATCTACTACATAAGGGCCTCTACTTGTGGATTTGTCTGCAGCTTTGCCAGTGTAGCTAGTTAGTACAAGTAGAGTAGAGGAGAGCACAGTAGGGAAGTGCAGTAGATGTTGCCTACCCTGCATCAGTACCAGATGGCTGAATACAGAGAGACAATCCACCAGCTGCAGTTTTCCCTGAGTCTTTTGAATCTTGGTTTCTGCGCACTGTTCCTCTCTTTCCCTACCCCGCCTTCATCATTGCTTCTTTCTCTATCACAATATACTATTACCTTTTGTTGTGCTACGTGTGACCTGTCTCTGACCAGTAGGATTTCCCTTCTGAAAACTAAAAGAAATGTTAGATTGTTCCCTCCTCTGTTTACATTGTTTCAAGCTACAGGCTATGCACAAATGTAACTCCATTCATGGCGGTTTTCTGAAGTAATGTTAACGTCAAGATGTATGTACATCATGCTAGCTATACTACAAATACTTCTCTACAATCTAGATCCTCAGAATCAGCAGTTCAGACGTATGACATATCAACCTAAGGATTTTAGGTTGCCTATGATATGCAACAGAGTGGAGACAGCTGTTCCCATCTCTCCAACAACCTCCATAGTACGATGCATTATCAGAACAGGGTGATACAGTCTCCAATTAAATGCTGCCTGAATCAGGGAACCACTGATGCAGATGCTGAGGGTGAATACAACTACAATAATGGGACGGTATCCTTACTCTGCTCTAAAATATCAAAGAAACGTGCTCCTTTGGCCAAATAGGGTAGTGATGATTAGAAATTAAATTTTGCTTTTGTAGAAAAGATGTAGTATAACTGAGAGTATTACAACCATTTTGAGAAAAGGAGAAAGTTACATTCCCTCCCTAATGGTGCTGGTAATGACAGTCGATTGACCTGACCCTCCATGTAAGTCACAAGTTTAGTGGCCACACAGCTTTGAAGACTTCTTGTTGCTGTGTGCCAATACTTAATGTGATTTCGTCCGTTTAACTTTAGACTAGTACCGGTTTTTATTAAATTGTAACTGTACATAGATAGATAGATAGATAGATAGATAGACAGACAGACAGACAGACAGACAGACAGACAGACAGACAGACAGACAGACAGATAGATAGATAGATAGATAGATAGATAGATAGATAGATAGATAGATAGATAGACAGACAGACAGACAGACAGACAGACAGACAGACAGATAGATAGATAGATAGATAGATAGATAGATAGATAGATAGATAGATAGATAGATAGATAGATAGATAGATAAATAGATAGATAGATAGATAGATAGATTGATTGATAGATAGATAGATAGATAGATAGATAGATAGATAGATAGATAGATAGATAGATAGATAGATAGATAGATAGATAGATAGATAGATAGATAATAGATAGATAGATAGATAGATAGAGTAGGTGTGATGGGGTGGTAAGTAGATTGCCTCCCATGCCATCAGAGCCCAGTCGCAGTGTTGTGTTACTAAATCAGGACACACCTGCAAATTGTGCGATGCTCTGTTTCCTTGGGTGATGATCAAAAGTTATCCAATACATGCTCTTTGCCTTCATGGTGGTAGGTAGAATTTATGCAACCTCTTTTCAGAGGTCACGTTTTAACTGATTAGCTCTACCCACCCGAGAAGCTGTACAGAGATAGGACATCACGTGGGCCAATGTCCACTCTGTTACGATGGTGTCAGAAGTGGGATGCATTCCCCACAGTGTTTGTC
>CM060326.1:42530965-42538465 GCA_030674155.1 Stramonita haemastoma | reverse complement strand
CTTACACAATGATATATGACATTCTTTGGTTCGCATAATAATTATGGGCTACTCCCGTAAGTCTGTAGATTAAGTACCCCATCATGCAAAGTTTTTTGGTAAAATAAAGGGAAGAAACAGACAAAACGGAACCTGGCAATAAAGGGAAGCAATAGCAAGTGTTAATTGGGGAATGAAAGACTCAAGGTAGACATAAGTGTTTCAAAGTGAAGCTATGTCCAGACCTTTCAGTGGCTCTATCCACCTGTGTATACATATGCAGAAGACTAACTCTGCATGATATGATACTGTCACTGACGTATGTGTTACTTAACTATGGGAACAAAATGCCCAAGATACATCCCATGCTTTGATAGCACTTTGAGTTTTGCATAAGAAATATTTTTAGCAATGAGATGTAGCATAGGCCATACAGAATTATTGGTGGGGGGAAACGGCTTCTTGGAAAAATGCAGGTAAACAAATATAAACACATCCGATACTTAGATTTCAGTCGAGTCCAGCCAGTGAGGTCTGTATTTTAATGCTGGTCAGCTGGCTTCGGTATGCTTGAAAAACGTGTTTTACACCTTAACAGAAAGCTACTTTCAAGATTTAAACGTGTTCAACTCGTGAAAACCTTCGATCTCTTCAGGACTGCATTCCACTTCCTGCTGTGTGCAGCTCAGCAAATCAAAGAGGTGACATAAGAGTTGTTCAGAAACCCCACCAGTGAAATCACTATTCAAATAAGGGGAAAAAATAAAAACAAGGTATCGAATAATCACCTCTTTTGACACAAATTAGCAGAGCAGACAAAACATGGCTGTATGAAAAGACGAGGCTGGCTTAGAAAAGATGCCACGAAGGATAAATCTTTTGTGAGCACACCTTACATCAAGCAAAACTGACAATAGTAAAAGACATTTTGCATCCATTACACATTCATGTTCTAACCGTCTTTTGTTGTTCATAGACCAAAGCAAATAAAGTTTCAGAAAGGGGGAAAGAAGTCAGGCTAAGTTCACTCTCACTCACTCAGTCCCATGTCCCAAAAAGACGTAGGGGGGACATGAGAGAAGACGCAACAGAGATCTTTTTCCATGCTTCACGATCCTGTGTGGCTAGTAGGAGGTGTTGCAGGGGTTGGGCGGTCCAGTCTTTGATGTTGTCAACCCATGATTTCTTTTGGCGGCCTCTTCTTCTCTTGCCCTCAACTGTTCCTTGCAGGATGGTTTTTGCTAGGGTGTTGTGTCTTGTGGTGTGACCAAACCACATCAGCTTTCTCCTCTTTATGGTGGAGAGCAAAGGCTCTTGGGGGCCCACACGCTTTTTGATTTCTTCTTTCACATAGCTATTGGTCTTGTGTTCTTTGTATGATATTTTGAGGAGTCTTCTGTGGCACTTGTTCTCGAATGCTTGGATTCTCCTCTCTAACTCTGCTGTCAGAGTCCATGATTCACAGCCATATAGGAGGATAGATATCACGAGGGATTTGTAAAGGTGGTATTTGGTGCAGAAGCTGATGTTGTTGCTTCTGACGATCTTCTCGAGTCTGACTAGAGCAGATGTTGCTGTTGCAATGCGAGCTTTCACTTCATTGTTTGATGTGCCATCTTTTGTTAGGATGGAGCCTAAATATTTGAATTGGCTCACCTCTTCTAGTGTTTCTCCATTCATCTTTATTTCTGTGATGTCATTACTTGCGCTGTTGACCATGATCTTTGATTTCTCTGTACTGACCTCCATGCCGTATGCGCTCGCTCGATCTGTTAAATTGTCTGTGAGGATTTGCAGTTCTTGTTTGCTGCTGCCCATGAGGTCAATGTCATCTGCAAATCTGAGGTTGCAAAGGGGTCTTCCACCAATGGAGATGGAAGTGTGGTGGTTTTGCAGTGTCTCTGTCATGATGTTTTCGAGGAAGAGGTTGAAGAGTACAGGTGAGAGAAGGCAGCCCTGGCGAACCCCAACCGTGGTCTTGAAGAACTCGCCCACGTGATTGTTCATAAAAACTGCACTTTTTGCAGGCTAAGTTACAGGTCTTGAAAGAGTCATTCTAAAGATCAACAACATAGGTTTCAAACTAGAATGGGCATAACAATGGGAATTTAACCTGGAATGGAGGTCGAGTCTTAATTGTATATCCTAGTGGTTTTTGACGTCAGTGGCACTACCACATGTCAATCCTTCTACACTGTGTCAGTCCTGCTATCTACTTTTGTAAAGCCTGATGTTCTGAAAAGGACCTGACAGACTGCAGTTATTACTTTTTGTTCTGAAAGCAGTTTTGTTCTGCAGCTGTTAAAGTAATTTGTCAACATTTTCTTATTTTCTTCTGGAAATTGGCGATTTGATTCATCATGCAAAACATAGTTTTCACCAAAAATGCTTATTTCGTTCTGTTTTATAGGTAAGTTAGACCAGAAACATTATCTTGCTTTAGTATGAGAGGGAATTAAAGTCTTTGATTGTCAACAAGAAAAAAAAACCTAGTTTCCACAAAACATATTATTTGAAAAAAAACTTCACCAGAATTGTAACACGACAAACGTTTTACATGAATTAGTATTTTGTTCTATATTGTTTTATTTTTTTGGTAGTCTTAGTGAAGATTATATAATTTAGCTATAATTTCTGTAATGTGCAAGCAACAACCAGAAAATGATCGTAAATCTTTCAGAATAAAAGAGTCTTCAATGTCTATGAGCCCATTTTTCGTCCTTTTATGAAATACAGCCGCGTGGATATATATACATATAATATATATATATATATATATATATATATATATATATATATATATATATATATATATATATATATATATATATATATATATATATATATATATATATATATAATGTATGTATGTATGTATGTATGTATGTATGTATGTATGTATGTATGTATGTATACCTGTCCCTGCGGCTTCCATGCCGCTCGCCTCAATTTTCTCGCCACAGCTATGCCCAGGTTTGTCATGTTTCATCCCCAGGGTCAGAAGTCCACATGGAGCTCATCAACATCAGGTCGTCGCGTGGGCACCAACCAGAGGTGCCCTGCACGTCTGCTGGATCACTTTGGTGGTGCTCAGTGGTGCCTGTTCTGAGCTAACATACGCAGGACACCACCTACTAAGCCCCCTACTAACGACAGTATTAGCTCAGTTGCGGAGCCAGTCTGAGTGAGACGCCCACCCGAAGTGGCGACACCATAATGTCCCTCCAACGACCGTCCCCCTCGAACATCCAACCCCAAGGGCTTTGACACAAACTCACCACAGGCACATAAGCTTATGGGGAAACCGAAATGAGGTCACCATGAGTCCAGAGCAGCCGGGCTCACGGAATCAAAGGCAATTTTTTTCATTGTATGATGATCGATGAGATGCGGATGATATAATGAAGCTGCTGTGGAGGTGCATATGCTTGAAGACTACTTGACAGAGTTGTACTCTACGCTTACTATCACAATATATCCCGGCGTCAACCGGGCCAGAGAGATACAGACACCTGCAGTGTTGGTCAGGTAATTAGAGCAGCACTCTCAAAGTCGTATCCGTAAAGTGGATGAATCTCGACTGGGTGGTCCCAGTCTCCCCATTGAGCCCACAGCACACAAAACCCATAATTATGGGATTCGAACCTGAGACCTTCTAGTCCGGAATTTAAAGCGCTAACCACTGCACCATGGCGGCTAGTGTACTTATATATATATATATATATATATATATATATATATATATATATATATATATATATATATATATATATATATATATATATATATATATATATATATAAGTATATATATATATATATATATATATATATATATATATATATATATATATATACATACATACATATATACATACATATATCTGTGTGTGTGTGTGTGTGTGTGTGTGTGTGTGTGTGTGTGTGTGTGTGTGTGTGTGTGTGTGTGTGTGTGTGTGTGTGTGTGTGTGTGTGTGTGTGTGTGTGGAAAGGGGGATAGGTCTGTGTGGGTGAAAGTGGGTGTTAGTTTGGATGTATTTATTTATTATTTATTTATTCTTTTATTTCAAGGATAATAGAAAAAGCACTCGTGCACATTTTTGCAACCAATTTCCGTATAAAGTTCTGGACATTGTTTAATCTGTGTCCTCTGGTACGTAATGGCCTACTCTCCCGAAAAATAAAACAGGTTGTAACGTATGCACAAGATGTTCTGCATGTGTTCCCACACGTGACCTCGGTTTATAGTCTTATCAGGGTGAGTGGAATCTTGAGCAAGATTTGAACCCGGGTCAGCAGATATATCACGAGCGCAGTGTGCATCACTCTAACCGCTAGGCTATCTTGGCCCCTTTGTAAGTATGCGCGTGGATCTATGCACGTGTGTTTATTAGTGATAGTACACGCGGGCATGTGGTTGTGTGTGTGTGCGCGCGCGCGTGTGTGTTAATGAATGAACATGTATGCTATGCATTCTGTTCGGTATGCTGTGAGTGGAGTGAATGTACTTGAACATTGATTGCCAGTGCTTTTTAATTGGAGGATGCAGTGGTTGTTTTGTTCGGCTCTTAATCATCTAAATCACGAGGGTTCTTTCTGTTTCTAATCATTCCTTGTCGGCTTTTCATGTGATAGTAAAAGGTAACGGTGTCCCATATCCTATAAGGTCGTAGGGGAGCGAGGCGTCAGAGATCACAGCTTCTCTAGGGGCCAGCATGTTGAGTGCAGCGCCCATCTTCTCTCCTTCGCTAATTTACCTTCCCTGACCATAAAGAGGGCAGGTACCCATTTCCAGCTGGATGAACTGGTGGAACTGTATTGAAGCCAATGCGCGCAAACTGTCGCCCATCCAATTGGTAACCACGTTTGATGCTGCATAACATTGGCTTGGGGAAAGAGAGCGCTCTGACCTCTGAGTTATCCCGTCCCCTGATGTGATATCGTCGTTGTTTATTCCAGTGGACTCATTCTTATTACTGTGAAATAACTCGGTTCTATTCAATGTTTTTTTTCAGTTTTGATTGCTGAGTTCAATACTTATCATCATGATTATACTTCTCAGTTTGGATGTTGTTGTTAATTTTGCTATTATGTCATTTTCTTTTGGTAAATAGTATGGGCGTGTCTGTTTATTTGCACTTATTAAGGCTGTACATCAACAAGTGGGAACATACTTTTCCTTTTCTATTTTTTTCCTATTGCTTATTTGTATTTTTCAATTTTATTTATAAATTTATGTGGTTTGTTTGTTTGTTTATTTATTAATTCATTTGTTTGTTTATTTATTCATATTTTTATTTTAGTTACATACCACTTTATATCAGCAGATTTTTGTGCGTGAAATTCGGGCTGCTCCCCCCAGGGAGAGCGCGTTGCTACAAGTGCAGCGCCACCCTCTTTTTTTTCCTGTCTGCAACTGTATTGGTCTCCCTATCAAAGTGGCTTTTTTCCAGATTTTTTTCCAGGGACAACCCTCTTCTTGCCATGGATTCTTTTACGTGCGCTAAATAATGGTGTGTAACACACGGGACCTCGGTTTCTCGTCTCATCCGAAAGACTACCACCCAGACCACCTCTCATGATTTTATGGATGGGGAAAAAGTGTTGGGCCCAACCGGATTCGAACCACCGCACATTCCGACCCGGACTGTTCGCTTACTAGACAGGCGTGTTACCTCTAGACCACTGATCGACTGTGTGTGCTGAAATAAATATCACTTTGAGCCATTATCAACGCACAATATTGTCCTGTTATTCTTTCCTTGTTTTTTTGTTGTTGTTGTTGCTTTGTTTGGCTTTTTTAAAGTTTAAGTTTGTGATCGCACAAAGCCTTTTATCACAGCTTTGCTTTGACCACATAAAAGTGAAACACAATCAAATACATCACACACACACACACGCACACCGCACACGCACACACACACACACTCTAACACACACACACACACACGCACGCACATGCACCACACACACACACCACCACACACAACACACACACACACACACACACACACACACACACACACACACACACACACACACACACACACACACACACACACACAAACCCACCAAATATGCAAAATATGTATGCTCTATTTTGTGGCATAACTGATATAAATTGACTATATATAAAAGCATCAACACATTCAAATTGATATTGAATGATCATTGACAAACATACATTTGGTGATTAAAAGATCAGAATCATAAAATTATTGGTAACCTTTTCCAAGCATGACCAATTTCCTCGACTTTAAAACACACTGGTCTTCCTACTTTAAAACACACTGGTCTTCCTACTTTAAAACACACTGGTCTTCCTACTTTAAAACATACTGGTCTTCCTACTTTAAAACACACTGGTCTTCCTACTTTAAAACACACTGGTCTTCCTACTTTAAAACAATATGGTCTTCCTACTTCAAAACACACTAGTCTTCCTACTTAAAAAACGTGTCTTTCTCTTTTAAAACACACTGGTCTTCCTACTTTAAAACACACTGATCTTCCTACATTAAAACATACTGGTCTTCCTACTTAAAAAAATGTCTTTCTGTTTTAAAACACACTGTTTTTTATTTAAAACACAGTGGTCTTTTTACTTTAAAACGACTGGACTTCCTACTTTAAAATATATTGGTCTCCCTACTTAAACAGCAAAAATAAAAGCTTTTTTGTAAATAATGGTTGGAACAAACTGATTTTGAAAATTTTCAGTCTGGGGATATTTTGTTATAAAAAAGCAATATATCCGGGAGTGAACCCATGTCACAAGTGCAACGAATATTTACATGTCATACATGTGTGATATATCAACCACTTCCAATCAGTACTTTGTGGTTGCTGCTTAAAAATTGACTGAATGATAAAACATACATGTCTGAAAAGGCAACTATGTAACGTTCCCTTTCATATATTCTTTAAATCCCTGTAAAAAAACAACAACACAAAAACCTTGTTATTATTTGACAAAACTTTACACCAAATTTGAAGCGAATTGTCTCGTACTGCATGCTTGCCCTTTTGACGAATCCCTAGCACAACAATATCCAGTTTAAAGCAGAATGCTTGTGATACAGTTTAACCAAGTCAATGTGTAGATTCTTTGTTTGTGCTTCTAAAAACATTTTGTAAAGCCACAGACATCGAATTTGACATATACTTGGCCTAAATTCTAATCATCATTGATGTCACTGAAATAGTAAATGGACAGATGCCACATTGATATAACGTGCTGAATGGCTAAACATTCAATCTTGTGTGTATAATGATCACAAAATGTTTCAACAGATTCAACATCTTTTTTCGTTTTGGAGATGATTTTAGATTATCATTAGACCTCACATAGTTTTCTCTCTGCTACTTATCCGTACCATTATTGGAGAAACAAAGAACGTACTTGCTTTGTTGTGACATAAAGGATTTTCTATGTGCAGTTATGCAAACAGGGGAGCCTTTATGTTATAATACCTGCTGCAACCACATTCTAGTGAAACCTAGCAATCTTTTTTGTTACTAT
>CM060326.1:42508507-42511007 GCA_030674155.1 Stramonita haemastoma | reverse complement strand
ACCATTTTGAAACAGAATTCACAATTGTTCTTTACAGACATTGACTCGTTTCAACTCTTCCTTTGTTACCTGAAATATGTAGTATTTAAACGACACCAAGACTGAACTAGCACCTGAATGGTGGCCAAACAATTGGTCCCATACACAAAAACATCACCAGAGCTGTAGATGAGGAATGAAAAAAAAACATGGGCAGGAACAACAAAAGATAGCAACAACATAACCATTGACAGATAAAAGTGTCAGATCAGAAATGTCAGAAAAATAAAGAAGGAAATATAAATACCTTATTTGGTTTTCCTAAAAAGGCAGTTTATGATGGCTGCCCTCACACATATCAGGTCACTAGCACTTGATTCCCGACCCAGAGCCCCTGAAAGTAGTAAGTCATGATCAGTAGACTGAAAAGTCTGGTGTTTTTGCTCCATTATCATAGTGATTTAATTTCATCTGACAGATTTCACCATACTTCTTCACCATTAATAGTCGAAATCGAGTCCAGCTTGTTTATGGATCTAAATAATCAAATACACAATATTTTGCAAACTAATTTTCAAACAAGGAGGCTTTACTGTCAAACAATTACTATACTCTCCGTTCCAGAGTTAAAGCTGCCTGTCTACAAAACCAAACACCACAAGATCTTTACACCTATAATCTTCATAGTTCGTTTTCTAAAAGAATGTGAAATTTATTTTCCCAAACATAAAACTCTATCAGAAAGAATATGCTACCTGTAAATGATAATACAGAAAATAAATACCAAAAAATAAATTTTTTCAGAAAAAAAGAAAAAGACATACCTGAAACATGCATAATAAGACAATCTCAACTATAACTGCACAGTACTTACAGGTAGATGGAAGGATTTCATGCAGCAGATGACTTCAAGGTGATGGTCAACAGAGCTTGGCCCCACTTTTGAAGAGTCTTCAGGATGATCCACATAATAACTGACCGCGGGTTAGGACACTTGTTCAATAAAAGATGGGGAGGACAAGGAAAACGCCTTAGGAATGGAAAAAGAAATGACAACTCACAATACCTCATGAAATCTGTCTCAAAAACCAGTGCTATTTTCAGACATAAGGAAACCTATCAGACATGGACGGGAATGACCAAGCTGCAATACTTCATGAAAACATTTTTAAAGCCGTTGTAGGTGGTGACATTTCCAGACATAAGAAAAACCTATCAGAAATGGATTGGGATAACCAATTTACAATATCTTATGAAAACCGCCTCAAAGCTGCTGGCTGTTTTCAGACATAAGGAAACTTATCAGAAATGGAATGGAATGACCAAGTCGCAATATCTCATGAAAGCTGTCCCAAAGCTGTCTCAAAACTGGTGACATTTACAGACCTAAGGAAACCTGTCAGTAGTGTTAGCCTAAGGCTAGGGCCATAGTAAACCTGGCTTTTTTCCGCCATCAATTTTGCCAGCCAAGGTGAAAAATCCTGCCCGGCCTAATTGCTCTGTGGTGTCACTGATGACAGCTGTGCGTGTCCATGGTAGAGCCGGCCTCTCCGTATTTTTAACCATCGTTTCGACTTTCGTGCAGAACGTTCTTTTGCCGGGTTGAGGAAAAGGAAAATAGTATGAAAAAAAACACAAAAAAAACAAAAACTTATTTTTGGTACAAAGTAATTGCTTCAAAATTTCTGACTACACAAACTAGTAAATTGATCCTTTCCAATAACATTCCAGTGGTTTTAATAAAAGTTTTGTGGGGGGGATTTTACGTAAAAAACACTATGTCAACTACTGTTTGTCGATTTTTGCCCGTGGGGGGTGGGGCAGAGTTTCCGGAAAATGATTTGTATCACTCGCCGCTTCAGGGTGACGACTCATTATTTCCCTTGACCACATTCTCAGAAAGAGATGGCTGTCAAACTCCAGAAAGCCAGGTTTAGTATGGCCACTTTGATGATGGTTCTACCTGATAAAGAGAAGGCTGTCAAAACTCCCAACGGCTGGGTTTACTATGGCCTTAGCTTTAGGCCATAGTAAACCGGCTGTCCAGAGTTGTGACAGTCTTTCTTTATCCTAGAACGATCAGTTCAAAGTGGCCATAGTAAACCCTGCTTTCTGGAGTTTGACAGCCATCTCTTTCTGAGATGTGGTCAAGGGAAATAATGAGTCGTCACCCTGAAGCTGCCAGTGATGCCAAAATGAGGCTGAAGCAGCAACTGAAACTCTGCCCCACCCCACCAGACAAAAAGAAGTTACTAGAAAGTGTTTTTACGTAAAATCCTCCCAGAAAAACTTTTTCAAAACCACTGGAATGTAATTTGGAAGGGTCAATTTACTAGTTTGTGCAGTCAGAAATTTTGAAGCAATTACGTTTGTACCAAAAATGAGTTTTTCTTGACTATTTTCTTTTTCCTCAACCCGGCAAAGGGATGTTTTGCCGAAAGTCCAAACGACGGGTTAAAAAAATACGGGACCAGCAGGCTCTACTATGGCCACACACAGCCATCATCAGTGACGTCACAGA
>CM060326.1:42501007-42503507 GCA_030674155.1 Stramonita haemastoma | reverse complement strand
CCTGTTAGCTCAGGCCAAAAATGCAGAGCAGCCACAATGCACACACAGATACATCTGCATTCAAGGCTTTCAGTTTGAAAAATTATCATGAAAGTGAGAGGACTTGGGTACAGGGCAACAGCAGTTCCCAGCATTTCCCTCTCTGGGTGAACACTGTCATTTTGCACGTGATTCACGGATCAGCACAGCAATTGACAACAATATATTGTTACCTTACAAGAGTTCTCTCTCCCCTCTCTCTCTCTCTCTCTCTCTCTCTCTCTCTCTCTCTCTCTCTCTCTCTCTCTCTCTCTCTTGCTCTCATCTCTGTTCTCTTCTTTTTTCTTCTTCTTCTCTCTCTTTCCTTCTGACTTACTTCTTAAACAGCCCTCTTCCATCTGCACTGCTCTTCTTGCTTCTCTCTTCTTAAATTCCTGTTCTGCTTCTTCAAAGTGTTCCTTCGTTTGTGTCTCGTCGGGAACAGTATGACTTTACAAACTGTCATACACACGGGGACTGGATGTAAAAAAGCACAAGAGTGCTTATTCCATTATCATCGATATAAAAGAATAAATCAAATCAAATCAAATCAAATCAATTAAATCTTTGTAATATTTCTTTGCAATTCTTGTTTCCTGTTCTTTTTATTTTTGTTCTTTTTCTTGTCCTGTTGTTGTTGTTGTTGTTGTTGTTGTTGTTGTTGTTGTTGTTCTTGTTCTTGTTCTTGTTCTAGTTGTTGCTCTTCTTCTTCTTCTTTGCAATTCTTCTTCTTCTTTGTAATTCTTCTTCTTCTTGTTCTTGTTCTTGTTCTTGTTCTTCTTCTTCTTCTTCTTCTTCTTCTTTGCAATTCTTCTTCTTCTTCTTCTTCTTCTTCTTCTTCTTCTTCTTCTTCTTCTTCTTCTTCTTCTTTGCAATTCTTCTTCTTCTTCTTCTTTGCAATTCTTCTTCTTCTTCTTCTTTGCAATTCTTCTTCTTCTTCTTCTTCTTCTTCTTCTTCTTCTTCTTCTTCTTCTTCTTCTTCTTCTTCTTCTTTGCAATTCTTCTTCTTCTTCTTTGCAATTCTTCTTCTTCTTCTTTGCAATTCTTCTTCTTCTTCTTTGCAATTCTTCTTCTTCTTCTTTGCAATTCTTCTTCTTTGCAATTCTTCTTCTTCTTTGCAATTCTTCTTCTTCTTCTTCTTCTTCTTCTTCTTCTTCTTCTTCTTCTTCTTCTTCTTCTTCTTCTTCTTCTTTGCAATTCTTTGCAATTCTTCTTCTTCTTCTTTGCAATTCTTCTTCTTCTTCTTCTTCTTCTTCTTCTTCTTCTTTGCAATTCTTCTTCTTCTTCTTTGCAATTCTTCTTTGCAATTCTTCTTCTTCTTCTTCTTCTTTGCAATTCTTCTTCTTCTTCTTTGCAATTCTTCTTTGCAATTCTTCTTTGCAATTCTTCTTTGCAATTCTTCTTTGCAATTCTTCTTCTTCATCTTCTTCTTCTTCTTTTTCTTCTTCTTCTTTGCAATTCTTCTTCTTCTTTGGAATTTGTCTTCATCTTCTTCTTCGCAATTCTTGTTCTCTGTTCTTGTTCTTGTTCTTGTTCTTGTTCTTGTTCTTCTTCTTCTTCTTCTTTGCAATTCTTCTTCTTCTTTGCAATTCTTCTTCTTTTTTCTTTCTTCTTCTTCTTCTTCTTCTCTTCTTCTTCTTCTTCTTCTTCTTCTTCTTCTTCTTCTTCTTCTTCTTCTTGCAATTCTTCTTCTTCTTCTTGATTTTTCTTCTTCTTTGCAATTCTTCTGCTTTCATTCTTCTTCTTTGCATTCTTCTTCATCTTTGCATTCTTCTTCTTCTTCTTCTTCTTCTTCTTCTTCATTCTTCTTCTTCTTCTTCTTCTTCTTCTTCTTCTTTTCTTCTTCTTCTTCTTCTTCTTCTTCTTTCCTGACCATAAGTTATTAGATAGATGTGTAGTGGAAATTCTTCTCCTGTGCCCCAACTCTGTAGGAGGTCTATTCCTGGTCTCAGCCAACACCTTTCACGTTAGGGCAGTTCCTCAGAAAGTTTGTGGGGAAAAACTTTCAGATTTGCATGAAAAAACGCGGAGAATGGGCAGGGTAGGCGAAAAGTAGGCATGAGATAAAGAAGTTAAGATGGCAAGGAGAAGACAGAAACAAAGGGATTAATAGAAAGTAGAGAAAATTAATTTCCAGCAAAGAATTTTCAAAAGGTTGGGATGCTATTTATAATGAAAAAACAGGCATTTCTATCGGGGGTAAGAGGATATTTTTTTTAGAACTGAATGCAGTTGTAATAAACTGACCAATTAATTTTGCTGTGATGGGCTATCTTCGCCTTATTATAAAACTTCAATATATATATATATATATATATATATATATATATATATATATATATATATATATATATATATATATATATATATATTATATATAGTGTTATAAAACCATGCAAACTATACATGATTAAAACAATTATGTCTACTTTATAAATAAACAAACTTTTTATGCATACTTTTCTTACTTTCAAAAAAAGAA
>CM060326.1:42493507-42496007 GCA_030674155.1 Stramonita haemastoma | reverse complement strand
GGCATTTGACACTGTGAGCAGGAAGGGCCTGTGGCAGATCATGGAGCGTCTTGGCTGTCCTCCAAAGTTTCTCAACATGGTGATCCAGCTACATGAAGACCAGCGTGGCCAGGTCAGAAACAGCAACGACCTCTCGGAGCCTTTCCCAATCACAAACGGGGTGAAGCAGGGCTGCGTTCTTGCACCAACCCTCTTCACTATCTTCTTCAGCATGATGCTTCAGCGGGCCACAGAGGATCTTGATGACGAAGACGGAGTTTTCATACGCTACCGCACAGATGGCAGCCTATTCAACCTGCGGCGTCTTCAGGCCCACACAAAAACCCTGGAGCAACAAATTCGAGAGCTACTTTTTGCTGATGATGCTGCCCTTGTAGCCCACACAGAAACCGCCCTGCAGCATGTAACATTCTGTTTTGCAGAGGCAGCCCAGCTCTTCGGACTCGAAGTCAGCCTGAAGAAGACAGAGGTTCTCTACCAGCCTGCACCTTAGGTAGCGTACCACCCACCTCACATTACAATTGGTGAGACAGAACTGAAGACAGTCCAGCAGTTTACCTACCTGGGATGCACAATCTCCTCTGACGCAAAGATTGACAAAGATGTAGACAACAGACTGGCAAAGGCAAACAGTGCTTTCGGCAGACTCTACCACCGTGTCTGGAAAAACAAACACCTGAAGAAAGACACCAAGATCAGTGTCTACAGAGCTGTGGTACTGACCACCCTCCTGTACGGCTCTGAGTCATGGGTCACATACAGACACCACCTGCGAATTCTGGAACGCTTCCACCAACGCTGTCTCCGCTTCATCCTCGACATCCACTGAAGCGACTTCACCTCGAATGCTGAGGTGCTGGAGCAAGCAGGGATCACCATCATTGAGGCCATGTTCCTGAAAACGCAGCTACGCTGGGCAGGCCATGTCTCTAGAATGGAGGACCATCGCCTACCGAAGATGGTTCTCTACGGTGAACTTTCCACCGGACACCGCTACAGAGGCTCACCAAAGAAGAGATTTAAAGACTCTCTGAAGAAATCTCTGTCAGCCTGCCTCATAGACCATAACCAGTGGTCAGTCCTTGCTGCTGACCGGCAGGCCTGGCGACACACTGTGCATCAATCGGTCTCCTCCTTTGAGGACAATCGCAGAGCGACCCTTGAGGAGAGGCGAATGAGGGGGAAAAACCGCGTCCCCCCTACATCAACCCCAGAATCGACTTTCCCCTGCAGCCGCTGCGGCCGGGTTTGTTTGTCACGCATTGGACTGAACAGCCACCAGCGAGCCTACACCAGACGTGGACAGTGCCCTTAATCTTCGTTCGCGAAGCCAAGCCATGATGAACAAAGCTATCATTTCAAACTTTATACAGTCACTTTGGGACACCTACCTCTTAAACCAACAATGTGTTATATCTGGATTGGACTCCGTTATACACAGTAATTCTTCATTTAACAATGCTTCTTTAAATTTGTTGCAGATCGGTTCTTCATTGGATTAGTTACGTTGGATGCGTTCTGTGTGTCATAGACCACTAATTTCTTTTGTTATTTCTTTCTTGGAGAAATAGATGAGCAATAAGTTTATAATGAATCTAGACTTATGCTGGGAGGGTGGAGTTTAATAAAGTTTATTTTAAATCTATTGGAGGGAAAGAAATTACACACCCTCCCCAGTGATTTGAGATAATCCTAATGAACAAATCATCCCTATTGTAACCCTAGTGGACACAAATGCTAAATACTGTCTATCTTGGTGCGCGCTCCGCTACTGCATCTCGCGTAATTTATCTTCCCACCAATAGATTAAAAACAGTCCTAATTATTCACCACCTCCCTAGCCAAAACTTGGTTTAATCATGAAATTAAGAGTGTGATTTTTACGGTATCCCAGATCAACTTCAAGTGTGGACCTGCCAGTGCCTTAATTGCCATCCAGTATATTATGCACATGCAGATCAAATATGCACGCTAAAGATCTCATTATTCATGTACGCGTTCTGAGGGCCACGAAATCACGAACAGACCTGGCATACATCCCCAAAGTTGAAATGAGGCAGCCTTCATTTTGGGAAAGAACGGTAACATGCGCAAAAGGTGGCATCCGCAATTTTTTAATTAAATATTAGATTCTATCCAAAGAACAAGAAAAAAAGAGGAAAAGTTATCAAAAACAAAAAAACAAAGACGATGATAGCAACGACAGACACAGAGAGAGACACAGGGACAGAGACAGAGACAGAGACAGACAGACAGACAGACAGACAGACAGACAGACAGACAGCAGAACAAAAAAACCACAGGCCAAAATATTATTAAAGACAACAACAAAGAAACAAACAGAAAAAAAGGAAAATGATCACACAATTTTTTTTTTTAAACACACTCGTAGAAAATAAGCAAATGATAGTAATTATGAAAAAACAGGCAAATAATTGTACATGCTGCAAACAAGAAAACAGCGATTTCGAGCAACCGAAAACATCATCCTATCACCATC
>CM060326.1:42473507-42488507 GCA_030674155.1 Stramonita haemastoma | reverse complement strand
CCTGTGGAATTTACTTGTCAAGGGTGCAGTGGTTGAATAGATGATTCTTATGCCCTTGTTTGAATTGTTCTATCTGACAAAAAGATTTATTCAAAGAATTTATGATACAAATTGCCAGATAGTCCCCAATGGATTTCTGTACAACAAATGCCCATGCCAAACCTAGTTATACACCTTGATAACATCTAGAAAATAACATATATCTGTAACATAACATAACATCTGTAAAAATACTTTTCCTGCATGCAAACTGATGTTTGATTTGGATTGTAAGTTTCAACAAGAAGTTCAACGGTAGACCTACTTGCTCTGAACCCTGCCGGATTCATAGGAATGATTTTATTCTTTTGACAGTAATAAGAAAAACTCTGTTTAAGACTGTTTTATTCATAATTTTGCAAGTATGGGACGTCAGCGCAGTTTGTCTTCAGCTTTCTTTGCTGCTTTAGGTTTCCCTGATGTTAGTGATGGTACAACTATTGAACTTTTCCATAACTGAGGTATGTTTTCAGCAATCCAGCAGTTTTGGAAAAGATCATGCAATTGCATAATACAAAATGTCCAGAAGATGTTTTAACATCTTTCATTGGAAACAACATCAACACCAAAAGATCCCTTTTTATCCATGCACCAGAAGTGGACAGTGCCCTTAATCTTCGTTCACGAAGCCAAGCCATGAGTGATATTACTGCTGCTTTAACTTCATCCCAAGTAATTGATGTACTAAACCATTTATCATTTCAGATAAAGATGTCCAATACGCTGGGTTTTTACTCTTCTATTTCCCTGTAAGTTTCACTCGAAGGTGATAAACATTCAGACTTACTGTTTCCAGCAAACATATTCGCAACAGTTTCTGCTCTTTCCATACCAAATGAAATTTAATGGACACTTCAGCTGTAATTTGATAAGCTGCCAAGCTATTTCCCTTTTTCATCTCATTCATTTTTTTAAACCTTGTGAAAATCCTTATTCATCAATGTATCTGTTTAGTACAGTTTGATGACAAGTAGTATTTTCTTAATTGTGTTATTATGAGATTACATTCAATATTTGCTTTTTTCATACTCATGTGCTTTTCTAGCTTTCTGTCCTAATGACCCATCTTAAATGCATGTGTTATTTTTGGCTTCGTTTTTTTTGTTCAACAGCTTTCTGGCTCAAGTACGACCACCAAGTACTCCCCAAGTGGTCATTTGTGTTTACAGTTTTCAGTTTTGCTATTGACCAATTCACTGTTGTTAAGACTGATTCTCGGAATGTATTGAGCATGGCATCAGCATTTTTCATATTCTTCGCTGGTAAAATCTTGACAGCTAAGCACATTAGAAAAGAAATTTCAAATGGCTTTTCTATAATTGTATTTTGGAATTATATCACATACATGATTTTGGTAATCTCTGTCTATATCTGCGATTGTTATGATAGGCCATTGGTCACTTCATAAGCTATCTTTAAAATTATGTTTCCAATGAGCAGGATGGAACAAGTTCTTGTGATATTAAGCTGAGATCAATAGCTGTCGCCCTATGAGTGGAAACATCAGAAATTCTTGTTTTAGATCTATCATTTAGAAGAAAAAAGGAATGCCCGTTATATATGTTTTACGAGTCGGTTACTCGAAACTGCACTACAATCTTGATCCCAGAAAGGAGAATGCGCATTAAAATCACACCCTACCACTGATTTGCAACGCTGTTGGTCTTGTGTTATGTGAAGGCACTCTGTGTTATGGTCATTTAGACTTTTGGAAGTTAGGCGGACATGACGTTTAAAGTTAACATATCACTGAATGTTACTGTTACAGCACAGCTGTAAACATCTTGATAGGTTTTCAACATTGGGGAAGTCTTAATGCTTTACTTCATCATCCCCATTGCCATTGATCATCATGCAATATTAAAATTTGCCTCTGATTCAGTGGCCCCCATTGCTCTGGTCTCATAGTGACCTCAGATTCGGTTTGCCCATACACTTCTGTGCCCGTGGTGAGTTTGTGTCAAAGCCTTTGGGGTTGGGGGTTCGCGGGGGGAACGGTTGGTCGTTGGAGGGACGTTGTGGTGGTCACCACCTCAGGTGTGTAACTCACTCAGTCTGGCTCCGTGACTCAGCTAATACTGTCGTTAGTAGGGGGCTTAGTAGGTGGTGTCCTATGTATGCTATCTTACAACAGGCACCACTGAACACCACCAAAGTGACCCCTCAGAAGTGCAGTGCCCCTCTGACTGGTGGCCCCATGGCGGCCTAATATTGATGGGCTCCCTGTGGCCTCCTGATCCTGTGGATCCCAAGGATGAGACACAACAAGCCAGGGTATGGCTGTGGCGGGGGGATTGAAATAAGAAGCGTAGGAACAGCAGCACGGGACGTCACAGAAGAGGAGGAAGCAAAAAAAAAAAGGTAACACACTACACTATAGATTTTTAATAAATCATCATCGAAAATAAGGCCTTCTCACAGGGGTACACCAGAAATTGTGGCTAACGTTGTTCTTATTACCAGGATTGTCTGAGTTAATTTCTGGAAAAATAGAGTGTTGTCTCATGGGTCAGCATAGTTGGCCTCTGGTATATTGTGTTTTGAAGACAAGCTCATATTTTTCTCTTTTTTTAAGTAGCAGCATAGCCAGACTTTGAGACCAGAATTTTTACCCAGAACCATTCACACTACGTTGGGGTCTTCGGATCAGCTCCATCCACAAGGGAGAATGTAGCTAGGAGGCTAGTTTCTCTGACTGATAGATGAATAGTCCCTCATATACATTCTAGAAGTAGCTTTGGTTTCCTGTACAAAAGCTACACTCCATGTGGCCAAAAACAGCAGTGGTTGTAAGCAGAGTGGCACCTCTTAATGTCCCCGAGTTCAAAGCAAAGAAAGAATTGTTGAATACTTATACATGCTCGCAGATCTATTACCAAGACAAACTTCTTTCTTGCGTATTCAGAAGTGAAGTTACTACTTAGTGCCAACCACTAGACACAAAGAAACCAAAAACAATTTTTTTAATTATGGGAGTAGGTACCGGCAATAAGTGTGACACTGTAATGCATGTTACAAGGGGGTCATGACAATATCACACAGCCAAGACATTCTGGACCAGTATTCAATGAATACCTCAGCATCATTAGTTATTGCATGTAGATTAAAGCCATGGAATGGAAAACAGATTGTGCAAAACACAACTCTGATATGGGCCTTTAAAGTTTGTGTGGTAACATTACACGTGACACCAATTATGACATTTGAATAAAAAACAAAGCAAACTGTTGATGTACAACAATACTTTTATTACAGAATTGATGATTACATGGTCATGAACAGTAACTAACAAGAATTATGATAAAAATTTTCATTTGTTTGTGTACATGGTTCAGAAAAACAAAGAAATATAAAGAAAGAAAACAAAACATTTCTTCACGTATAAAACATGGTGAACTGACATGAATCATACAAAAACAATAAAATCAAGACAAATCAACAAGTAGTTCAGATATAAAAAGATAATTAACTGACTGGAATTTTTTTTTTAATCGATAAAGACAATTTAATTTGTTTATGTTTAGTAAGGCAGTGAGTTTGGCCCAGGCCAAAAGCTGTGTGGGGTATTGATGTCAGCTAATTGCCAAGGCCTACACTAGAATGTTGTAATGTTGTAAAATGTTGTTTTGAGATTGCCTTCAGCCATGACAAGCTCTTAATAACAACATGCACTCTCCTCTAATTAAAGGAGAAAAATTCCTCTGAAGTTGCAGTATTGCTGCTTATATGGTGAGGTACATGGAAACAGTCATACATGCAAACTGCTCATTCAGTGTGCAATTTCAATCTCACAGTGATTCCCAGGTGGGATGAGTGAGTCAGAGTGCACTCTCTGGGTGATCCCAGAAGGTTACACTTGGGGAACACACAACAACACAGTGAGCAGACTAGAAAGTAAGTCTTAATGGTACAAATCATGTGTCACAACACACACAAAAAAAATTGTATTCAATCAAAACAATACAGCAGAAAGGCACAAGCATCAGTACAAGAAGCATAAATCAATGTAAGCTGATGAAGAGCACTCCTGTTAGTACTTCTTAAGTTTTGTCCACTATTTAAAAATCTCCCATTTGTGTGTGTGTGTGTGTGTGTGTGTGTGTGTGTGTGTGTGTGTGTGTGTGTGTGTGTGTGTGTGTGTGTGTGTTGTGTGTGTTATGTGTGTGTGTGAGAGAGAGAGAGAGATGAGAGAGAGATGAGAGATGAGAGAGAGAGAGAGAGAGAGAGAGAGAGAAACTCTTCTTTATGTGTGTGTGTGTGTGTGTGTGTGTGTGTGTGTGGTGTGTGTGTGTGTGTGTGTGTGTGTGTGTGTGTGTGAGCAGAGAGAGAGACAGACAGACTGATACAGAGAGAGAGACAGACAAACACACACACACACACACACACACACACACACACACACACACACACACACACACACAACACACACACACACACACACACAGAGGGAGACAGAGAATTGTGTGTATGTGTGTTGGGAGGGAGTGGAGACATAGTGGGGGGGGGGGGCAGGGAAGAGAGAGAGAGATGGGTGGAGTGGTGGTTGGAAAGAGCTAACAGCTGTGGTACCATGACAACTTACAGGCACCTGCCGAAAACAAGGTAATAATTGGGGGGGAGGGGGGGGGGAGAAAGAGAAGTGTGGCCGTGGATGGTAGACTGTAGAGAAAGAGGAAGGGTTCAACAGGTCAGTTTTGACAGCTCCTGTCACTGTCTGCTCTTTCCCGACGTCACAGACTGAATGGAGGCAACGAACAATCTTCAAACTGATTTTGTTTCTCTTCTTATGTTTATTGGCCAATGTACAACCATTGAATATGATAAAATATGCAAGATAATGTAAAGAAAAGTTCAACAGATGGTGCCAGTAAAGAAATATGAAATGAGAGCAAACCTTCATTTCATATGACTCCTTTTTACATTTCCACACATCTCATTTTTTGTCAACCACATCAACACAACAGACTCACAGAACAAAGAATACTGACACAAGAACATGCATAAACATATTATTTGCCTAATCCATTACAAATTCAGAGAAGTACACTTACCAAAAATAACTATTTTGCTGATTTGTCCTCAAGACTATTGTTCCACACACACAAGTAGCAGTGCACTTCCAGCAGAGATAAGGTGTGACACATCACTCATTTTTACCTAATACGTCACTTTCTCCAGTCAAATTCGCAGAAAAACCTCACAGACACGTGTTCTATTCCACAATTCATCGAGGCAAACAGCAAACAGTGGGCTGCCCTGTGTGATATAATTTTGCTAAGCACATTAATTCTGCCAGTAACGTGTATATGATCTGTGACGCAAAACGATTTTTTTAGACTACATTTACTCATTTGATTTCAAGCATGAAACTGCAGCTTGATATTAATTTTCGCTCGATAAATAATCGATTTGTAACCAAATTTTGTGCAATTATTGTCTGCTGACTTGGTGCTGAAAGCAAAAAGTTGGTCATGATCTGTGACGTGGCTGGTAACGTACAAACCCGAAATTCACAATCTTTGTTTGTCAAGAAAACTATTTAAAAACACCAATTCTTTACGTGAGTATTTCAATGCATCTTTAATCTTTAGTTCTATGAAATAATTTTTGACTAGGGGTTACGATCTTTGCAGTAGTGAACTTTAGAAGCAAGTAGGGGTAAGCTTCCGGTTTTTCGTTGCCATTTTTAGGCCTATTTCGCCAGAAATTTCTCTCTCATAAACATAATTTTCTGTTCTGGGTCTTGTTTCTGCTCGCACTGTTTCCTTGATATATGTGAAATGTATTGAGTGATGATAAATGGTTCAAACATATTTTGTTTAAGTGTAATGGAAAGTTTTAGAGGGTGACCCCCCAATGACCCCAACAGTGGAGAAATAGTCATATTTTTTCACGAGGTTCGTCTGGCTCAAGCACAGTAAGGTTGGTTCCCTCATGTTGGCTTTTCAACGTCCAAAAGAAAGAGCTGCTTTCACCTGGAGTTTCCCACGAAGTCTGAAATTTCTTTTGGAAAGAAATGCATTGAGCTGAGACATGTGTTCTCTTGATGTTTGTTCATGATCCATGCCAGGGTAGCATCAGGCCAGTCTACAAAGGATTAGACTGTTGTCTCCTGTAGAGCACAAATTTTCTGAAGTCCATAACACACAGTGGGATGAATGGGCTGATTGGGAAAGATTCCAGTTCAGTTGCTGAAGTAGGTCTGAAGACGTGGAAGCTGCGTGAATCAAGAATGTTCTGCGGTGGTTGGTCAGACCATGGGGCTGTCAGTTTCTTCCTGACCTCACTGACTGTAGTAGAATCAACGTGCAGTACAGTCATGTTGGGGTAGGCAGCTGCAGCTACAGTGACAAACAAAGTCCTTTGATGAATTGACTACAGCCTTGCCTTGCAATACTCTGTGCCACGCAGCTCTTTTCACAGTTCCACCAACTCCACCTACAGGCCCTTTACTGTGAGCAGTGGCAAAGAAACTCCAGTCAGCTCTGTGTATATCTGCATGCGGAAGCTTAGGGTTCACAATAGTTGACAGTGTGAAACAGTTTTTGAAGTGGCTTCCTGCACAATCTGCAAAAAAAAAAAGATTCCTTATGCTAGTGCAAGAGGATGCTGCATGGTCCAGAATGGCTCTGTTAAATGCTGCCACTGAAAACTTGTCATAATGAAGTTCATCACTAACCACAGCATACAAACGGCTTCCTTTCTGTGTGCTTCAACAGCTGTAAATAAGTATGGTTGTTCCACTCTGGTCCCAATGGGCTGACATAATCTCATTCTGCTGTTTCAATGCAACATTTTCAGTAATTTCCTCATGAAAAATGATTTCATAATTCATCTTCTAGGCTATCCATATTCTGTATGCTTGTGAATCGTGGACTCTGACTGCAGATTTGCAAAGAAGAGTACAGGCAGTAGAGATAAGATGCTTCTGGAGACTCTTTGGCATCTCCTACAGAGACTACAATAGGCAACAAAGACGTGCATAACAGAATCCAGCAAACTATTGGTCCCTACAAAATCCTTCCATGTATCGTAAAGAAGGTAAACTTTAATGGTACAGATATGTCACAAGATCAAAAGGACTTGCAAAAAAAACCACTGCAATGGAGGGAACTGGTTGTCAAGTCTTCAGGGGTGTCCCAACGGTCGCCAGACTAAGGAACAGATAGATAGATAGATAGATAGATAGATAGATAGATAGATAGATAGATAGATAGATAGATAGATAGATAGATAGATAGATAGATAGATAGATAGATAGAAACAGACAGACAGACAGACAGACAGACAGACAGACAGACAGACAGACAGTCAGACAGACAGACAGACAGACAGGCAGACAGGCAGGCAGGCAGGCAGGCAGGCAGGCAGACAGCTACCTACTTAGCTAGCTAGCTAGATAGATATGTTCTTTTTAAAACACTAATTTAAAAAAAAAGGTGAACTAGTGAAATAGTTAACATAAAAATTGTTTTTCAATCTCCATTACATTGTGTGTAAAAAAAAAAGGATGCAAACAAACATGGGGCAGGTGTATACATTGCAAAATTGTGATGGAACATTTAACTCCCTTCAATGTCTATGCTACTTACAGATAATCTAGACATTGCAGTCACTTAGAACATTAGTGCTAAAATTGTTTACAAGTTAAACTAAATACAGAAAAAAGGGCGTTGGACTCGTAATCTAAAGGTTGTGGGTTCGATCCCAGCTTTCGGCTATGGCGTTGTGCCCTTGGAAAAGGCACTTTATGGCTATTTTCTCACCCCATCCAGGTGTAAAAGGGGTACCAACCTTGTGTTGGGGGTTAACCCTGCGATAGACTGGCGTCCTATCCAGGGGGGAGTCTATGACTCTCAGTCGCTTAACGCCACAGAAACCGGGATAAGCACCGGCCTGATGAGCCTTAGGCTCGGGACAGACTTTAACTTAACTTTTTAAAAATAAGATGGCAATCATAAAAGATAGCAGATAAAGCAACTGCAGGCTAGAAAAACCCGTTGTTCAGCCAGCACCACTGACGGGGTACATTGAACATGTTCAACCATGAATTTCTTGCTTCCGAAAAAATGCCATGCTGTCTGTGGTCCCTGCTGTGGGAAACGGGGCGCCCTTAGTGGCTGATGCAGAGTGCGCCCTGGCTTCCTTGGCACGGTGACATGGTCCAGAACAGCTGTCGCAGATGACGACCAAGATTGACGGTCAGGATGGAGGATTCCGTCATGGTGGGGTGAATCCCTCATGTCCTTCAGCTGGCTGCTGTGCAGGCTGTCATGGGAGACAAAGGACACTCTCTTCAGCCCCAGTAGATCTATGCAAACCAGGGGGTTGAAAAGTTGTGGCTTGACTTCTGAAGCTTCATCACGGACAGGGGATGCTTTGTTAATGATGAAAAAGGTGCGGGGATGTGTGGTGTGCATTCTTCTCACGGACTCTACAAACCTCTAACTGGTGCTGTCCGCGTTTTCCTGTCTGAGGTCATCGATGCCACAGTGAAGAACAATGCCATCTACTGGCTTGCCTAGACTTGAGGTGACAGTCTCCAGCTTTTCTTGGAGATCTTGAACTTTGGAAGCTTTCTGGTAAGCAGTGGCGAATCCATATAAGTGGCCTAGCCCTTTGAATTGCATCCCTTTCACAACAGAATCGTGTAGAAAAATGACCCTGGCAAGATGTTCATTTTGAGTAGAACCTTTTCCTGTTGTAGCTTTTGATGTCACTGGAATGATGATATTTTGTCCCTTGACGTCATTGAACCATTTGACTGTCTGAAGCTTTTCTTTTTCTATTGATGCTGCTTTGGCAGGGTGTGGTGCACTAGGATATTTAGAGCTGCGTTTCATCTGACTCTTTCTTTTGGTAACCTGCATTGGTAGAGCAGCTTGGAGTCTCTGTCTCTGCCTGTGTGCTCATGTTCTTCTGCTTTGTTTTTCCCTGTTCCTGTTTCTCTGTCGATTTTCACTTCAGTAACGAAAACGACTCTAGTCATAATAGAAGCTCTTGTTTTTTGTTTTTTTTTCACTGGAAGTGTGCAAATGATACTGTAACTTTTCTGTGCGTGTTGTTCTTAACTTTTGTGCGTAACGAGACTGGTTAGTAGTTTTTTGCCACGAATCTTTTATGAAATTTACCTTTGTTTCGTGAACTGTAGTTTTGTAACAAAACCAAAGATGTCAGTTGTTGGTCCATCAGAATACTGTCCACAGTCTTAAACACAAGATGTTCAACAAGTACTGAAGGACTGTCTTGGTGGTTCCAGTTACCTTTGAGAGCAAGTGGGAGAAAGCCTTCTGAACGCAGTGTACAGAAAGAAAGGCGGTAAATCCAAATGGGAAAAGGCCAAGAGTGATGACTTCATTGACCAGAACGACGTCATTGCAAAACATGTCAGGGAACTCTTAGTTCCAACCCTTGCGTCATGTCTGAGAAAAAACAATCTACAAAAGCCTGCAGGCAAAAAAAACCCATTTAAATAGTAAACGTGAAGCTAAAATGAATTGTAACAGATGTTTTGATGAGAAAGTAAAAACTGCTGGCCAAGAAAACAAAAATTGTACATAAAAAAAAAAAGAATTTACGAAATACCAATCTAGTTTGCAAATAAATTACGATGTCGTGTGTAGTAGTCTTCAATTTTACGTCCTTCCACATAAAGTGATACTGGACGGGGTAGGGGGAGGGAATTTAAAAAAATGGAAATAAAACTAAAATAATAAAAATAATAAAAAATAAAATAAATAGATAAATAAAAAAAAGATGATGATGATGATTATAATAATAAATAAAATCAAATAAAAATAAGATAAAGATGAATAGATAGATAAAATAAATAATGAAATTAATAAACTTTAAAAGAAAACAATAAAACAAAAACCCAAACCCCCTTAACATAAAATCTAATGATAATAATAACAGTTGAAATATTGGTAAAAAGAAGAGGGAAAGAGAGAGACAAAGACAGAAAATAGTTAGGGGATGGAATGACTAAAGATAAATAACGATTCAAGAAAAATATGCACCAAAAAAAAAAATGTTAGCATGTGTGTGTGTGTGTGTGTGTGTGTGTGTGTGTGTGTGTGTGTGTGTGCATGCGTGCGCGCGCGTGCGTGTGTGTGTGCGTGTGTGTTGGTGCAGGTGTGTAGTTGTGACTGACGATATCCTCATTACATTAAGCGGAACTGTATGCTAAACACTAAATTAACAGGAGAGAATAAAATTCATAACAGAACAGCATTGATATAACTGCAACAAATGCCCTATAGGACTTAACAATAAACCTTTAGCAATAGCAAACACTAACTTGATATTCTCCAAAACTTGTTCAAGGGAAGTTTCATGAAAACTGGGTAAATATGGTTTTAAAGTCTTGCATTCAAATACAATATGGGTATTTGAAATATGATTGTTTCCACATAAGCATTTAACATCCTTGCTAAATTTTGTGATAAAAGCATTTAATCGGATTCTATAAAATAATGCCTCAAGCTGTCTTTCTTTGATCACACTTCTATAAGTCTTTAACTGATGTATGCTTTCACAAACACTTTTTTCTGGTTAGAACCCATTTTACAATCTGTTCTTTGTTGTATTATTTCAGTGAATATCTTTGAGGATGCTTGTTTTAACATGTGGTATCCTTCTTGGATAGACAAAGGAATATGTAGCTCAATGTTTTCACTTTTATTACTTGCACCTCTTTTTGCAGCCCAATCAACCCATTCATTTGAGTACAATCCTATGTGTGAAGGTACCCAAAGAAAGGTGACAAATATACCTCTTAAACTTAAAAGGTGTACAATGTGTTTTACATCTAATATAAAATTCGAATGATTCTTGTAATCTGCAGATTTTATAGCATATAAAACTGATTTAGAATCGACACAAAGTAAAATGTGGTGAAAACAAAATGGATGATATAGTATGTATGTTAAAGCCATTATAATTGCAACCAGTTCGGCTGTAAATATTGACCGATTTACACCAATATAATATGATTTTTCTACTTTGAGTGCTGGTATAACAAAAGCTGAACCAGCTTGATGGTTCTCTAAAAGTGATCCATCAGTGTACACTTTAAGATAACTGCAGTAGTTGTTATGAATATGAGATCTAACAGTAGCTGCCAACACATTTGGATTCTTGTCCTTCTTCATGTCTGTGTAATCAATATCAAAAATTGCTGGATTCATTTCCCAAGAGGGGTAAGCTGGAACTACTTTTTGAGAGTCTATATTCATTGTATTAATTTCAGATTGCTCGTAAAGGTCAGCAACATAAGTACCAATAGTTTTCAAAGAGCGTATTTGCTGTGCTCATTTTGGAAAAAACTATATCAGATTTTATTTTTACGTCTTCTGACGCAAAGTTTTTGGGAGTTGAACTTCTCAGTGCGTATTTGGCGCATGCAAGTTTTCGGTATTCATCTAAGGGCAACATTCCGACTTCTTTATATGTGTCAATTGCTGATGCATGAAAAGGTACACCAAGAGTAAGCCTGTATGCTTTACAATCTATACTTTGAAGCTTCCTCAATAAATATTTTGGAGCATTAAAAAAGACTTCATGTCCATACGATAATTTTGATCTTATTATTGATGTTGATAAGTGTTTAAGAATTGATAGATCTTGCCCCCAATACTGCTTACTAATAATTTTCAGGAGATTTAAGCTTTTTCTTGCTTTAGTTAAAATATATTCAATATGGGCATTCCATGTTAACTTTGAGGTAAGAAGTACACCTAAAAATTTTACTATTTGTTTATAATGAATTGTCTCATTTTCAATCTTTAACACTGGTAATTCGTTTGGATCACTACCATTGTTAGATAACACCATGTGTGTTTTTTCCGTAGAAAGAGTGAGGCCGTTTTCTATTATATATTGATTCAGATTATCTAGTTGTTTTTGGTATATTTTTCTAGTATAATTTAAAGCCCTTTTCGACGTGCTTCGTTTCATAGTAACCGTCATCCAAATATCGTCTGCATATTGCACTAAAGTTACATCCTTTGATATATGTTTTGGAAGATCATGTAACAATATGTTAAATAAAACTGGAGCTAATACAGAGCCTTGGGGCAAGCCCATTTGAAGATACTTTGAATTAGAATATGTATTTTCCACCCTCACTTGAATTGATCTTTTACTAAGAAAACTCTTGATGTAATGATAAAAATGACCAGAAAATCCTATTGACTTTAACTTACTCATAACTTTTGCATGCCAGACTTGATCGTATGCCTTTCTAAGATCAAAAAATGTGGCTAGAACATTTTTCCTTCGAGCAAATTGATTTTTCACACACGTTGTAAGCTTGACTAAATTGTCCATTGCAGATCTTCCTCTCTGAAAGCCTGCCTGATTGATTGGTATAATGTTATTTTTTTCACAGTAATATAACAATCTTCTCAATACAATTATCTCCATTAACTTGCCAGTGTGAGAGGTTAATGAAATAGGCCTATAACTTGATATTTCTGTCTTGGGCTTTCCTTTTTTATGAATTGGTACAACAATTGATTCTTTCCATTGTATGGGTATGACACCCTCAACCCAACATTTATTAAAAAGTTTATGTAATAAAAGAATGAAATTTTCAGGCAAGTGTTTTATCATATTATTTGAAATAGCATCAGCTCCAACAGATGTTTTCTTATTAGGAAGAGAAAGGATTGCATCTTTTACTTCCTGAACTGTTATTGGAGCATTAAAATAGAGGGTGTTATCAGGCAGGGGATCTTTGTATATAACTTTACTTTCTTCATGTGTTCTATATTCTCTGTACTTAGCTGATAAACCCTCCAAATGCATTGTTTTTGAAAACATCTCAGCAAAGGCTTCAGCCTTTTCCACATCAGAAGGGAATTGTTTGTTTTCAAGATTGATAGGACAGGATGGAAGATTTACACCTTTCTTCATTTCATTTAGTTTAATCCATACTTTTGAAACATCTTTATGACATGAGATTTCATTCATACAAAAGGAAGACCAATACTGTCTTTTAGCCTGTGCTATAACCATGTTACAATAATTTTTTGCCTTCTTCTGTTCAGCGTGATTTTTTGCTGATTTATCTTTTAGAAACAAGGTATGTGCTAAACGTTTATCATTGACTGCTGATTCGCAATCTTTGGTCCACCAAACATTTCCAGAATGTTTATTTGACCTTGCTGGAGAACATTTGGGGATAGATAGATTAGCAGCTTGTAATATAGAATTAGCTATGTCAGAAAACATACTATCCACATCATAAATACTAATAGTTTCTGTATTACGAAAAGTCAGAAAACTTTCAAATTTTTCCCAATCAGCCTGCTTATAATTGTATTTTGGGATGTTATCTTCTTTAATATTACACTGACATAATGTTTTATTAAAAGTTATGATGATAGGCAAGTGATCACTACCCAGAGTGTCGTTATGAGTTAACCAATCACACTCAGGAACAAGTGCAGGTGATACGAAAGATAGATCTAAAGCTGAAGCTCTATGGCTTGAAACATCTGGTATTCTTGTAACGCTGCCATCATTTAATAAATACAAACATGAATCTACGATGTTTTCTACAAATCTGTTGCTAGAAACAGATATACAGTTTTTATCCCAAAATGGTGCATGAGCATTGAAATCCCCCCCAACTAGCCATTTTTCATTATCTTGTAGAGTATGAATCCACTCTGTATTAAGATCGTTGGGTCCTTTAGGCAAATATACAGACACGATATTAAGAATCAGGTGGTCACTGAACATTACTCGTGCTGCACATGAATATAAATCTGGAACATTGTCAGGCATTGGTGGAGATCTAACACTATAGCTAATCCCTTCTTTAATATAAATAGCTGCACTGATCTTTTTTATACCTTCTACCTTCTGATGAACAGGAGGGTAATAATAACCTGGCAGTTTAGGCAGTTTGTTTTTATTAACATTGAGAGATTGTAAAATGAGAGTTTGATATTCATTCTTTGCAAGGTGTTGAATCAAATAATCTAGATTTGTGGAAATAGATCTAGCATTCCACTGCATTACTTTAACTACCTTGGGATATAGACCAATAGAGGACATGATGTTGGGGAAAGAGTAAGGAATGAGAAAGAGAGAGAGGGGAAAAAAATAAAATAAAAAAGTATGGTAAATAGAAGCTCTCTCCCCCCCCCTAACCCCCCCCCCCCCCTTTTATTATATATGTATAACTAACCCAAGAACGACAAAGCAAACATTTAAACAAACAAGACCCCCTTCACTTCTTAAAAGACCAACAAGAAACTGACAGAAACAACCCCCCAAAAAATAAAAACAATAATTAGATGAAATAAATAAATAAATAAATAAATAAATAAATAGATTAAAGGGAATACAGGAAATATAGAAAAAAAACACCGTAATTAATGTGCATATACAGCTGCTGCAGATGTGAGTAAATACTATGGTCTCTTATAGATATCACTGCAGGTGCGGAACAAGAAGTTGTACAAAATGTCACCAGTCTTTCCACATACTGACATAATCATAATGTCTCTGATTCCCCCACCACGGAAATTGCAAACCCTGATGTGGAAGTTGTTGTCTAGCCTGGATGTTGCTGGCTGTCGTCAGGTGGGTAAGCTGGTGCCTGGTAAACGGTTGGCTTGGGGTAGAACTTGCGCCTCGGTTTCCTCTTAGGTTTTTCCCAGTACAGTGAATGTACGTATCTGCCGATGTTCCTGGCAATCGTACTAGAACCCAGAGCATTCGGGTGAAGAGTGTCCTTAAACTGGTTATACTTGGTGGTCATATTTTCATGTGAAATAAAAGACACACATTTTTGCTCATACAGTTCAGAACATATCATCGCGTTGAACAAGTCTCTTTTCACCCAAAGGACAGGATTCCTGACAGGGGCAACTTTGTTTATCACTATCCTGGATTTGGGAAAAGAAGACACAACATCTTTCACAGTCTTTACCATTTTCTTACTAG
>CM060326.1:42458507-42468507 GCA_030674155.1 Stramonita haemastoma | reverse complement strand
AATGAACCAGGTCCCATGTGGAAAGCACGCAGAACATCTTGCGCACACGTTAAAACCCTTCAAATAGAGTTAAGGTCTATTAATTGGTCGAACAAGTTGGATCCACTTACATAAAAAACCTAAAATAAGTCGAAATCAGCTACCTTAAAGGATGGCAAAAACGGATGCCTATGCACAACTCTTATTGTTAATTAAACCTTGGAGCTCTAGCTTAGGACCTAGAGAAAAAAAAAACAAGAAAAATTCTATTAGCTAGCCCTTTTCCTATCCTCACTGCTCTAAATGTGCATCCATACCCCTCCTCTAAACACCTCTTTTCCCTCCCCTCTCCTTCCAAACTGATGTCTCCTCTTCACAAATATCCCCTTTAAACACACACACCACACACACACACACACCACACACACACACACACACACACACACACACACACACACACACACACACACACACACACACACACCTCACTAAAAAAACCCTTTGGACGGTAAAACACACACACGCTGCCGCACGCACGCACGCACACACACAGCCCGCGCCACACACCACCACACACACACACACACACACACACACACACACACACACACACACCACACACACACACACACTTGTGCGCAGGATTTTTCCTCTAGAATTATCAGTGCTGACTCCATCCACACAAAGTCCTTCAAATCAAACAATTATGAACGAGTTGTCCCATGTGCAAAAGCACGCAGACATCTTGCCACACGTTAAAACCGTCCGCTTTTCGGAAGAGTAGGCCATTTTGTGCCTGTGAGAGGAATGACAAATTGAAAAACTGCATACATAGGGGATTGGGTGTAAAAGGGCACATGAGTGCTTATTTCATTATCTTCGAAAATAAAACTCACACACCTACTCACTCACTCACTCACTCACTCACTCCTCACTCTCTCTCTCTCTCTCTCTCTCTCTCTCTCTCTCTCTCTCTCTCTCTCTCTCTCTCTCTCTCTCTCTCTCTCTCTCTCTCTCTCTCTCATCCCTCACACACACACACACACACACACACAACCGAGCATCAACACACAACACCATTTCCCTGAAAGTTATCTAAACACAAATATTTTGTGAAATAAACTTATGGAATTCAAACACTATCCCTGAATTCGGATTGCCGCTTCCTTAATGGTGGGCAAGAATAGTCAGAAACCATACCCTAATATTGTTAATAGCCCTACCCACCACAAAAACCATATTAGGGCTGTCACCTCAGTTTCAGTGGTTCCATTATCTTTCAACTTCAGGTCACAGTCGCATATGCAAAAATATATTATGAACCTAGGAGCTTAAGCTAAGGAACTAAGAGAGTGACGGGGGGGGGGGGGGGGGGGGTCATTTAATCTGTGAACCTCGGAGCTTTAGCTGAGGAACTGAGAGTGGAGGGGGGGGGGGAGGGATTGTCTTTTAAACTGATTTCAATGAAGACAAAAACAGGAAATAAAAATCCAATCCAATCTTCTCTAGTCTCGCTGCCATGGAGAGCATATCGCGTGGTTGTCACTTTTGTCACTTTTAAATGTTAGATCTCAGATTAAAACTGTGCAACTCTACACTGATTAAAACATGGTTTATACACAACTCGACTGATACTTCCTTGTATCAAGGTCCTGGTAACCATAAGGGTCAACCCAGGACAGTCGCAACATGTTCTTCTTTGGAGAGGTACTGGGTGGGTGTTACGGACTTGTTGACACGTGATTTTTTTTTTTACTGGAAAGTCCTTTGCCTTGCCTGTAGTGAATTCCTTGACAGAGATCTCCTCAAAATGTCACAACATCTGGAAAAAAAACCAGACCAAAAAGTTGAACTTCCTTAGAGAAGAAAAGCAAGAGAATAAACTGGGAAGGTAGAAAATTATGACATGAAAAAGGGAGAGTGGGCAGTTTAAAATTAACCCTTAGAGGCCCAAGATATGTTGCACTTGAAAGAAAATGATAACATTTGGAACAGAGGTTTAGTTTTGTCCATATTATAAGGATTTGCAATCAGATTTGATGTATCTTAATTTTGACCTGCTTTTTTTGGTTTGTTCATCACAATCTAGTTTGCATGGTTTTATAATTCTGTGTAGATATTATGAATTTATAAAATAAGGCCAAGATAGCCCATCACAGCAAAATTAGTTGGTCAGTTTCATTGCAAGTCCATTCAGTTCTAAACAAATATCCCTTACCCCCATAAGAATGACTGTTTTTTTTTAGTATAAAAACTATTATGTCTACTTTATAAAAAAAAAAAAAAAACTTTTATGCATACTTTTCTTACTTTCAAAAAAGAAAGCATAACCACGCTTACCATAAAAGACAAGATACAGCCACCGTCTATCCACTGGGTAAAATGAGTTGATTTTACAGCAAAGTCATGTTTCATAGTTTTTGTTTTGTATATTAGTTTATGTCACGGCAGATTTTGCGCCACCTTTTGTTTCGTTGTGGATCTGCTTCTGTACTTGTTCCCTATCAAAGTGGCTTTTTTCTACATAACTTTGCCAGGAAGAACTCTTTTGTTGCCGTGGGTTGTTGTTTTTTACATGCACTAATTGTGTGTAGCGCACAGGACCTCTGTTAATTGTCTCATCCAAAAGACTAGCTCCTAAACCGCCACTCACGGTGCAGTGGATGGGGGGAAAGTTTCGGAACCGAACGGGAATCAAACCACCGCACACTTCGAACTCGTACTTTCCGCTTTTGTAGGCAGGTCGTTACCTCTAGACCACTGATTCACAAAAGCACTTTGAAGGGGACTGTTTGTCTACACATCAAGTAAATTATTAACTAAATCATAACACAAAACACAGATTGTTTTACCATCTGGTATATGGGTAGGTCACAACACAAACACACAAAAAAGTCGAAAATAAAAACATTCAGGACGATGTTCAGTTAAAGGAGGAGGTAACAACTTTTACACAAATACTTCATCTAAGTTTCCAGTAGTTTCCCTAGATTAAATGCCGCGAAGTGAGCAATTTGACCACCCGAGTTTGATTCAAGTTCGAGGGAAATTTTCCCCTGAAGTTAACATAAGTGCTGACTCCACACTCCCCAGAAGTCCTTCGGATGAGTGCACGAAGAGCATATTGCACACACGTTAATCCTGTTCCGTTTTTTTGTAAGAGTAGTCCATTGTGTGCTGGTGGGAACAGATGACAAGATTTACCAAACTGCATATACACGTACATGGGGATGGATTTAAATTGCACATGAGTGTTTATTCCACAATCCTCGATATACAAGAATAAATAAATAGAATTAAAAACACAGAGCCTTATGTAATGTTATGCTCTTTAATCTAGTGTCCCTAACAGCGAAGAGAAATTAACTAAAGAATGGCTAAATCACATATCCCTGACAGCCTTCACAACCAGCGTAAGTCGTACAGAATTTTCATCAACATAGGCTGTGTGAGACTGCAGAAGATCTGCTTATTTATAGACCTTCAAGACGAAATTAACATTCACCTACAAGTACACTCTAATCACGTTCACATACACGCGCGCGCGCCACACACACACACACACACACACACACACACACACACACACACACACCACACGCACGCACGCACATACATACACACACAAACACACGCACGTACACACGCACGCAAGTACGTACGCACGCACGCACGCACGCAGGCACACACAGACACAGACACAGACAACAAACACACACACACACACACACACACACCACACACACACACACACACACAAACACACACACACACACACACACACACACACACACACACACACACACACACACACACACCAAGAATCCAGATATTTATTCAATTGATGTTTTGGCATATTATAATGTGCACTTTTCACAAAGCTAAAACAATATGTAACATGTGTGTGTGTGTGTGTGTGTGTGTGTGTGTGTGTGTGTGTGTGTGTGTGTGTGTGTGTGTGTGTGTGTGTGTGTGTGTTTAGAAAGAGAGAGAGTGTTTATTCTTAGGTATGAAGAAATTGTGACATCATTTGTATAGTGTGTGTGTGTGTGTGTTTAGAAAGAGAGAGAGTGTTTATTCTTAGGTATGAAGAAATTGTGACATCATTTGTATAGTGGTCTGTTTCTATTATATCGGTGTCTATCTTCCCTTGATGCCAGTCTCATGAACAGATGGAGCAGAGAAATTCTGAGCACCACAGCGGATCCAGTTAAGAAACTCCCTTCTGAATTTGGTTCCAGTCAGGCAGTAGAGAAGAAAGTTGACGGCACCGTTTATGGACCACATTTGATACACTATTGCCTGCACCAAACTTCCCCTAGCTTCTGCATCTGGGGGTTCATTTTCATCATGATGAACATAAACAATCCATACTACTCTCACAGAAAGTGGCAGGGTTAAAACCAGAAAAGCACAGGATATTGCCAAAATCATGACGGTTGTCCTGTAAGAGGTTTTCCTCCGACTGTCAGTGCTGTGTACAGTGCTGGTGTTTGACTCATTGTGTCCACTTATGGAAGAAGAAGAAGACACTGCTTTGAACAGACTAACAGACAAAATCACATCGCAGACAATCATACAGACACCAGGAATGAAGGAACTCAGAAGCAAGTCCATCAAAGAGAAGATATCATAGAAGAATTGCTGGTATATGCCTTTTATTGCATGACACCCTCTACTCTCTGATACATCGAGTCCAATCAGAAGATGGAAAGTTAAAGCAAACATAACAAGGACAAGAGTTGCTACGACAATCCACGTTCGTCTTACAGTGCACATCACTCGTATTCTGTGTGGCCACAGGACTGCCATGCTTCTCTGTACCGTCACACAGGTCACCAGCCAGGCAGAGGTAAAACCAGTAAAAAAAGTCAGGAAGTTGCGAAGTTTACATATGGCAGAATGCAAATGTACAATGTCTACCCCAAAAGCAAACCAAATCCATTGACGTGGCAGTGCTGCACACAGCAAGGTAAGATCAGACACAGCAAGGGACATAAGAATAGCATGCTGAGAAGAGTTGTGGTCCTTTATACGTCGCATGATGCAGATGGTGGCGATGTTTCCAAAGCTTCCCAAAAGAAAAATACACGGAAGGCATGATTTCCACATGATCACAGACACTTGGTATTCAAAGTAACCACAGTAGGAACATCCCTCTGACCGGTCTGTGATGTTGTGTCTTTGTTCATTGTTATCACTTGAAATGTTGTACATGAGTATACCAGGAAGTATGCTCTGATATAGATATACTCTCTGAAAACAGGAAAAATTGAAATAGCAGTCAGATTTATTGATTGATTAATTGATGGATGATCTTTATTCCTAATATTATATATGAGTATTTACTTTTTTTTCATCCAACCCTTCTCCTGAGTACTGATTACCATTATAATCCTAATTAACAGTTATAAATAAACCTAGAGAGAGTGGTGACGGGGGCTCTAGGTGAGGTGGTACCTATAATATTTGGCTGCTGGACTCTGCTTGGTAGAGAAGACGAATATCTCTTGTCCTCATCCCTTTTCTATATTTCTCACGTGCTGCCTTCAAGCATATGAGATGGAAGTCAGCACAGAAAAGAATAAAGTATTGGTCAACAGTGCAAACGACACCACAGCACATATCTACATGAATGACCAGCAGCTGGAAGAAGTAGATGCTTTCAAATATCTTGGCGCTACCCTCACAAAAGATGGACGCTCCACCACAGAGATCAAGACCAGGCTAGCCATGGCAACATCAGCTATGGCAAAAGTGAACAAGATATGGAGAAGCGACAACATCAGCTTCAAAACAAAAGTCAAATTGTTCAGATCCCTAGTCATCTCCATCTTGCTCTACGGTTGTGAAAGTTGGACAATGACCGCTGAAACCACCAAGCGGATCCAGACGTTCAAGACAAAATGCTTCAGGCGACTGCTTGGAATTTCCTGGAAGGATAGGAAAACAAACACCTATGTGCGAAGTCAAGTCGCACTGATGGCTGGCGCTCAGGAACCCCTACTAGCTACTGTCAAGGAAAGGAAGCTGGCATGGTTTGGCCATGTCACACGCCACAACACCCTCCCCAAGACAGTCCTACAAGGAACGCTAGAAGGTGGCAGACGCCGAGGCAGACAAACCAAAAGCTGGATGGATAACATCAAGGAGTGGACCCACCTGGACAGTCCAACACTCATTCGGAAGGCGGAGGACAGGGCTGGATGGCGACGGCTGGCTGCAGAATCGTCTCTCATGTCTCCTCCACGACCATCCCAGTCATGAGAAAGAAGAAGAAGACGCCTTCAAGCACCACAACCTGGGATCTCGCCATGGCAGAAGTGTTAAACTAAGTGAAAGGCTGGTGTTAAAAAAATACTATGGGCGACAAAGGTCAGCTTACACTGAGAAAAAGAAAAATCTGCTATTTTGTGTGTACATAATCATATACGAGACATTTCAGTATGTCAGAAGACGTGAAAGAAGTAGGCTTAAATGCCAAAGTCTTCTTCCTCTATGTCGAATGCTAAGACAGCATCTCCAGAGGCCCTCACAAATGCCGCCGTGTGCTGAAGGCTCTCCAGATAGTGGATTTCAGGGTTTGGTGTGTTAGACAGATCAGCAGGAAGTGTTCTCTTTTCATGGGAGAAGTGCCACGGGGTACGCCTCAAAATCTCCAATGTGGAACGTGGCAAACATGTAATGCCTGTATGTGTGTGTGTGTGTGTGTGTGTGTGTGTGTGTGTGTGTGTGTGTGTGTGTGTGTGTGTGTGTGTGTGTGTGTGTTGTGTGTGTGTGTTTGTGTGTGTGCGTGCGTGTGCCACAGTCAGATTATTGGTATCAGAATGGTAAAGCCATGATGCCAAATGGGAACACCACTTCCTAAACTTAGATACTAAAATACACAAGATGATGTTCAAGTTAACATCTCAAGTTTCCTTAGCTCCTAAGACCATTAAGCCAAAAGATAACGAAGTTCGTGAAGTGGGGGGAAAAAAATAATCGTGATGTGTTGTCCCTAAATAGTTCTGAGACTGATTCAGATTGAGTACGGGGCAGACAATGATGATGAAGATACTGTGAATTTCGATGATGAGGATGAACTTATCAAACAATCAGCTGATAAACTTCATTTGATTAAGACAAGGACCAAAACGTTTTGGCATCATTTGCAAAACTTACCAACAAGCGGTTTTCTAATGAACTGTCTGACAAAAGAACGTTTTATAATTGTCTGATAAACATTTGTGGCCAGTAATTTGTGATAAATTGTGCAGGTAAATCAGCTCGAGTTTTGACGGACAACACTAAAGCTGTTTCTTGTATCAAACATTTTTCTACCAACCATTCACATGCACTGACATTACTTCCACTATATGGGAATGGTGTATTTCCAAGACCATACTTATGCCTTTGAGAAGTATTTGTACCAGGGAAATGCAATGCGGCAGCTGATACAGAATCCAGAAAAATAAGCCTGGGTGCTGAATGTAAGCTCAAACCTGCTATGTTAGATAAAGGACTTTTACTGGTGAAGGCCAAACCCACTGTGGATTTATTTGCTTCTAGGTCAACAATTGGAGTACGCCAAGGAAGTCTGCTCTCTCCCACCCTCTTCAACTTCTACTTAGAGAGAAAAATGACGATGCACATGAAAGTCATTAGGGAACAGTCAACATTGGAGGCAGTATAATCAAAAACTTACGTTCTGATGATGACATCGACAGACTAGCTGGAGAAGAGCAAAAGGTAGTCAGCCTAGGAAACTCCCTTGACGAAGCCTCTTCAGCATATGACATGCAGATCAGTACATAGAAAACCCATGTAATGACAAATAGTGCCAATGGCATCAGCAATGACATAATTATACATTATAAAAAATAGGGATCATACATTGCTTCAAATATCTTAGAGCTTTAGTATAAGAGGAAGGATCAAAACGTGAAATTCTCTCCAGGATAGCCCAGATCACATCTGCAATGACCAGAGACTCCTCTGGAGCAACAAGAACATTGCCCTCAGCTTCAAGATCAGACTGATGCGTTCCCTGAATATGTCCATATTTTTGTATGTATGTGAAACATGGACCATAACAGCAGACATTAAAAGAAAGATACAGGCAATGGAGATTAGATTTTTTTGCAAACTCCTTGGTATTTCATACAGATATCACATCACTAATGAGGAAGTGAAAACCAGACTAAAAATGCCATCTGACCATATGAAGACCTTCTGACTTCAGTGAAAAAAACGTAAGCTAAAGTAGTACGGCACGTTACACGAACATCTGGACTGGCCAAGGAAGGAGATGAAGAGACAGCCAGAGGAAACAATGGGAAAGCAACACAGAGAGTGGACGGGCCTTGGGTGGAGCGATCTGCTACATAGAGTGGAGGACCATAGGGAGTTGAGGAAGCTGGTTGCAAAATCTTTAGTTGTGCCCCCACAGTCTGCTGACTACGGACATGAGAAGGTGAAGGATAAACAAGATGTTTGCATGCTATATCATTAACAGGCCTGACCCTGAGGCCTATGTAGTGGAAGCCGTCTCAATTTCATGGAAATTCACCGAGTTTTAAGCATTTTCTCATTTCGGTGTGATTCTGCAAGTTCCACAAAAAGTATGCCAAGACAGACCACAGGCATATTGATTGTCCTGAGCTGAAAGAATGGGAAGTACAGGAAGCTGGTTGCAAAATCTTCAGTGGTACCATCACAGTTTGCAGAACTACAGGACAGGTGAAGAAAGGTGAAGAAGAAAAACACAAGTCTAGTGGCCAGTCAGTCCAGTATACAAATAGCAGAACGTGCTCCTCTTCTGACAGCCAGCAATGTCCTTCTTTCAAGCCATAAATGCAAGATAATCCCCTTGTAAAAAAAAAAGGGGGGGGGAGCCTACATTTTCTTGCATGCAAAATATTAGGAAATAGTTAGGAGAAAAGTATGGACAGATACTGCAGCAGATTTGGTTTTGGAATCCTGGCAACCAGCAACTCGGGTCATCGCTCATTGCTACATTAACAAGTGGAAAAACTATCCTTGCAACAAGTCGAAATGAGGCAACCTTCATTTTGGGTAAGAATGGTAACATACGCAAAAGGTGGCACACGCAAAATATTGAATTAAAAATTAGATTCTATCCAAAGAACAAAAAAAAGAAACAGTTTTCAAAAACAAAAAACAAAGACGATGATAGCAACGAGACAGAGAGACAGACAGACAGACCGAGACAGAGAGAGACAGACAGAGAGTCAGAGAGAAAGAGAGAACAAATTAAATGAAACAAAATCAAAACAAATCAAATCAAAATAATTGAACTTCTTGGATCATGAATAAGCAAGCAGGAACTTTTTCTCATACATTTCCCACCCTTATCGGGAATAACATCATGATATGAAAAAAAAAAACCACAGGCCAAAATCTAATTAAAGACAACAACAACAAAGAAACAAAAACAGAAAAAATATAGACAATTACAAAATATGTTTCCTAAAGAACACACTCAGAAAAATTAGCAAATGATAGTAATTATGAAAAAAAACCACAGGCAAATGAACAAGCTGCAAACAAGAAAACAGCGATTTCCAGTAACTAAAATCATCATCCTACCACAGTACCACATTCAACAAAAAACAATCAAAAATCGTCATGGTCAAAAACTGACAACAACTATTAGTGACTGTTATATGAGCGAAAATACGTTGATTTGCCGTTAAGGCAGAAAATCGACAATAAAAGAGTAGCAGAAAGCTAAGGAAGAAAGCAGAAACGAATAATGAGACGAGGGAAGAGAAGCATAATGATGATAAATACACGAGTTCAGTAGTCACAAATACTGAAGGAATCACAGAAACGACCTTAACACATAACTGCACAATTTTCAAACTCTCGAAGCAATACATACACACACACAAACATATTATATATAGATATATGTGTGTGTGTGTGTGTGTGTGTGTGTGTGTGTGTGTGTGTGTGTGTGTGTGTGTGTGTGTGTGTGTGTGTGTGTGTGTGTGTTTTCTGTGTGTATGAAGGTGTG
>CM060326.1:42443507-42456007 GCA_030674155.1 Stramonita haemastoma | reverse complement strand
CGCAAGATGTTTTGTGTGCGTCGCACACGGGCCTCGGTTTAAAGTCTCATCAGAAGGACTTTTGTGGAGAGTGGAGTAGGCACTGATGTTAACTCCAGGAGAAAAATCTCCTCGACCGGACTCGAACCCGGGTCGTCAAATTGCCAGCACAATGTTCTGACCACTAGGCTATCCGATAGATAGATAGATAGGTAGATAGATAGATAGATAGATAGATAGATAGATAGATAGATAGATAGATAGATAGATAGATAGATAGATAGATAGATAGATAGATAGATAGACAGACAGACAGACAGACAGACAGACAGCAGCTAGCGAGCTTAGTAACTGGCTGGCTAGATGTTTTCTTTTCCAAACCCTGATTTTTAAAATAAATGATTAAACTAGTGAAATAGTTAACATAAAAATTGTATTTCAATCACCATTACACTGTGTATAAAAAAGGATGCAAACAAACATGACGCAGGTGTATACATTGCAAAATTGTGGATGGAAAATGTTTGTGACGCTCCGCCACGAAATGAGTCGCTTAGCACATTACCCAATTTTGCTCTAGGAGCCATTAAAGGCAGGTAGGGGTCAAGTTGTCAATTTTGAGATTTTGATTAATTATTAAACTATATCCGTTTATCTACCTTATAATGAAATATCAAGGCATAATTTTTATCCCTTTTGCTTTTAAATGTGTTTTGAAAATACCCAAGCCCTCATTCTGACAACGTGTTACGAAAATAAACTTGCCCGTTTCTCATTTTGCCACTTCCTGTAGTCTATCATTTCAACTTGTAATAACTTTGCACAGAATTGTCCGATTTTCAATCTGTTTTTTGTATTTGATAGCCACTTTATTGCACATTAATAACATGTCAATAACTAAAAATTGACCTCATGTGCACTCCGTCTCATTATGTGGTGGAGCGTCACGTTTAATTCCCTTTAATTTCTGTGTTACTCACAGAATAATAATCTAGACATTGCTGTCACTGAGAACATTAACGTTTAATTTGTTTACAAGTGAAACTAAATACAGAAATAAATAATAGGTAAATAAGATAGCAATCATAAAAGATAGTAGATAAAGCAACTGCAGGCTAGAAAAATCCGTTGTTCAGCCAGCACCATTGACGGAGCACATTGAACATGTTCAACCATGAATTTCTTGCTTCCGAAAACACCCATGCTGTCTGTGGTCCCTGCTGTGGGAAACGGGGCGCCCTTAGTGGCTGATGCAGAGTGCGCCCTGGCTTCCTTGGCACGGTGGCATGGTCCAGAACAGCTGTCGCAGATGACGACCAAGGTTGACGGTCAGGATGGAGGATTCCTTCATGGTGTGGTGAATCCCTCATGTCCTTCAGCTGGCTGCTGTGCAGGCTGTCATGGGAGACAAAGGACACTCTCTTCAGCCCCAGTAGATCTATGCAAACCAAGGGGTTGAAAAGTTGTGGCTTGACTTCTGAAGCTTCATCACGGACAGGGGATGCTTTGTTAATAATGAAAAAGGTGCCGGGATGTGTGTTGTGCATCTGGTGTGTTACTAGGGAAATATCAAGGTAAGATAGGACATAAACTTGCTCGTTTTTTGTCACATCTTGTCCAATTGCTCGGTTTTTTTTCTTGGGGGGGGGTGCGCACGTGCATGCGTGTGAGCGCTTCTGTATGTGTGTACGTCTTTTTATGTGTGTGCATGTAGCTATGGCCCTGCAATTTGTTGTGGTGCATCATATTTTATATTATCTTTATCATTATGTGCACTAATAGGCATTACTGCCTACACTGTACCAGCTTTCTTTCCGAGAAACCTGCCATATATTTGAGCCAGGCTGTCCTCTTCGAAGCTGTGGTGTCGACACAAGACTGGCACCACATACATGGGAAATGCTAGTAAAGTACTATGCATGTAGTAGAGCACTCTCTTGATGCCATGGGCTCTGTTACTGTGCAAAAGTTGGCGTAAGAGGGGAGCCAAACCCGTCCTCTTTTGTCACATCTTTTTGAAATGGGCTTTTTTACTCGGAAGGGGGGGGGGGGGTTAGGGGGTATGTGTGCTTGCATGAAGGGGTTGTTTGTTTGTGCAGTTTTTTATGTGTGTGCATGTGGCAACAGCCCTGCACTTTGCTGTGGTGCATCATATTGTATACTATCATCATTATTATGTGTACTATCAGCCATTAGTGACGCTCCACCACATAATGAGACGGAGTGCACCTGAGGTCAATTTTAAGTTATTGACATGTTATTAATGTGCAATAAAGTGGCTATCAAATACAAAAAAACAGATTGAAAATCGGACAATTCTGTGCAACATTATTGCAAATTGAAATGACAGACTGCATGATGGGACAAAATGAGAAACGGGCAAGTTTATTTTAGTAACAGGTTGTCAGAATGAGTGCTTTGGTATTTTCAAAACTCATTTAAAAGCAAAAGGAATAAAAATTATGCCTTGATATTTCATTTTAAGGTAAATAAACAGATCTAGTTTAATAATCAATCAAAATCTCAAAATTGACAACTTGACCCCAACCTGCATTTAAAGGCTCCTAGCGCAAAATTAGGTAATGTGCTAAGCGACTCATTTCGTGGTGGAGCGTCACAAAAAATTTATTGCGTACACTGTACCAGCCTTCTTTCCAGCAAACGTGCTATATACTTGAATCAAGCTACCCTCCTCGGGGCTGTGGTGTCACCACTAGACCAGCACCTCGCATTAATAATGATGCTAGTAAAGTGTGCATGCATAATTAAAACATACTCTTATTGCCGTGACCTCTGTTACTGTGCAAATGTCGGGAGGATGAACGGGACTTAAACGGACTTAAACCGGCCCCTTTTTTGTCACATCTTGTCCCAATGTACCTTTTTCTCTTGGGGGGCTGAGGAGCTGAGATGTTTGTGCGGTTTTTTATGTCTGTGCATGTGGTGAAGGCCTGCACGCAGAGGTACATCATATTGTATACTATCTTTATTATTATGTGTACTACTGGGCATTATTGCGTACACTATACCAGCTTTCTTTTCAACATAATTATTTGCTATATATTTGAGCCATGCTGCCCCCTGTGCCAGGCTGTGGTGAGGCCACAATACCAGTACCACCCTTATTGAAGATGCTATTAAAGTGTGTATGCTTCAATAGAGCACTTTCTTCATTCCGTGGGCTCTGTTACTGTGCAAATGTTGGGGTAGGACAGGACTCAAACCCACGCTTTCTTGTCACATCTGCCTTTTTCTCTTTGGGGATGTGTAAGTGCCCCCACATGCATGCTTTCCCACGTGTCTGTGTGTGCGTTTTCTGTGTGTCTGCAAGCAGCGAGGGTCCTGTCCTTTGCTGCTGTGCATTGTATTGTATCACTCACTCACTCACTCAGTCCCATGTCCCAAAGGACGTAGGGGGGACATGAGAGAAGACGCAACAGAGATCTTTTTCCATGCTTCACGATCCTGTGTGGCTAGTAGGAGGTGTTGCAGGGGTTGGGCGGTCCAGTCTTTGATGTTGTCAACCCATGATTTCTTTTGGCGGCCTCTTCTTCTCTTGCCCTCGACTGTTCCTTGCAGGATGGTTTTTGCTAGGGTGTTGTGTCTTGTGGTGTGACCAAACTACATCAATTATTGTTGATGTATTGTCTATTATCATTAATTTTGTATTATTTATTTGTTTACCAAAAAGTAATTAAAATGCATAAATGAATAAATAAATAAAATGAATAAGATAAATAAAATAAAATAAAATAAATAAAAATTAAATAAATATTGTAGATTATCATTACTTTTGTATTATGTGAACCACCAGGCATTATTGCATACACTTTACCAGCTTTCTTTAAAACAAACTTGCCATATATTTTAGCCAGGCTGCCCTCTTTGAGGCTGTGGTCTTACCACAAGACCAGTGTCAGGCATATTGAAGATGCTAGTAAAGTGTGTATGTATACAGTAGAGCATTCTCTTTGTGCCTTGGGCTCTGTTACTTTGCAAAAGTAAGAGAAGAAGGGGACTCAGACAAGCCCTTTCTTGTTGCATCTTGTCTTAATGCGCCTTTTCTCTGGGGAGGGGGTATTGCTGCGCATTTTTTCGTGCTTGTGTTTGTGTGTGCGTTTGTTTTTTTTAATATGTGTGCATGTGGCGACAGCCATGCACTTTGCTGTGGTGCATCATATTGTACCATTTTTATTACGTGCACTAATAGGCATTATTGCGTACACTGTGCCAGCTTTCTATCCCAGAAACTTGCTATATCATATTGACCCAAACTGCCCTCTGTGAGGCTATGGTGTTGTCATAAGACTGGCGCCAGGCGTTTCAAAGTTGCTAGTAAAGTGTGTATGCATAAAGTAGAGCACTCTTTAGTGTCATGGGCTTTTGTTACTGTGCAAACGTCGGGTAGGATGAGACCCAAACTGGTCCTTTTTTGTCATATCTTGTTGAAATGGGCCTTTTTCTCTTGAGGGGTATGTATGAGCACGAGAATGCATCCCCCTTTTTTTTTAATTGTATTCTTTTATATTGAGGATAATGGGATTGTGTGCGTATTTTTATGTGTGTGCATGTCCCAAGGGCCCTGCACTTTGCTGTGGTGCTTCATGCTATATATATATATATATATATATATATATTATATATGAGTATATATTGATGTAAGTCTATATATATATATTATATAAATAATATAATATATATGTGGAGGGGATTATGTGGAATGAGTATTTGTGTTGGTAGTGCTTAATGATTTAAGCAAATATAGATTCCTGTGTGTGTGTGTGGGTGGGGGGGGTGAGGGGGGGAGCTAGTTTTTGTTTTGCTGTTGTTGGGTTAGTTGATGTTGTTTGTTTTTTGTTTGTTACTTTGTTCTTTAATATTCGTTTTGGCTGTTGTTCTTTTTGTGAGCATATTGTTGTTGTTATTGTTGCTCTGTGTGGTGTGTTGTGTGTGTGTGTAGTGTGTGTGTGTGTGTGTGTGTGTGTGTGTGTGTGTGTGTGTGTGTGTGTGTGTGTGTGTTGTGTTGTGTGTCTGTGTCTGTGTGTGTGCTGGTGTGTGTTGTGAGTGTGTGCGCCCATGTGTGTGTGTGGTGTGTGTGTGTGTGCAAGCGCGTGCATGTGTGCGTGTGTATGTGTGTGTGTATGTGTGAGTGTGTGTGTGTTTCTGTGTTGTGCATGGTTTGGGGGGGGAAGGAGAGGATTTTTTGTTGTTTTCTTGTAGGAAGGGAGGGGTGCTGTGCGTGTGTGTGATATTTTTTTGGGGGGATTTATCTACTTAATCATAATTTGATTAGTTTTTTGTTTGATGGATGGGGGAGAGGGGTAGGGGGTGTTAGATTTTTTTTCCCTCTTCGGTGGCTGTATTTGTGTAATATTGTTCTGTTTGTTTCATTTGTATGGCTTCTTTTGCCTCGGTTTTTATTCTTTTATGTGCATGTGTATGATTTTTTGGGATGAACCCCTTGATGAAAAATTAGCATTTGCACTGTTTATTGAATGTACCACCTAGAAATAAAAGTTTGACTTTGACTTTAACTTTGACTTTTACACACATACGTGCGCACGCTTGCGCACATGCACATACACACATACACACGCACGCACGCACACACACACACACACACACACACACACACACACACACACACACACACACACACACACACACACTGTTCTAGATTCAAGATTGATTTCGCCTATGACCCCTCCTGGGGTATGGAGGACCTTCGTAAACCAAAGAAACTGTAACATAGTTGTATGACTTGCATTGACAAATAAATATTTTAAAACGTTTGCAACACTGAATTTGACAGAAACAGAAGTATAGTCAACCTTTTTTGTCATTGTCATGCAACTTTACTCTGAACTTAAAACTCTCTAAATTATAATAACATTTTCTTGTTCCAAGAAAATAAATTACAAAATGTGAACATGGATCTTGGAAACAGACATTTTTGAGGTAGGACATTCTTCCAAAGCTCAGAAAACATAGGACATTAATTATAAATTAAAATTCATCTCCTATCGTTTTCATGTCACACACACACACACACACACACACACACACACACACACACACACACACACACACACACACACACACACACATAGGCACGCACGCACACACACACACACACACCACACACACACCACACACACAACACCACACACACACCCACAACACAAAACACACACACTTATGTATTGTAATGCCCTGTAAGTCAGTGTCCCTAACATTGAAGAGAAATTAACTAAAGAATGGCTAAAGGACACATCTTTGTCAGCCTTAACAACCAGCGTAAGTCGTACATAATTGTCATCAACTTATGCTGTTTGAGACCGCAGAAGATTTGCATCCTTGAAGATCCCCTACGTGAAAAAAGCATTCACCTACAAGTGCACTGTAATCATGCTCACACACACACACACACACACACACACACACACACACACACACACACACACACACACACACACACACACACACACACACATACGTACACACGCACGCACGCACACACACACACACACATACACAAACACTCGCACGCGTGCGCGCGCACTCACGCACACACACACACACACACACACACACACACACACACACACACACACACACACACACACACACACACACACACACACACACTTCTGCACGGTGTAAGGCTTCCACATAAATACAAAAACAGTTTCTAAAATAAGCTACTCTCTGACTATAAACACTTGGCATAGAGTACACAGTTAATTAATTTTATCTTTTTCAGTAAACACTGAACCCCTCAGTCCTTTGTCCTCTGCTAGCTTGTTAAACACAATGCATTGGATCAATTTTGTAGGAAACAAGCAGTCCTCATTTATTGATCATTTCCAACTTTCTCTGACTAGTTGGTTATGCTTTTATAATTGTCAATTCCAAAAACAACTGTAACACCTTTCACAGAAAGGTATTTTTTGTGCCGTGTTACTAAGCATAAATGTTGTGGCTGCAGCTAGCTCATTTATACTGCAAAAGTAACTCCTTTATTTTATGAATTAGTTCCTTGTTTTGCGAGAGTGATCTCTCTGTAGTTATGCCCCTTGGCAGCTTCCTATCAAGCAGTCATTTCTTCCTGGGCAGAGGGACAGAGAGACTGTTTGCCTGAGGCTTTCTGAGTCTGATGTTCCCCATTAAGGTGTGGTTTCTTGATAAGTCTAACTATCTTTTCAAGCCAACTTAAGTCTAATTCATAATAGTTTTGGTAGTTTTAAGAGACATACTTGTTTAATTCTATTGAAGATGTTTTGGGCCTGTGAATTTAACAGTGAGCTCTAAGTGATTGCTCTGAACACAGAAAATATGTGGCAACATTTAACAAAGTCATGGTCTTTATTAAAAGTTTACCTTTTGGTAGAAGATTGTTCAGCTAGTAAAATGCTGGAAATATTCTAGTTGTTCCTAATCACGACACATATGTATGGGTGAAAAGGCCTACTGTGGTTTTTGTAATGATTTTATCACTAAGAATTGTTACTTATTTGTGATCAATCATTTAGCAATTCAAAAGCAGGTGCAAAAGACATTGGAATGCGATTGGAGATGCCGAACTATAATGACCCAAGCGACCTAGACTTGATAATCATTTATTATGACTAGCTGATACTGCTCTGTGTTATCAAACCCGTGAACAAGTACACAGTGCTATGTTCATATCAAAGAAGTCTGTGAAAATCGGCAGAATATTTTTTCTCAGATCTGCACTTTATAGCATATCCAACATGACCCAGAAAAATGTAGTGTTGCCTGCAGCCTGTTTCTGACCAATTGTTTACACTCTTGTCTACTGAATAATATATTGGAGTTTGGTTTTTTTTTCGTCAACATTGTTCAAGCCAAAAACTTCAAATTGAATATGAATTTCATTTCTTATATTTTACTGAAATCATGTGATCATCATGGTGTGCATGCATCACAGTAGACATATCAGGGAAACTTCTGGTAGCCGTAGGCGTGCAGTGTCACGCATGCTGAAACTTTTTTCATACAATTTGCATAACATGGGATCTCAGGTCAGTACTATCATAATATCATCGTCAACATTACGAATATATGATATATCTTTATTATATAAAATCTTTTTTTTCTGATATCCTCTATGTTTTTGTTTCTAACTAACAAAATCTGACAATAGATCAAGGCCTATGTCTGAGTCTGTCAGACAAGAAAAAAAGTTTCTGACTCAGAAAATAAAGGCCAAGGAACTCAAACTAGAGCCTGGCTCTAGCTAGTGCCTACTGCAACTAAAGTATGGGAGAACATGAAAAGGCATCATCTTAGTATTTTGCAAACCTTCCATGAAAAACCACGCAAACCACACAGGAAAAGAGAGGACACAATTAAGTATAGATCTTATTTCTATATAACCCCCAAGGAAGGATCACCATTCTTTTTCTTGGAGGGAGGGAGGATCAATGGTGGTGAAAGGCAACTGTGATGATGGTGTTTCACCTGAATGTCATTGCTGGAAGTAAACAGGTTGAGACTCGTATAAATGAGCAAAGAACACCTTCAGAATCAATACATGGATTATACAGACTATATTTGAGAAAGGAAGTCTACACAAGACCGTAAAGGAGATGGAAAGAGCTAGATGACCATCACTGGCCTCATTGAAGTAAGATGAAGTGGAGAGGGTCAGGACTATGAGGTCTGACATTGATGACCTCCCTGTGGACTCACGACCATGAGGATGTGACATGTCAAACCTGTATGTGGCTAGGGTGGAGAGATTGTTGTTGAGGTACTGTTGGTGTTCTGACAAGATTTCTGATTAAGGGCTGTGGATGCAAGTCATCCCACTTGGGCGCCGCGGGCCACCCTTAAAATAGCGTTAATTCTTGAAAGCAACAGTGCTAGGCTTATGCAAGCATGTGGCTTGGGTGACGAGATTGGATTGAATGTCATATGAACAGCAGGACAGACCTTTCACAGAAGATGAGGCAGCAAAAGCATCTGCAGCAAAATCAAAACAAAAATTGTGGCGCTCCACCACGAAATGAGTCGCTTAGCACATTACCTAATTTTGCGCTAGGAGCCTTTAAAGGTAGGTGGGGGTCAAGTTGTCAATTTTGTGATTTTGATTGATTATTAAACTAGATCGGTTTGTTTATCTTATATGAAATATCAAGGTATACTTTTTATTTCTTTTGCTTTTAAATGTGTTTTGAAAATACCAAAGCACTCATTCTGACAACCTGTTACTAAAATAAACTTGCCCGTTTCTCATGTTGTTGCATCCTGCAGTCTGTCATTTCAATTTGTAATAATGTTGCACAGAATTGTCCGATTTTCAATCTGTTTTTTGTATTTGATAGCCACTTTAGTGCACATTAATGACATGTCAATAATTAAAAATTGATCTCATCTACACTCCGTCTCATGTGGTGGAGCGTCACAAATAGAAAAGAAACCAAGTCATATAACCTGACGATAAATGTCGTTATTATCATAGAGCAAAAACAAAACCGAAGTCATAACAACTTAGATATAATCAAGATTGTCATAGATTTGTAAGTTTGTGCTGAGAAGGCTATTTCTATACTTTATTGCTTGTGGGCCAAGAAGCCGGTGAAGGCACTGCAGTAAAAGACTGATGCCTTAAGATTTATTTGCATGAGCACATCAAGCAGTGGTGCTTTGTCTGCTGTGTGTGGACTGCATGGATGAAGCTAGCAGACTTGCTATGGTTTGTCTCTGACCTTTTTATGGAGATCCTCAGCTGAAGCTGTTCACCTTTGAAATCTGTTCAAGGCATAAAGTATGTTAAGAACAGCAAAAACAATTGAAACTCCATTTTATGTGATTAATACCCATTTTTAATTACCTTATAGCAATAACAAATGAATAAGCACTCAAGTGCTCCTTTACATCAAGTCCCTCCTTGTGCATGGGGGTTCTTGTAAAAGTGTTTTTGCTGCCTCATCTTCAGTGACTTCCCTTTCCTGCTGTTCTCATGCCGCTCATTTCAATCTCCCCGCCACAGCCATACCAGATTCGTTATGTCTCATCCTCAGGGTCGGAAGTTCAACAGGAGCCCATATCCAGGGTCACTTTGGTGTTGTTCAGAGGTGCCTGTTGTGGGCTAACATAGCAGGACACAACCTACTAAGCCCCCTATTAACAACAGTATTAGCTCAGTCGTGGAGCCAGACTGAGTGAGTCACTCCCTCAAGGTGGTGACCACAACAATGTCCCTCCAGCAACCATCCCCCTGCGACCCTCCAACCCCAAAGACTTTGACACAAAGTCAACACAGACACAGAAGTGTATTTTGTAACCAAATCTTAAGTCATCATGAGACCAGAGCAATGAGGCCACCAGATCAGAGGATTTTTTTTTATCATTGCATGATAATCAATGATAACAAGGATGATGTAAAAATGCTGCTATGTAAATGCATATGTTTTGAGACTACTTGGCAGGTTGTACTCTACGCTTACTATCATAACATATCCCGGCATCAATGGGGCCTTAAAGATACAGATAGCTGCAGCGTTGGTCAGGTAGTTTGAGCAACACTCAAATTCGCATCCGTATAGTACACATGTAGTACACAAGTGCCACAGGAGACTCCTCAAAATATCATACAAAGAACCCAAGACCAATAACTATGTGAAAGAAGAAATCAAAAAGCGTGTGGGCCCCCAAGAGCCTTTGCTCTCCACCATAAAGAGGAGAAAGCTGATGTGGTTTGGTCACACCACAAGACACAACACCCTAGCAAAAACCATCTTGCAAGGAACAGTCGAGGGCAAGAGAAGAAGAGGCCGCCAAAAGAAATCATGGGTTGACAACATCAAAAACTGGACCGCCCAACCCCTGCAACACCTCCTACTAGCCACACAGGATCGTGAAGCATGGAAAAAGATCTCCGTTGCGTCTTCTCTCATGTCCCCCCTACGTCCTTTGGGACATGGGACTGAGTGAGTGAGAGTGAGTGTGATAGTACACAAGCTGGACTGTGTGGTCACAGTTTTTCCTATTGAGCCCTCAGCGCGCTCACTTTGGGTAGGAGTCGGCTGGACATCCTAAAATCCCTCTGATTCAAACCCATGACGCTCAGTCTGAAATCCAAAGGGCTAACCATTTCGCCAAAGTGGGTAGTTCTTGTATATTTTAATCTACCCCTTGCACACAAAAGCCTTCTTTTCCAAAAGCGAAACAGGTTGTAACATGTGGGCAAGATGGCGCGCGTGTGTGTGTATGTGTGTTTGTGAGAAGGTGTGTGTGTGAGAGAGAGAAACAGACAGACAGAGAGAGAGAGAGTGTGTGTGTGTGGTGGTGTGTGTGTGTGTGTGTTGTGTGTGTGTGTGTGTGTGTGTGTGTGTGTGTGGGTGGGTGGGTGGGTGGGTGTGGGTGGGTGGTTTGTTGAGAGAGAGAGAGAGAGATGTATCTTTCTTACAAGGTAGAACGTGAGGGTGCCATTATTTGAACAGTGGGCTATTTCCCTGATATTGATATCTACCTTCCCTTGATACCTGTTTCATAGACAGACGAAGCAGATGGACTCTGAGCACCACAGCAGATCCAGTTAAGAAACTCCCTTCTGAATTTGGTTCCAGTCAGGCAGTAGAGAACAAAATTGACAGCACCATTGATGGACCACATTTGATACAATATTGTCTGCACCAAATTACCCCTAGCTTCTGCATCTGGGGGTTCATTTTCATCATGATGAGCATAAATGATCCTCACTACACTCCCATAATGTGGCAGGGTCAAAACCAGAAAAGCACAGGATATTGCCAAAACCATGACGGTTGTCCTGTAGGAGGTTTTCCTCCGACTGTCAGTGCTGTGCGCAGTGCTGGTGTTTGACTCATTGTGTCCACTTGTGGAAGAAGAAGAAGAACACTGCTTTTAACAGACTGACAGACAAAATCACATTGCAGACAATCATACAGACACCTGGAATGAAGGAAGCAAGAAGCAAATCTATCAAGGAAAAAATGTTATAGAAGAATTGTTGATATATGCCTCTTATGGCATGACACCCTTCATTCTCTGATACATCAAGTCCAATCAGAAGATGAAAAGTTAAAGCAAACATAACAAGGACAACAGTTGCTACGACAATCCACGTTCGTCGCACAGTGCACATCACTCGCATTCTGTGTGGCCACAGGACCGCCATTGATCTCTGTACTGTCACACAGGTTACCAGCCAGGCAGACGTATAACCAGTGATATAGACCAGGAAGTTGCGAATCTTGCAGATGGCGGCATGCAAATTAACAATGTCTACCTGAAAAACATACCAAATCCATTGTCGTGGCAGTGCCACACATAGCAAGGTAAGATCAGACACAGCAAGGGACACTAAAATAGCATGCTGAGAAGAGTTGTGGTCCTTTATACGTCGCATGATGCAGATGGTGGCGATGTTTCCAAAGCTTCCCAACAGAAAAATACACGGAAGGCATGATTTCCAGATGATCACAGCCACTTGGTATTCAAAGTAATCACAGTAGGAACATCCCCCTGAC
>CM060326.1:42433169-42435669 GCA_030674155.1 Stramonita haemastoma | reverse complement strand
GGGGTCCCCAGAGCTGAAGCCTTGAACCCTTAACAGCGCCGGTAACCAAACCCAAACATAACTGTGATGCTCCACATGCAGAGCCTTTGATGGCAGCCACTGCGTAGAGAACGTATATTTCCTGACGCATTTACTGATGTCTAATTTTGGATTTCGTCAGGACCACGTTTTGAGTCTCAGGGGTCAAATTCAAGAATTCATTAAACATTTGAAGAGACGGGGAACGCTATTGCCAACATGCACTGCATACACAATGAGCATGTGTACATGGCACTGCGTTTGCACAATGAGCACAATTATTTCCACGTCTCTGTGTTTGCTTCATTCAATGTGTGTGTGTGTGTGTGTGTGTGTGTGTGTGTGTGTGTGTGTGTGTGTGTGTGTGTGTGTATGTGTGTGTGTGTGTGTGTGTGTGTGTGTGTGTATCTGTGTGCGTGTGTGCGTGTATGGGTGTGTGTGCGTGTACGGGTGTGTGTGTGTGTGTGTGTGTGTGTGTGTGTGTGTGTGTGTGTGTGTGTGTGTGTGTGTGTGTGCGCGCGCGTGTGTGTGTGTGTGTGTGTGCGTGTGTGAGTGTGGGTGAGAGAGAGAGAGTGTGTGTGTGTGTGTGTGCGTGTGTGTGTGTGTGTGTGTTTGTGTGTGTGTGTGTGTGTGTGTGTGTGTGTGTGTGTGTGTGTGTGTGTGTGTGTGTGTGTGTGTGTGGTGTAAGTGTGTGTGTGTGTGTGTGTGTGTGTGTGTGTGTGTGGTGTAAGTGTGTGTGCGCGTGTACACATGTGTGTGTTGCTGTTGTTGTCTTTGATTTTACGTTTGTTCACCCTCAGAGTTAGCTTTGTGTGTATCTTTTCATGCATCATCCATGGGTACTTATAAAGAGATAGGTATTTTGCCTTTGGACATATATCGACAACTGGCTATGGTTAAATATCTCGTACGTTGTTCAAAACAAGAAAGCAATGTAGACACCAAAATTGGTATAAGATCTGATGTCAACTTCCCCAAAAGAGCACATACTATTCGTTCTGTTATCACGGTTAGAACTTATACTTCTCTTTTATTTGACAAGGCATAATTATGTCCCATAAAAATAACTAAGTCAAAGATTAGCATCTCATCTTGCCCACCATGGGAGCTTCAGAGAGCTAATTTCGACTTTAATTATTCTCCTTTAACCAAAAAGGTAACGAAAATATTCTTAGCGCGTCAGTAAAAGAACACATACAAACTACATATCCAGAGCAGCTAAAAAATTACACTGACGGTTCACTTTTGAGCGACAACGAGGCGGGAGCAGCGTTTGTCATTCCATCATTGAAAGTAGAAAGACCATTTCATATTGGGAACAATCGAACTATTTTTACAGCTGAGTTATCTGCCATTTTGATGACTTTATATTTTCTTCTAGATTTCGGCAAAGATATATTTCAAACGCTTTTTGGGGTTGATTCCAAGTCGGTTTTACTCGCTCGTAAAAATTCCAGTTCAAAAGTAAGACAAGATCTCGTAACTGAGATTGGACATCTGATTCATTTTCTGATGTTACGAGGCACCTGTGTTACCTTTTGCTGGATTCCTTTGCATTGTGGTATCTACTTTAATGAGACAGTTGACAAATTAGCAAAATGTGGAGCAAAGCACACTGATGGGCCCTGCAGCATTAATGTCCCCCTAATCCGTTCATGAGGGCTATAGCATGTTACAAATTGTAAAAAGAAACAAAGTATTGGTTCTCACCAGAATGATGGTGAAACCCATTTATCATCTTTTGATAAGATCAAATGCCGTAACCTGTATGAATATAGAAATGTTGTATCTCTTATTTATAGGTTCAAGTTCAATGCTTTTGTATCTATTTTTTTTAAAAAGCAACATGTACCCGTGGCGAAAATATTACCATAGCTAACATTCTTTTAGAATGAAGAGATTTGAAAAACCTTTTACCTGTTTTCACATACGTTTGCTTTGAGAAAATTCTAAAAGACGTTCCTTTAGTGAAAGAAATTGTATTGTCATTAAGCCATATTCCTATTATCAGGTCCTTATAGTATAATGAAATTTTTTGCTAGTTATATGAATTGCAAAGTTTTTGTTTAAACTGTTGTTTTTTTTCTTTTTATTCTTCTTCTTCTATGGTTTTATTTTTGGTTCTTATAGTTGTTTAATGCAGAAAATTAGCTACGTGCTCATCCCAACCCACCCAGCCCCCTAACCCCCATACACACACTCACTCACACCTGTACACACTTTCCTCTCTGATATCACTATTTTAGTGGAAGAACGTTAAACTGAAGAACTAACACACGCACGCACACACACACACACACACACACACACACACACACACACACACACACACACACACACACACACACACACACACTTATGTAGTATTATTCCCTTCTATTCAGTGTCTGTAACACTAACGAGACATTAACTAAAGGATGGCTAAACAACATCTCTGACAGCCTTCACAACCAGCGTAAATCGTACAGAATCTTCAACTTGC
>CM060326.1:42418169-42430669 GCA_030674155.1 Stramonita haemastoma | reverse complement strand
CTGATATACATTCACGGGGTCAATGCTGTGGGAACCGAAGCAATCCTCATTTGATGATCATTTCCTCATTTGATGATCATTTCCCGTGACTTGTTAATACTGCTCTATGTCTTCAATCCCATGAACATGTACACAATGCCATTGTTTTATATTTTAAAAATAAATCTGTGAAAATCAGAAGACTTCTTTACTGATTTGCAGTAGATAGAAAATACTACATGACCTGGACAATGAGGAGGTAGTGTAGCGTTTAGCCTCCAGTCATTATTAATATCAGGTATTATAGATAAAAAAGAAACCTCAGTAACAAAAGGCAATTACAAAGACAAGACTTTTGTAGGCAGATTTACAGGTACATGCGTGCATGGAAATGCTCAATTTACATATCATTGTTTGTGAAAGAAGAAGCCAGTGAAGGTGTTGCAATAGAAGACTGGTGTATTGAGATTTGTTTGCAAGAGCACGTCAAGCAGTGGTGTTTTGTCTGATGTGTGTGGACTGTATGAAGGAAGCTGGCAGACTTGCTATGGTTTGTCTCTATTTTTATAATAATAATAATAATAATAATAATAATAATATAATAATAATAATAATAATAATAATATATGGAATTTATAAAGCGCTATATCTTGTAAAAACAAATCAAAGCGCTTGCACTCGGCCCTCACAACAAACAACCAATGACAATAAATAATTCTAGCAAAATCGAAAGCACGCACGCGCGCGCACGCACACACACACACACAAAACACACACACACACACACACACACACACACACACACACACACACACACACACACCTATAGAGGTTATATATTTTGACAGGGTGAATGGAATTTCAAATGTTGGAGGCAGGGACAAATAAGAGATGAAAACAGAAGGTAAAAATCTTAGGTTTGAAACAAGTGTGTCTTGAGGTTGGATTTAAAAGTGTCATATGTAGGCTTTTGCCGAAGGGATAGAGGGAGGTCATTCCAGATTGATGGACCAGAAATAGAGAAAGAGCGGCGGCCAACGGTAGATAGGTTGAATCTGGGAATTTTTAAGGATAAGGTATCTGCAGCCGAGCGGAGGGAACGAGAAGGTGTGTACACGTGAAGACATTCACAGAGGTAGGAGGGTGCTGTTTTGTGGAGACATTTATAACAGAGAGTACTGATCTTGTAGTTTACTCTCTGTGGCACAGGCAGCCAGTGGAGAGATTGCAAGAGAGGGGTAATGTGTTCAGAATTTTTCTTTCTGAGGACCAGTCGAGCTGCAGAGTTTTGTATACGTTGGAGAGAGTGGATAGAAGATGCTGGCAGACCAGCCAAAAGAGAATTGCAATAGTCCAGACGTGAAAGAATCAGAGACGTGACGAGTTTAGATGTTGCATCAGTGGACAGGTACTTTCGAATTGCACTAATACGACGTAGTTGATAGTAGCATGACTGACAGATCTGGGTGATGAATTTATGCATGGAGAGTGTGTTAGATAGATACTTTACAGCACTGGATAGAGGGACTGACGTATTGCCGAATTCTATTGAAGTTGTTGTGATAAAAGACAGTTTGTGTTTGGTCCCTACAAGCATGGCTTCGGTTGTATCTGCGTTTAATTGTAATTTGTTCTGTATCATCCAGTTTTGGATATCTTGAAGGCAGTAAGACATATTTGTCAAGAGAGAAGGCAGATTTTCAGGTGTGTCACTGCTTAGAATCTGAGAGTCGTCTGCATAAAAGTGATGGTTGATCTGATGACGGTTAATAACATGTGACAGGGGAGCAGTGTAGAGAGTAAAGAGAACAGGGCCTAGAACAGATCCTTGAGGGACTCCGCATTCTAGTTTGGTTGGTGTGGAAAGAATCTTGTTTACTGCCACAGTTTGGAATCGGTTTGTCAGGTACGAACTAAACCAGGTGAGGGCAGTGCCTTTAATACCGAAAGTGTTTTGGAGACGGGAGAGAAGAATTGAATGGTCTATAGTGTCAAATGCTGCAGATAAGTCGAGAAGAGTGAGGAGGGAGATTTTCCCTGAGTCAGAAGCATGTAGGAGCGAGTTTAAGGTGTGCACTAGGATGGTTTCGGTGCTGTGGTTGATGCGGTAGGCAGACTGGAATGGGGGAAGGAGACTATTGGAATGGAGATGGCTGTTGAGTTGTTTCAGAACAACTTTTTCAAGGACTTTGGAGATAAAAGGCAGATTGGAAACAGGTCTATAGTTCTTCAGAGTGTTAGGGTCGAGGTCGTGCTTTTTGAGTAGGGGTGTAACTATTGCAGTTTTGAGAGCTGGTGGAAAAATCCCTGAAAGGAGAGATGAGTTTACAATTTTTGTGATGGTGGGTATAAGCTGTGGAAGGCACTGAGTGAAAAGAGAAGCAGGTATTGGATCAAGATCGCATGATTTTATCGTCATTTCTTTCAAGATTGTCATGATTTCACTCTCGCTTGCTGGATGAAGGGAAAGGAGAGGAGTGCCAGCGAATTGGGGATCAGGAGGGGCAGGTTGGAAAGAAGTCTGATCCAGTCTGGAACGAATATTGCGGACTTTGTCAGAGAAGAAGGAAGAAAAAAGAGCAGGGAGTTCAGAATGGCTGTAGGCTGTAGGCAGAGGACTTGCCTTATCAGATCCAAGAAGAGTTGAGGTGAGGGAAAAAAGAGATTTCATTGATGTAGCATTAAGAACTTGAGCAGAATAGAAATTTGTCTTTGCTGAATGGATTAAGGATTTGACTTTGTCGGTTTGTTTTCGTAAAAGCTGTCTGTTAATTTCAGTTTTTATTTTGCGCCACTGCCGCTCTAGCTGTCGGCGTTTGCGCTTTGCAACCAAAATTTCGTGAGTGTACCATGGGGCACAGGGTCTATCGCGCAGGAAGAGGTCCGAAGAAGGTGCATGCTCATCGAGCAGTTGACTGAGAACATTACTGTAGTGTGTAGAAGGGTCAGTGTTATCAGGAGCTTGTGATAGGCGTTCAGCAGCTTGGGAAGAAAAGATTTGAATATTGATGGCCTTGAGGTTGCGACGGGTAACGTGCTTTTTCTTTCTGATAGGCTTTGCGATGTTGAGAAAGAAAAGGATAGCAGAATGATCAGAAAGCAGTTCATTAGTGACAGATACGGATGTGATGAGATTTAGTGAGGCATCAGTGATGAGCCAGTCTAAGATGTGGCCTGATCTATATGTAGGTTCATTTACTAGCTGGGAAAGAGACTGGTTAGATAAGGAAAGAGAAAGACGTTTGACATCGGGAGAAGACTGGTTGTCGAAGTGGAAGTTGAAGTCACCGAGAATGATAAGTTTCTTAGGAGACAAGCTGTAGTGATCAAGGAGGGACTGAAACTCTTGGTGGAAAACTGAAGATGTTAGATTGTTTTTACGGCTAGGAGGCGGACGGTACAGACAGCAGAAAGTAATAGAATGGCCTGGTAAGTTGAGGTGGAGTTCAGAGACTTCAAAAGATTCAGGTGAGAAAGGGAGAGAGTTGCAGGAAGAAAGAGCTGGGTGCAGTGTGTCTTTGTAGATGACAGCAATGCCACCTCCACGGGTGAGTCGGGGGAAAGAAAGAGTCGTGTAGCCAGGTGGTGTCAGCTGTTCAATTATTGGTTCATGACCTTGATGGTTTAGCCAGGTTTCTGTGAGGAAAGCAAGATCGATGTTGTGTTCAGATATGAAATCAGAAAGAAAGAGAGTCATCAGAAGCTGTACACCTTTTGAAATCCATTCAAGGCATAAAGTATGCTAAGAACAGCAAACGCAGTTAATACTTTATTTAAAGTGATAATATCCATTTTGTGTTATCTTATTTCGAGAATAAGGGAATAAACACTCGTGAGCTCTTTTACATCTTGTTCCCCTTGGGTGTTTTTTTGTAAATTTTAATATATATCCCTGCACACAATAACCTACTTTTCCAAAGGTAGAACAGGTTGTTATGTGTCGACAAGAAGATATAATTGAGTGTGTGCATGCCTGTGTATTGTGTTTGTGTGTTTGTGTGAGTGTGTGTGTGTGTGTGTGTGTGTGTGTGTGTGTGTGTGTGTGTGTGTGTGTGTATGAGAGTGTGTGTGTGTGTGTGTGTGTGTGTGTGTGTGTGTGTGTGTGTGTGTGTGAGTGTTGAGAGAGGGGGGGAGAGGGAGAGAGAGAGTTATTTTAAGTTATAAAGTAATAAAGACATCGTTTTGACAGTGGGCTGTTTCCATGATCCATGATGTTGATTTCTACCTTCATTTGATTCTTGTCTCATGAGCAGATGGAGCAGAGGAACTCTGGGCACCACAGCAGATCCAGTTGAGAAACTCCCTTCTGAATTTGGTTCCAGTCAGGCAGTAGAGAACGAAATTGACGGCACTGTTGATGGACCAAAATTGATAAACTATTGCCTGCACCAAACTACCCCTCGCTTCTGCATCTGGGGGTTCATTTTCATCATGATGAACGTAAACAATCCATACTACTCTCGCATGAAATGGCAGGGTTAAAGCCAGAAAAGCACAGGATATTGCCAAAACCATGACGGTTGTTCTGTAGGAGGTTTTCCTCCGACTGTCAGTGCTGTGCACAGTGCTGGTGTTTGACTCATTGTGTCCACTTATGGAAGAAGAAGAAGACACTGCTTTGAACAGACTGACAGACAAAATAATGTCGCAGACAATCATACAGACACCAGGAATGAAGGAAGACACAATCAAATCTATCAAGTTGAAATAATTATAGTAGAATTCTTGATAAATGCCTTTTATGGTATGGCATCCTCTATTCTCTGAGACATCAAGTCCAATTAGCAGGTGGAAAGTAAAAGCAAACATAACAAGAACAAGAGTTGCTATGACAATCCACGTTCGTCGTACAGTGCACATAACTCGCATTCTGTGTGGCCACAGAACCGCCATTGTTCTCTGCACTGTCACACAGGTCACCAGCCAGGCAGACGTATAACTACTGAGATAGAGCAGGAAGTTGCGAATCTTACAGATGGCGGCATGTAAAGTGACAATGTCCACCACAAAAACATACCAAATCCATTGACGTGGTAGTGCTGTATAAAGGAAGATAAGATCACACACAGCAAGGGATATAAGAACAGCATGCTGAGAAGAGTTGTGGTCCTTTATACGCCGCATGATGCAGATGGTGGCGATGTTTCCAAAGCTTCCCAACAGAAAAATACATGGAAGGCATGATTTCCAGATGATCACAGACACTTGGTATTCAAAGTAATCACTGTAGGAACTTCCCTCTGTCCAGTCTGTGATGTTGTCTCTTTGTTCATTTTTGTCATTTGAAAAGTTGTTCATGCTTGACTATACAAGAAAACCTGTTCTGATATCTTCTCTGTGAATATAGAAAAAATGAGGGAACAGAGAGAGATTTATTGTTTGATTAATTGATGGATAACCTTTTCCTCTACAATCATATGCAAGCATTTACATACTTTTTTCATCCACCCCTTGTCCTGAGTATGGATTATCATAATAATTCTAATCAACAATTTTAAGTGAACCTAGAGAGAGGGTGTAGGGGCTCTGGATAATAATAATAATAAATGGAACTTATATAGCGCTATATCTTGCAAAAACATATCAAAGCGCTTGCATTCAACCAATTCTTGGGCATGCAGCCAACAACAATTAATTTTTTTTAACGAAGTCAATGCACACGCGCGCGCGCGCGCGCGCACACACACACACACACACACACACACACACACACACACACACACACACACACACACACACACACACACACACACACACACACAGAGTATAAACACACATAGAGTATAAACACTTTGGCAGGGCGGTGGATATCTCGGCTGTTGAGAGAAGGGGCAGATGATGAAACAGGATAGGAAAGTCTTAGCTTTGAAATAAGTGTGTCTTGAGGCTGGATTTAAATGTGTCATAGGTAGGCTTTTTACGAAGGGAGAGAGGGAGATTGTTCCAGATCACTGGACCAGAAACAGAGAAAGAGCAACGGCCAACAGTGGATTGATTGAATCTAGGTATTTGTAAGCGCAGGGTATCTGCAGCAGAGCGGAGGGAACGAGAAGGAGTGTAGGGGAAAAGACATTCACAGAGGTAGGAGGGTGCTGTTTTGTAAAGACATTTATAACAGAGATTACTGATCTTATAGTTTACTCTCTGTGGCACAGGCAGCCAGCTGAGAGATTGCAAGAGAGGAGTAATGTGCTCAGATTTTTTCTTTCTGAGGACCAGTCGAGCTGCAGAGTTTTGTATACGTTGAAGGGAGTGGATAGATGATGCTGGCAGACCAGCCAAAAGAGAATTGCAATAGTCCAGATGTGAAAGAATCAGAGACGTGACGAGTTTAGATGTTGCATCAGTGGACAGGTACTTTCGAATTGCACTAATACGTCTTAATTGATAATAGCATGACTGGCAGGTCTGGGTGATGAATTTTTGCATGGATAGTGTGTTGTCGATTACAACCCCTAGATACTTTAGAGCAGTGGAAAGAGTGACTGAAGTATTGCCGAATTCTACTGAAGCTGTAGTAATGGAAGAAAGTTTGTGTTTGGTGCCTACCAGCATGGCTTCAGTTTTATCTGCATTTAGCTGTAATTTATTCTGTATCATCCAGTTTTGGATATCTTCAAGGCAGTAGGACATATTTATCAAGAGAGAAGGTAGATTTTCAGGAGTATCACAGCTTAGAATCTGAGAGTCATCGGCATAGAAATGATAGTTGATTTGATGACGGTTTATTATATGTGACAGTGGAGCAGTGTATAGAGTGAAAAGAACAGGGCCCAGAACTGATCCCTGCGGGACTCCACATTCCAGTTTGACAGGTTTGGATTGAATCTTGTTTACTGCAACTGTTTGGAATCGATCGGTAAGGTATGAATTAAACCATGTGAGAGCTGTGCCTGTGATGCCAAACGTTTTTTGAAGACGAGAGAGAAGAATTGAATGGTCTATAGTGTCAAAAGCTGCAGATAGATCGAGAAGAGTGAGAAGGGATATTTTTCCTGTATCAGAAGCGTGTAGAAGCGTATTTAAGGTGTGCACTAGGGTGGTTTCAGTGCTGTGGTTGGCGCGATAGGCAGACTGGAAAGGCGGAAGGAGGCTATTGGAATGAAGATGGCTGTTAATTTGTCCAAGAACGACTTTTTCAAGGACTTTTGAGATAAAAGGTAGGTTAGAAACAGGTCAATAGTTCTTCAGAATATTAGGGTTGAGATCGTGCTTTTTAGTAGAGGTGTGACTATAGCGGTTTTGAGAGCTGGTGGAAAATTTCCTGAAAGAAGTGATGAATTTACTATTTTCGTGATCGTAGGTATTAGCTGTGCAATGCGCTGAGTGAAAAGGGAAGCAGGTACAGGATCGAGATCGCATGATTTTATGGTCATTTCTCTGAGAATTGTCTGAATTTCTTTCTCGGTTGTTGGACGGAAGAAAAGGAGAGGAGTGCCTGTAAATTGGGGATCAGGAGGCACAGGTTGGAAAGAAGTTTGATCCAGTTTGGAACGAATGTTGCGGACTTTGTCAGAGAAGAAAGAAGAAAATATAGCGGGAAGTTCAGAGTGGCTATGGACAGTAGGAAGAGGGCTTGCCTTTGTAGATCCAAGAAGAGTTGAGATGAGGGAAAAAAGGGATTTCATAGACGTGGCGTCTAGAACTTGAGCGGAATAGTATTTTGTCTTTGCAGAATGGATTAAGGTTTTAACTTTGTTAATTTGTTTTCTAAAGAGCTGTTTGTTTATTTCAGTTTTTGTCTTTCGCCACTGCCGCTCTAGTTGTCAGCGTTTGCGTTTTGCGACCAGGATATCGTGAGTGTACCATGGAGCACAGGGCCGATCAGGCAGAAAATGGTCAGTAGGGGGTGCATGCTCGTCAAGCAGTTGGCTAAGAACCGTATTGTAGTGTTTAGAAGGGTCAGTATGTTCAGGGGTTTCTGATAGGCGTTCGGCAGCTTGAGAAGAGAAAGTTAGAATATCAATGGCCTTGAGATTGCGATGGGTAACGCACTTTTTCTTTTTGATAGGCTTAGCAATGTTTAGAGAGAAGAGAATGGCAGAATGGTCAGAAAGAAGTGCGTTAGTGACGGATATAGATGTGATGAGGTCTAGTGAGGCATCGGTAATGAGCCAGTCTAAGATGTGGCCTGATCTGTGTGTTGGTTCGTTTACAAGCTGTGAAAGAGAGTGGTTAGACAGGGACAGAGAAAGACGCTTGACATCAGGAGAAGACAGGTTGTCGAAATGGAAGTTAAAGTCACCGAGAATGATGAGTTTCTTGGGAGAGAGGCTGTAATGATCAAGGAGGGACTGAAACTCTTTATGGAAAACTGAAAGTGTTAGATTGTTCTTACGACTAGAGGGTGGACGGTACGGACAGCAGAAAGTAATAGAATGGCCGGGTAAGGTAAGGTTGAGTTCACAGACTTCGAAAGATTCAGGTGAGAAAGGAAGAGAGTGGCAGAAAGAAAGCGCTGGATGCAGAGTGTCTTTATAGATGACAGCGATGCCACCTCCACGGGAGAGTCGGGGGAAGGAAAGAGTCTTATAGCCAGGCGGCGTCAGTTGTTGTATTTTAGGCTCGTGGCCTTGCGGTTTTAACCAGGTTTCTGTGAGAAAAGTGAGATCAATGTTTTGTTCAGAAATAAAATCAGAAAGAAAATCGGCCTTTCCATCTGGGCAGATAGACTGTACATTGTGTAGACAAATATGTAGGAGGTTTGAGGGAGGCAGAGAGGATGAAAGAAGTGGTGAGTTAGGGCAGCAGAGAGGGGACGAAGATGAAGGCGATGGTGGAGATGTGGACTGTGGGAGAACAGAGAAGAGTTTGACTTGTGAGGTGGGTGTAGAGGGTAGTTGCAGAACTGGATCAGTTGGGGAAGCACTAGAGGGGTGGAGGTGACCAGTAGAGGAAGGCAGCGTGGAGATGTCTGAAGCAGAGGGACGACAGGTAGGTGAAGCAGCGTGGTCAGTGGTTTCAGTTGTTAAGGAAGTGACATCAGGGGTGGCTGGAGAGACAGGTGAAAGAGAGGCGCATCACAGGCGATGATGTCTGCCGGCACGTTTTCCTCTTCTTGTTTTTCGGCGGTTGAGGCCCAAGTCAGCAATGTGGCGTTGTGTGTTATTGTCAAGTTCGTTTTGTTTGCGACCATATTCAGAGAGCAAAGCTCTCATACCGACAGGGGTTTGTGGCATAGTAACTGAATAACAAATAGTGCAGGGTGGTGGTGGAGGGAATTTGACTTCGTGCAACACGTGCAGTTTTTGACAGGGCAGTAGGGTCAGGGTAGCATGGGTCGCAAGGACCAGTGAAGCAAAGTAAACAGAAATCATTTGTCCATTTTGTACAACATAAATATTCAAAAAGATGCGAATTTTTAGATTGAAATATTTTACAAAATATACAATGAAGAAGAAAACTGCTCTGACCAATAGATTGCTGATGAAAACATGCACACGATGATATAAAAATGTCTCCACACAATAAAGGAAAAATACACAAATTACACACTTTAACACAGAGCCATACACTGTGCAGCCACCAGGCGCAAAGGGAAAACACTCTCCTGGATGAGATGGTATCTATGATGTTTGGCTGCTGAACTCTACCTGGTAAGGTGGATGGGTACCACTGGTCCTTATTCATCCCCTAAATTTCTCAAATGCTACTTTCAAGCACTATATCCTGGGATCTTGCCACAGCAGGCATGTTAATCTAAGTGAAGGGGTGATGTTAACATGGCATTACTGGGCGTATGGCTTCATGATGCTGGTTATCAGGTAAAGCAGATGAAGTTCTCTTGAACTCTATGGATATATGTTCGAGACCAAGGCAAATTATCTAAATGGAGGACATTGGCTGTGATCTGGATGTGCCATTGCCCAAAAGACACCACATATAAATGGCAACCATTCAAAATCTATACTGGCTTGGCCGTCACCCAGACATAATTATACGTCTCTGTTTCAGCAGCGTGTACATGCTGGTGCATCCAGCTTTTTCCAGGACAACTTTGTTTGGGACCTTGACCAACCAGGTGATGTTCAGGATGTGTTGGAGGCAACACATGTGGAAAGCATTGAGCTTTTGCTCTTGTTGGGAACACAAAGTCAATGACTCGCTGTCAATCAGGGGGGTGCTAATGACAGAGGCTGTAGATCTGGCTCTTTTGTGCATAGTCAGCTTGCTGTTGTTCCATGCTTTCTTTGTCAATCTTGGCATAGTGGTAGCTGCTTTACTGATCTGCTTGTTGAGCTTTGCGTCAAGTAAGAGGGTGTCTGAGATAGTTGAGCCCAGGTACACAAAGTTATGGGCGACATCCAGTCTATGATCATTTATGCTAATGGCTGGGGGTGAAGACAACATACCACTGTCTTATGACTTTTGTCTTCAAGTCAATGGTAATCCCAAAGTCTTGGCAGGCATCGCTGAATCGAGTCATGAGTTTCTGTAGGTCCTCAACTAAGTGTGCTGTTACTGCTGCGTCGTCTGAAAAGAGAACGTTTCTGCGGACATCCAAACTTGGGAAGGATTTTGAAAACGCCATCTCTAATAACCAAATCAAAAGCCTTTGTGTGGGCTATGAAGGCAATGAAGAGTGGCTACCTTTGATCCCCACACTTCTCCTGAAGTTGCTTGAGGAGGAAGATCATGTCTATTGCAGATCTATTGGCATGGAAACTGCACTGTGATTTAGTGTAGACTTGTTCTGCAAGTACCTAGAGCCTCTTCAGTGCTACTAGTGCAACGACTTACCCAGCAACACTAATGAGAGATATGCCGCAACAAGTGTTGCAAATGCTTCTGGTGCATTTGTTTTTGTATAGTGTGATGACGTTAGCGTCCTGCATGTATTGTCGTACTTCGTCTCACTCCAACAGAGGCAGATAATTTCATGCAACTAGATACTGTGTGTCTTTTTACAGCACTTCAATACTTTGGCAGTAATACCATCTTCTCCAGGTGCCTTGCCACAGGCAAGAGAGTCCAGGGCTTTGATGAGTTCATGTATGGCTGGATCTCTGCCAAGCTCTTCCAGTTCTGGTAGGCACTCTATGGAATTCAGGGTGTCTTCTGTGACTACATTTCCCTTTGCATACAGGTCAGAGTAGTATTCTACCTAGCGCTCCATCTCTTCTTCTCTGTCTCGAATCACCTCCCCGATAGCTTATTTCAAAGGGGCAGTTTTCTTTTGCGTTGGACCCAATGCCTGCTTGATGCCATCATACATCGCCTTGAAGTTACCATGTCTGCTGCAATCATAATCTTGAAGGAGAGCTGAAGCCAAAAGTTGTTGGCGCAGTGCCTGGCAAACTGCTGGAATTTGTTGTAAGCAGCATGGAGAACTGGGAGGTTCTGCTTGCTGGGACTAGTTTTGTTAGCTGTCAGGGAATTTCTCTTAGCATCGATGACTGGTGTAATTTTCTTCTGAGTTGGCTTCGAACCATTCAGTTGACTTGCCGGTATTTTGCTAAAGGTGGACACTGCAGCATTGTAGACTAGGTAGCATCTCTGAACTGTTCCCATCGTTCTTGGGCATTTTCAGTGGTGGACCAGGTAGAATGTCCACCAATATACGTGCATACGTCACTTTTACATGATTGCGTATTTTGCTTGTGTTGATGCAAGGTCTGCCCTCATTTTGTGTGCAGTGCAGTCTCTTTGCATGAAACTTCACCATGCTTCACACCAGAGAGTGGTCAGTGTCACATCTGAGCCCTAATAGCTGAAAATGATGTTGATGCTGGAAAGGTTGACTTGTGATAATCAGGGTGATCTGATGCCAGTGTTTGGATTGCAGGTGTCTCCAGGCGACTCGATGGTGAGGCTTCATGTTGAAAAAGGTGTTACTGAATCACAACCCATGACAGCAAAGCTCTAGCAGGTGCTGGCTATTCCTGTTCTTTTTTTCAGTGCCAAACTGACCCAAGCAGGTGGGCCAAGAGTTTTGATCAACACGTAATATTGCTTTGATATAGCCGGCAGTGAACAGTAGTTCTTTGTCAGAAATTCTCCTTATAGCAGTACTGAGTTTGTCATAAAACTTGTCTTTTGCCTCTGCTGTGAATGACAAAGTTGGTGCATAGGCACTGAATAGACTGACCAGTCCTGAGGATATCTGGAGTCGAGAGAGACAGGATGCACTCTGTTCCTTCTGCTGGTGGGGTTATCGGTCCCAGAAAGCTGTTTCTAACTGCCAATACCACCCCGTGTTCTCTGACCTTGTCTGATGGCTTGCCCTGCCAGAAAAGGGGGAAGTCTCTCTCATTTACAGATCCTGTTTCTGGGAGCCTGGTTTCTTGAAGGGTGACGATGTACATCTGCATTCTGCTCAGTTTTCTGTTAATCACAGCTGTCGTGCGAGCATCATTTACTTCCTGCAGGTCATCTAAAGAGCTTGTCTCATTGTTCTTATGTTCCATGTGGCATAATTCAGAATGGGTGTCTATTTTTTTTTCTACTGGCAGGTGCAAAGTTGTCGATATGCTTGTCAGTTTTGACCCTAGACCCCACGAAGCTAGTTATGGGCAAAGGAC
>CM060326.1:42395669-42408169 GCA_030674155.1 Stramonita haemastoma | reverse complement strand
TTAACAGCGCCGGTAACCAAACCCAAACATAACTGTGATGCTCCACATGCAGAGCCTTTGATGGCAGCCACTGCGTAGAGAACGTATATTTCCTGACGCATTTACTCATGTCTAATTTTGGATTTCGTCAGGACCACGTTTTGAGTCTCAGGGGTCAAATTCAAGAATTCATTAAACATTTGAAGAGACGGGGAACGCTATTGCCAACATGCACTGCATACACAATGAGCATGTGTACATGGCACTGCGTTTGCACAATGAGCACAATTATTTCCACGTCTCTGTGTTTGCTTCATTCAATGTGTGTGTGTGTGTGTGTGTGTGTGTGTGTGTGTGTGTGTGTGTGTGTGTGTGTATCTGTGTGCGTGTGTGCGTGTATGGGTGTGTGTGCGTGTACGGTTGTGTGTGTGTGTGTGTGTGTGTGTGTGTGTGCGCGTGTGTGTGTGTGTGTGTGTGTGTGTGTGTGCGTGTGTGAGTGTGAGTGAGAGAGAGAGAGAGAGTGCGTGTGTGTGTGTGTGTGTGTGTGTGTGTGTGTGTGTGGTGTGTGTGTGTGTGTGTGTGTGTGTGTGGTGTAAGTGTGTGTGCGCGTGTACACATGTGTGTGTTGCTGTTTTTGTCTTTGATTTTACGTTTGTTCACCCTCAGAGTTAGCTTTGTGTGTATCTTTTCATGCATCATCCATGGGTACTTATAAAGAGATAGGTATTTTGCCTTTGGACATATATCGACAACTGGCTATGGTTAAATATCTCGTACGTTGTTCAAAACAAGAAAGCAATGTAGACACCAAAATTGGTATAAGATCTGATGTCAACTTCCCCAAAAGAGCACATACTATTCGTTCTGTTATCACGGTTAGAACTTATACTTCTCTTTTATTTGACAAGGCATAATTATGTCCCATAAAAATAACTAAGTCAAAGATTAGCATCTCATCTTGCCCACCATGGGAGCTTCAGAGAGCTAATTTCGACTTTAATTATTCTCCTTTAACCAAAAAGGTAACGAAAATATTCTTAGCGCGTCAGTAAAAGAACACATACAAACTACATATCCAGAGCAGCTAAAAAATTACACTGACGGTTCACTTTTGAGCGACAACGAGGCGGGAGCAGCGTTTGTCATTCCATCATTGAAAGTAGAAAGACCATTTCATATTGGGAACAATCGAACTATTTTTACAGCTGAGTTATCTGCCATTTTGATGACTTTATATTTTCTTCTAGATTTCGGCAAAGATATATTTCAAACGCTTTTTGGGGTTGATTCCAAGTCGGTTTTACTCGCTCGTAAAAATTCCAGTTCAAAAGTAAGACAAGATCTCGTAACTGAGATTGGACATCTGATTCATTTTCTGATGTTACGAGGCACCTGTGTTACCTTTTGCTAGATTCCTTTGCATTGTGGTATCTACTTTAATGAGATAGTTGACAAATTAGCAAAATGTGGAGCAAAGCACACTGATGGGCCCTGCAGCATTAATGTCCCCTAATCCGTTCATGAGGGCTATAGCATGTTACACATTGTAAAAAGAAACAAAGTATTGGTTCTCACCAGAATGATGGTGTAACCCATTTATCATCTTTTGATAAGATCAAATGCCGTAACCTGTATGAATATAGAAATGTTGTATCTCTTATTTATAGGTTCAAGTTCAATGCTTTTGTATCTATTTTTTTTAAAAAGCAACATGTACCCGTGGCGAAAATATTACCATAGCTAACATTCTTTTAGAATGAAGAGATTTGAAAACCCTTTTACCTGTTTTCACATACGTTTGCTTTGAGAAAATTCTAAAAGACGTTCCTCTAGTGAAAGAAATTGCATTGTCATTAAGTCATATTCCTATTATCAGGTTTTTATAGTATAATGGGATTTTTTGCTAGTTATATGAATTGCAAAGTTACTGTTTAAACTGGTTTTTTTCTTTCTTTTTATTTTTCTTCTTCTATGTTTTTTTTTTTTTTTTTTTTTTTTTTTTTTTTTTTTTTGTTCTTATAGTTGTTTAATGCAGAAAACTAGCTACGTGCTCATCCCAACCCACCAGCCCCCTAACCCCCATACACACACTCACTCACACCTGTACACACTTTCCTCTCTGATATCACTATTTTAGTGGAAGAACGTCAAACTGAAGAACTAACACACGCGCGCGCACGCACGCACGCGCGCACGCACACACACACACACTTATGTAGGATTATTCCCTTCTATTCAGTGTCTGTAACAGTGACGAGGCATTAATTAAAGGATGACTAAACAACATATGCCGCGGTAGTCGAGTGGTTAGGGCGTTGGACTCGTAATCTAAAGGTTGCGGGTTCGATCCCAGCTGTCGGCTATGGCGTTGTGCCCTTGGAAAAGGCACTTTACGGCTATTTTCTCACCCCACCCAGGTGTAAAAGGGGTACCAACCTTGTGTTGGGGGGTTAACCCTGCGATAGACTGGCGTCCTATCCAGGGGGGAGTCTATGACTCTCAGTCGCTTAGCGCCACAGAAACCGGGATAAGCACCGGCCTGATAAGATATGATAAGATAAAACAACATATCTCTGACAGCCTTCACAACCAGCGTAAGTCGTACAGAATCTTCATCAACTTACGCTGTTTGCGGCTGCAGAAGACTTGATTCTTCAAAGATCTTCACCATGCAATAAACATTCACCTGTAAGTACGCTCTAATCATGTTCACACACACACACATACACACACACACACACACACACACACAAACCCTCCCTCTCCTCCTTATCAACTTTCAACATGCCCCACTCCCCCCCCCCCCCTAGTCCTGACGCTTCCCTCCACACCAATGTTCACCTGTCATCTGAAGACACGTCTACACAGCAGAACAATGCACCTTTACTTTCACCTTACACTGCTGTCTGACATTGTCACAGTAAACATGCTCTACAAGCAACTCATTGCTGCAAAGCTCACCATCTTCAACATGCAGATATAAATATAAACACTAGAATCTCAGCTTTTGCAGACAAAACAACAAACAGATCATAAGGCCCAAGATGTCTCTAATTCAGACATCAGAATAAAAACTCCATAAAAAATCATGAAACAAGCAGTTTTAAATCAAACCAATGAACTACACGACAGCCACAACACACACACACACACACACACACACACACACACACAGGCACCAAACTCTTCATTCACACTCAACAACCGCACATCACAATACACAGACACACAATCAGTCAAAATCCCCAGCTAGGCCTACCAACCAAGCCCTACCCGGCCTATCTCCTTTAACTGCTCTGAAGCAGAAATATATCATGTCTCTTTAATGTCAACACACTGCTGTTGGGTGACGCAGTGTTGGTAGATCTGGACAACCAAAAAATGCCAACACACAACCACCCTGTCTGTAGCCTGTCAGTGCCTGGCCTGACTTACAGTGCACAAATCCAACATCACTCAGTCAAGTGTGTTATATTCAGCATGCCCCTTTCCTTTTACTTATTTCAAGTGTGGTCAGTTGCTGCTATAATTAGCACCAGCCGGGCCCCAGCTGGGCTGGGATGGGATGGATTACTTAGGCCTTGAGAGGAGCTGAAAGTGGGGTAAGCGGACACCTGTGGACTGTCCACTACCTGTGTCGTGGCTATCATCACATTCCCATTCACCCCTCATCAAGTGTGTCATATTCCACATAGGAATCAAATGATGCTACACTGGGCCTGTCTCTTCAGCAGACTGGGTCAGGCTGATCCGACTTCTAGATCTAGATCTGAGAAGCGTGTTCCCCTTGTGTGTTTTTTTGTAAATTTTAAAATATACCCCTGCACACAGTAGCCTACTTTTCCAAAGGTAGAACTGGTTGTGATGTGTCGGTAAGATGATAATTATAATTGAGTGCGTGCATGCCTGTGTATTGGGGTGTGTGTGTGTGGAGTGTTTGTGAGTGTGTGTGTATGTATGTGTGTGCGTATGTGTGTGTTTGTATGTGTGTTTGTGCGTGTGAGTGTGTGTGTGTGTGTGTGTGTGTGTGTGTGTGTGTGTGTGTGTGTGTGTGTGTGTGTGTTGAGAGAGAGAGAGTGGGGTAGAGGGAGAGAGAGAGAGAGAGTTCTTTTAAGTTATAAGGTAATAAAGACATCATTTTGACAGTGGGTTGTTTCCATGATCCATGATGTTGATGTCTACCTTCATTTGACTCTTGTCTCATGAGCAGATGGAGCAGAGGAACTCTGGGCACCACAGCCGATCCAGCTGAGAAACTCCCTTCTGAATTTGGTTCCAGTCAAGCAGTAGAGGACAAAATTGACGGCACTGTTGATGGACCAAAATTGATAAACTATTGCCTGCACCAAACTACCCCTCGCTTCGGCATCTGGGGGTTCATTTTCGTCATGATGAACGTAAACAATCCACACTACTCTCGCATGATATGGCAGGGTTAAAGCCAGAAAAGCACAGGATATTGCCAAAACCATGATGGTTGTCCTGTAGGAGGTTTTCCTCCGACTGTCAGTGCTGTGCACAGTGCTGGTGTTTGACTCATTGTGTCCACTTATGGAAGAAGAAGGAGACACTGCTTTGAACAGACTGACAGACAAAATAATGTCGCAGACAATCATACAGACACCAGGAATGAAGGAAGACACAATCAAATCTATCAAGTTGAAATAATTATAGTAGAATTCCTGATAAATGCCTTTTATGGTATGACATCCTCTATTCTTTGAGACATCAAGTCCAATTAGCAGGTGGAAAGTAAAAGCAAACATAACGAGCACAAGAGTTGCTATGACAATCCACGTTCGTCGTACAGTGCACACAACTCGCATTCTGTGTGGCCACAGGACCGCCATTGTTCTCTGTACTGTCACACAGGTCACCAGCCAGGCAGACGTATAACTACCGAGATAGACCAGGAAGTTGCGAATCTTACAGATGGCGGCATGTAAAGTGACAATGTCCACCGAAAAAACATACCAAATCCATTGACGTGGCAGTGCTGTCCAAAGGAAGACAAGATCACACACAGCAAGGGATATAAGAACAGCATGCTGAGAAGAGTTGTGGTCCTTTATACGCCGCATGATGCAGATGGTGGCAATGTTTCCAAAGCTTCCCAACAGAAAAATACACGGAAGGCATGATTTCCAGATGATCACAGCCACTTGGTATTCAAAGTAATCACTGTAGGAATTTCCCTCTGTCTTGTCTGTGATGTTGTCTCTTTGTTCATTGTTGTCACTTGAAAAGTTGTCCATGCTTGACAATACAAGAAAACCTGTTCGGATAAATGCTCTGTGAATGTAGAGAAAAAAAAATGAAGGAACAGAGAGAGATTTATTGTTTGTTTGATTGATTGATGGATAATCTTTATTCCTATAATTATATGTAAGCATTTACATACTTTTTTCATCCACCCCTTGTCCTGAGTATAGATTATCATAATAATTCTAATCAACAGTTTTAAGTGAAGCTAGAGAGAGGGTGTAGGGGCTCTGGAGGAGATGGTACCTATGATGTTTGGCTGCTGAACTCTACCTAGTAAAGTGGATGGGCACCACTGGTCCTTATTCATCCCCTAAATTTCTCAAATGCTACTTTCAAGCACCATATCCTGGGATCTTGCCACTGCAAGCATTTTAATCTAAGTGAAAGGGTAATGTTAACATGGCATCACTGGACGTATGACTTCATGGTGCTGGTTATCAGGTAGAGCAGATGAAGTTCTCGTGAACTCTGTGGATATATGCTCAAGACAAAGGCAAGCCATCTAGATGGAGGACATTGGCTGTGATCTGGATGTGCCATTGCCTAAAAGACACCACATGGAAATGGCAACCATTCAAAATCCATACTGGCTTGGCCGTCACCCAGACACATATGTCTCTGTTTCAGCAGTGTGTACATGCTGGTGCATCCAGCCTTTTCCAGGGCAACTTTGTTTGGGACCTTGACCAACCAGGTGATGTTCAGGATGCGTTGGAGGCAACACATGCGAAAAGCATTGAGCTTTTGCTCTTTTTGGGAACGCGAAGTCGAGGACTCGCTGTTATGCAAGGGGATGCTCACGATATAGGCTCAGTAGATCTGAATCTTTGTGTGCTCAGTCAGCTTGCCGTTGTTCCATGCTTTCTTTGTCAGTCTCGACATAGTGGTAGCTGCTTTGCCGATCTGCTTGTTGAGATTTGTGTCAAGTGAGAGGGTGTCTGAGATAGTTGAGCCCAGGTACACTAAGTTATGGACGACATCCAGTCTATGATCATTTACTCCTAATGGCTGGGGGGAAAGACAACATACTACCGTCTTATGACTTTTGTCTTTAAAATAATTGTAACCCCAAAGTCTTGGCAGGCATTGCTGAAGCGAGTCATGAGTTTCTTTGGTTCCTCAGCAAAGTGTGCGGTTACTGCTGCATCGTCTGAAAAGAGAACGTTTCTGCGGACATTCAAACTTGGGAAGGATTTTGAAAACGCCATCTCTAATAACCAAATCAAAAGTCTTTGTATGGGTTATGAAGGCAATGAAGAGTGGCTACCTTTGATCTTCACACTTCTCCTGAAGTTGCTTGAGGAGGAAGATCATGTCTATTGCAGATCTATCGGCATGGAAACTGCACTGTGATTTAGTGTAGACTTGTTCTGCAAGTACCAAGAGCCTCTTCAGTGCTACTAGTGCAACGACTTACCCAGCAACACTAATGAGAGATATGCCGCAACAAGTGTTGCAAATGCTTCTGGTGCATTTGTTTTTGTATAGTGTGATGACGTTAGCGTCCTGCATGCATTGTCGTACTTCTCCTCACTCCAACAGAGGCAGAGGATTTCATGCAACTGGATGATGTGTGTCCTTTTACAGCACTTCAATACTTTGGCAGTAATACCATCTTCTCCAGGTGCCTTGCCAAAGGCAAGAGAGTCCAGGGCTTTGATGAGTTCATGTATGGCTGGTTCTCTGCCAAGCTCTTCCAGTTCTGGTAGGCACTCTATGGAATTCAGGGTGTCTTCTGTGACTACATTTCCCTTTGCAAACAGGGCTAGTGCTCCATCTCTTCTTCTCTGTCTCGAATCACCTCCTCAATAGCTCATTTCAAAGGGTCAATTTTCTTTTGCGTTGGACCCAATGCCTGCTTGATGCCATCATACATCACCTTGCAGTTACCATGTCTGCTGCAATCATAATCTTGAAGGAGAGCTGAAGCCAAAAGTTGTTGGCGCAGTGGCTGGCATTTGCTGGAATTTGTCGTAAGCAGCATGGAGAACTGGAAGGTTCTGCTTACTGGGACTGGTTTTGTTAGCTGTCAGGGAATTTCTCTTAGCATCGATGACTGGTATAATTTTCTTCTGAGTTGGCTTCGAACCATTCAGTTGACTTGCCGGTCTTTTGCTAAAGGTGGACATTGCAGCATTGTAGACTAGGTAGCGTCTCTGAAGTGTTCCCATCGTTCTTGGGCATTTTCAGTGGTGGACCAGGTAGAATGTCCTCCAATATACGTGCATACGTCACTTTTACATGATTGCGTATTTTGCTTGTGTTGATGCAAGGTTTGCCCTCATTTTTTGTGCAGTGCAGTCTCTTTGCATGAAACTTCACCATGCTTCACACCAGAGAGTGGTCAGTGTCACATCTGCGCCCTAATAGCTGAAAATGATGTTGACGCTGGAAAGGTTGACATGTCTTCTGATAATCAGGTTGATCTGATGCCAGTGTTTGGATTGCGGGTGTCTCCAAGAGACTTGATGATGAGGCTTCATGTTAAAAAGGTGTTACTGAATCACAACCCATGACAGCAAAGCTCTAGCAGGTGCTGGCTATTCCTGTTCTTTTTTTCAGTGCCAGACTGACCCAAGCAGGTGGGCCAAGAGTTGTGATCAACACCTAATATTACTTTGATATCGCCGGCAGTGAACAGTAGTTCTTTGTCATGAATTCTCCTTATAGCAGTACTGAGTTTGTCATAAAACTTGTCTTTTGCCTATGCTGTGAATGACAAAGTTGGTGCATAGGCACTAAATAGACTGACCAGTCCTGAGGATATCTGGAGTCGGAGAGACAGGATGCACTCTGTTCCTTCTGCTGGTGGGGTTATCGGTCCCAGAAAGCTGTTTCTAACTGCTAATACCACCCCATGTTCTCTGACCTTGTCTGATGGCTTGCCTTGCCAGAAAAGGGGGAAGTCTCTCTCATTTACAGATCCTGTTTCTGGGAGCCTGGTTTCTTGAAGGGTGACGATGTACATCTGCATTCTGCTCAGTTTTCTGTTAATCACAGCTGTCGTGCGAGCATCATTTACTTCCTGCAGGTCATCTAAAGAGCTTGTCTCATTGTTCTTATGTTCCATGTGGCAGAATTCAGAGTGGGTGTATATTTTTTTTCTATTGGCAGGTGCAAAGTTGTCGATATGCTTGTCAGTTTTGACCCTAAACCCCACGAAACTAGTTATAGGCAAAGGACTGTGATGGGAAAGTACATTACAGGCTGGTGGCTGTCCAGCTTAACCTTCGCCAGACCTCGTTTTTAAACTCACACGGAAGAGCTCCTGGGTGACCAGTCACCCATGGTTTTTACATAGACATTTCCCTTACTACGCCTCGCCAGATTTCGTGGGTGACCAGTCACCCATGGTTTTTACATAGACATTTCCCTTACTACGCCTCGCCAGATTTCGTGGGTGATCAGTCATCCATGGTTTTCAAATAGATCAGACAGCTAAGCATCATATAATTTTGAGACAGTAAAGCTGAATCTGAAAAGGTGATGTCTTAGAATCAATGTGTGTTGCGTTGATTATGATGTTAGAAATAAGAGCTCATTCATTTGATTTGAAAGTGAAAGGTTTACTAGCACCCATGTAAACTGAAATAGACTGACAAAGAAACTCTCTCACACACACACACACACACACACACACACACACACACACACACACACACACACACACACACACACAAAGAGAGAGAGAGAGAGAGAGAGAGAGAGAGAGAGAGGAGAGAGAGAGAGAGAGAGAGAGAGAGAGAGAGAGAGAGAGAGAGAGAGAGAAGAGAGAGAGACAAGGCAAGGCAAGGCAAGGCAAGGCAAAGTATTTTATTCGAGGATAATAGATAAGCACTCATGTGCTTTTTTACATCCAGTCCCCGCCCTTTTCAGGGATACATCAAGATGAAAAGATACTAAACAATAAAATTTTACGCAGTACCAAGCAACACACAAGAACAAGGACACTATATATAATAAGGTAATAAAAATGCACTCGATCAGAAGACAAAATCAGAAGTCACAATAAAAAGATTTTGATTATGGAAGAATAGAAAAGTGTTAATAGGTAAAGAGCAAACAAGAGAACAAGATGAAATAAACAACTGGAAACATCAATCCACCACCATCTATCAAAAGTTATACATGTGATATAAATCATACATTTGGATAAACGGGGGGAAACTTTTTTTTAACTAATATTGGAGGGGGGGGGGGGGAGAGATACTGCCAATAAAAATAAAAAAAGAGAGAGAGAGAGAGAGAGAGAGAGAGAGAGAGAGAGAGAGAGAGAGAGAGAGAGAGAGGAGAGAGAGAGAGAGAGATAACAAATACACTATATGTTTTTAGCATTAACACAGTATATTTTTAGCATTCTAAACAAAATATATATTTCCTAAATATGCGGTAAATGGCATCAGATAGCAACTTTCTGAGGAAAAAATTAAAACACAGATAATCAAGATCATAAATTCTTTGATATCTTTATCAATTTCTCCATGAATTTTTCAGTCAGACTCAAACTGGTGTGTTCATAACAGAAGCCCCCCAAAACGTTCAACATGTGCAAAAGCCAAAAAGCAAAATAACAATTGTACCTGCTGATATCAATCATAGGTAAGGAAAGAAATCATGTACATTTAAGAACAGAACAAACTATACAAATCAGTGCACATTTGCACGCGTACACACGCACACACACATATGATATACACACTTGCAAAATACTAGAAATATGATTCTGAACTGTTAGAATGCACAAAATACTAAGAAGAAATTCAAATCTGAACTATCTGTACAGATAGTATCCTACATTTCATTACTGAATGTCTTGGATAAGATAACAACAAATAAAAAATATTTAAAAAATCAAACAAAAACAGTAGAAAATATTTTCATTCTCATGAAGGACATCAGTACCAGTTTAGAGCTGAGACAAACATTTACCAGCATCAATAGGGAGCTGCTAAAACTGATTTTGTTCTTGTATTTGTTGCCCCTTGGCTCAATGATTGCTGGGAGTGGGAGGTGTTACTCTTGGCAGTTCTTCACCACCAGGTGCTTGGATGATAGTAACCTCTGTCTCCAGCATCAGACTGCAGTCTGGGCAGATTTGCATAGCGTGATTTCGACATATCCAGTTTTGGCAGTTAATGCAGGAACCTGTTGTTTTGCAATCAGCCTTCCAGTGGCAGAAGCCACAGCGGCCTTGTGCTTTCTTTTGTTTCTTTGGACTTTGGCTGGTGGTGGACATTCTTGTAGCAGATATAGAGGACTTCTTCGCAGTTGCTGCAGAACGTAGTAAAAGTCTTATGATTTTAGCCAACCTCCATGTGTAAAACAACCTTAAGAAAATTAACAACTACTATCAAACAGAAAAATGTTTCACTTACTGCTCACACAGTTGCTCAGGCCTTCTAGAATGCTGTTGCAGGAAAGGATGAGTGACTGTCAGCTTTCCTTATTTGTACCATTACCTATTCTTGCTGACTCGGGCCTAAACCAATCAACTCAAAATAGAAATGTCCAGAAAAATTCTTGCTGACTCGGCCTAAACCAATCAACTCAAAATAGAAATGTCAAAAAAAAATTCTTGCTGACTCAGGCCTAAACCAATCAACTCAAAATAGAACTGTCCAGAAAAACACTTGCTGATTCAGACCAATCAACTAAAATAGAAATATTTAGAAGAAAGGATTCAGCAAAGGACATGCCATACTACAAGTTTGGTTGAATAGAAGACTAAACTTGAGCAAGCTCTCTCAGGTGTTAATCACATGACTGTCTCAAGTGAGCAAGGCACACTTGCTAACCCTCCAGCTATCCTACTAGGTCTACAAGGACTACACAAAAGATCCTTACTGCGGACCTGGTTGACAAAGGCAATGGAAGACAAAAGCCCAGCCACCAGCCCGGGGGCTAAAGTAGGTCAAGAAGCCTACATGTCTCTGAGTTGACTACTCAAGTTTGTTTGGTCCCAAGGAGATAGGTCTACTGGCCACCCAAGGAAAGTGCTTCCTCAAGCACAATAAAATGTATGGGTGACCAGCCACCCACGAGCCCTAGCGTGTGTAGGAAAGGGGTGCAGTCTATAAAAGGTATGGGTGACCAGCCACCCACGAGCCCTGGCGTGTGTAGGAAAGGGTTGCAGTCTATAAAAGGTATGGGTGACCAGCCACCCACGAGCCCTGGCGTGTGTAGGAAAGAGCTGTGGTCTATATAAAAAGTATGGGTGACCAGCCACCCACGGTATCTGGCGAGGGTTATACAACATTTTTATGGTCTAATTACTCCTTTATTTACAAACATAAAATCTTCATATTCGGTAGAATTATGTACAAATATATAATAAACAAAGTCATAAAATTTGAGCTTGATAAAATTAAAACTGACAAAGTTATGATCATTTAACTGAGAGTCTGGGTAATTTTTCACCCACGGTGTCTGGCGAAGGTTAAAGCGGGCGGCAGCTGCCCAGTGAGATGCGATGATCTCCCCCACCGCCGGAAACAGCACCTGACACATGACTCTATACTAATTAAATATGCAGACTTATAGCTGTTACTCTGCTGCTTTCCAGAGCGCAAAGCCTGGGTAAGTACGAACGGAGGGCAAGCTGTTATCCACGCAGCAGACCCCCTCTCCACATCACTGGAATGGTCCATTGGAAAGGCAAACGCCGATACACATGGTCCCAGTGCCGTGGTAGGAGTTGCCACAATGTTGCTGTATACAGCTTCAGACTGCCTTGGGGAGTCAGACTCCAGATTGTCCTCAGGGTTGATTCCCGAAGCCTCTCCAATGAGTCAATATGGCTACAAAACAGAGGAGGGTTGAAACCAGAGTTTTCCTTCTCCTATACGTAGATGAACTTTCTTCCCAGATTCAGGAGCTTAATCTACTCACATAACACAGGAAGTACTGGCTTACATGGTTACCAGTAGCTGAGAAGACCTCTGTCCTGCAAACCGGATAGACTACAAAAATCGGCATAAATATATGATACAAAAAAGGCGGGCTTTCAAATTTTTATGGTCAAAATTGATGGAGAGAGAGAGAGAGAGGGGGGGGGGGTACAGAGACAGAGAGAGAGACACACACACAGAGAGACAGAAAGTTAAATCGAGTCTAATTCTTTTAATTCGAAGATAATGAATAATACTCAAGAGTTGTATTTTACATCAAATACCCGCCCTTATCAGGGGTAGGATCAAAATGAAAAAAACATCTAAGCAGCAACAACAATAATACACCAAATAACAAGAACAGCGACA
>CM060326.1:42390669-42393169 GCA_030674155.1 Stramonita haemastoma | reverse complement strand
CAAGTGTGTGTGAGTAAGTGTGCGTGTGTGTGTGTGTGTTTGTGTGTGTGTGTGTGTGTGTGTGTGTGTGTGTGGTGTGTGTGTGTGTGTGAGTGAGTATGTGTGTATATGTGTGTGTATGTGTGTGTGTGTTTGTGTGTGTGTGTGTGTGTGTGTGTGTGAGTGAGTATGTGTGTATATGTGTGTGTTTGTGTTGTGTGTGTGTGTGTGTGGTGTGTGTGTGTGTGTGTGGTGTGTGTGTGTGTGTGTGTGTGTGTGTGTTTGTGCGAGTAAGCGTGTGTGTTTGAGTGTTTGCGCGCGAGCGCGAATCTTTGTGTATGTGTGTTGTGTGTGTGTGTGTGTGTGTGTGTGTGTGTGTGTGGTGTGTGTGTGTGTGTGTGTGTGGTGTGCGCGCGCGCGCGCGCGAGTGTGTGTGTGTGTGTGTATGTGTATTTGTGTGTATGTGTGTGTTTGTGTGTGTTTGTCTGTGCGTGGTTAAAAGTACCCTGACTGGATGTGTGCGGGTACACCCAAAGCAATTTATATGCCTTTGCAATCAACACTTCGTATGTTCTTCAACACATATTTTGGTGCACTAAGGAACACCTCTTGAACTCATCAGAGCTAAAGAAAAGTGTATGAACATTTTTGGAACTATACTTTAGTGTGTGTGTTTTGTCATAATCTTTCAAAGTGTACTGTTTTTCTAGCCTTTGTTGCAATGTGATCAATTACGATGTCAGATGAAGTTCCAAAACCTCGATTGTTTCCTTGTGCTCAATTAGCTCATGAAACAATTTTGATACTGCTAGATTATTCGAGTTAGCACCTTGGTTAAATTAAACAGGGCCATGTTTTCTTTCTCTGTTGATAGTGGTAAACTATCTGATAGCTAGCATTCAATTTTCCATCGTATTCAGATCAAATAAAACCTTCTTACATAATTTAGATATCTTTGTGAAGTAGACTTCTTAAAAAGTTGCATTCCTTTACATGCATATATTATTAGCATACTGATCTAGAACCATGTGGTCTGAAAGTACTTAAGGAAGATCTTAAATGAGAATATTGTATAAAGGAAATTGAAACAAGGGTACGTGGAGATGAAGAGTTGATTCCTTTCCTAGTTTGCATCTGACATAAAAGTTTTAATAAAGTAGTACAAATGGTCAGATAGCCCAGTGGATTTCAGTAAAGCAAACGTTTACACCAAACGTGGTCATACACCTTTTTAACACCAAAAAAGCTGTTAAAATACTTTTCCTGCATGAAAACTGATGTTAGATTTGGGTTGTAGGTTAAGGAAGATGTTCCACTATTGACCTGCCTCTTTTTTTTTTTAATCCTACCTGATTTACAGGAATAAGTTTTATCATTTTCACAGGAATAAAAAAAAGTCTGTGTGAGACTTTTTCTCCGTAAATTTGCAATTATGTGATGTCAACGGAATTGGTTTGTAAGTTTCTTTACTGTTTTTTGTTTCCCTGATTTTAGTATTGGTACAACTATTGAATTTTCCCTTAACTGAGGTATATTTCTAGAGATCCAGCAGTTCTGGAAAAGATCATGCAATAGCACAATACGAAATTAATGTCTGAAAGATGTTTTAACATTTCCTTATACACAACATCCGCACCAAGAAACCTTTTTTATTCTTAAGGGATATTACTGCTGCTTTAATTTCATACAAAGTAGTGGATGCAATAAACCATGCATCAGTTCTGAGGAAGTGATCTAAGTACGTTGGGTTTAACTCTTCAACTTCCGTGTAAGATTTACATGAAGATGATAAATGTTAAGATCTACTGTTTCCAGAGAACATATTTGCAAACTTTTCTTTTTCCATATCAAATGGGAAATTTATGGGCAATTCAGCTGTTATTGGATAAGCTTGTAAGTTAGTTCCCTTTTACATCTCATTCATTTTTGTAAACCTTGTAAAAATCTTTTTTGTCCAATATTTCTTTAGAACAGTATGATGACCAGGTTTTTTTGGTGCTTTTATGAGATTACATTCAGTATTTCCTGTTCAGCAGCTTTCTGACATAAGTCTGACCACCATATTATTGCTCGAGTGATCACTTGTAGATACAGTTTTCAGTTTTGGTATTGACTGATCAGCTTCGGCTCAGACTGATTCTCTGAATTTATTGAATATGGCATCAACATTTTCATATTCATGGCTGGTAAAATCTTGACAGCTAAGAAGATTAAATAAGGGATTCTGATGTGATTTTTTATTATCATATCTCGGAATGATACCACTTGCATGAATTTTGTAATCTCTGTCTTATCTGAGATTGTTATTATGATAGGCCAGGCCATTGGTCTCTTCCTATGCTATTTTTTAAATAATTATTTTCTCTATAAACAAGATGGAAAAAGTTCGGGCGATATTAAGCTGAGATCAATATCTGTCACCCTATGAGTGGAAACACCAGCAATTCTTGTTATAGATACATCATTAAGAAGATAAAAAGGATTGTCCATTATATTTTCTACGAGTCAGTTACTTGAAACT
>CM060326.1:42360771-42378271 GCA_030674155.1 Stramonita haemastoma | reverse complement strand
AGAGAACGTATATTTCCTGACGCATTTACTGATGTCTAATTTTGGATTTCGTCAGGACCACGTTTTGAACCTCAGGGGTCAAATTCAAGAATTCATTAAACATTTGAAGAGACGGGGAACGCTATTGCCAACATGCACTGCATACACAATGAGCATGTGTACATGGCACTGCGTTTGCACAATGAGCACAATTATTTCCACGTCTCTGTGTTTGCTTCATTCAATGTGTGGTGTGTGTGTGTGTGTGTGTGTGTGTGTGTGTGTGTGTGTGTGTGTGTGTGTGTGTGTGTGTGTGTGTGTGTGTTGTGTGTATCTGTGTGCGTGTGTGCGTGTATGGGTGTGTGTGCGTGTACGGGTGTGTGTGTGTGTGTGTGTGTGTGTGTGTGTGTGTGTGTGCGCGTGTGTGTGTGTGTGTGTGTGTGCGTGTGTGAGTGTGAGTGAGAGAGAGAGAGTGTGTGTGTGTGTGCGTGTGTGTGTGTGTGTGTGTGTGTGTGTGTGTGTGTGTGTGTGTGTGTGTGTGTGTGTGTGTGTGTGTGTGTGTAAGTGTGTGTGCGCGTGTACACATGTGTGTGTTGCTGTTGTTGTCTTTGATTTTACGTTTGTTCACCCTCAGAGTTAGCTTTGTGTGTATCTTTTCATGCATCATCCATGGGTACTTATAAAGAGATAGGTATTTTGCCTTTGGACATATATCGACAACTGGCTATGGTTAAATATCTCGTACGTTGTTCAAAACAAGAAAGCAATGTAGACACCAAAATTGGTATAAGATCTGATGTCAACTTCCCCAAAAGAGCACATACTATTCGTTCTGTTATCACGGTTAGAACTTATACTTCTCTTTTATTTGACAAGGCATAATTATGTCCCATAAAAATAACTAAGTCAAAGATTAGCATCTCATCTTGCTCACCATGGGAGCTTCAGAGAGCTAATTTCGACTTTAATTATTCTCCTTTAACCAAAAAGGTAACGAAAATATTCTTAGCGCGTCAGTAAAAGAACACATACAAACTACATATCCAGAGCAGCTAAAAAATTACACTGACGGTTCACTTTTGAGCGACAACGAGGCGGGAGCAGCGTTTGTCATTCCATCATTGAAAGTAGAAAGACCATTTCATATTGGGAACAATCGAACTATTTTTACAGCTGAGTTATCTGCCATTTTGATGACTTTATATTTTCTTCTAGATTTCGGCAAAGATATATTTCAAACGCTTTTTGGGGTTGATTCCAAGTCGGTTTTACTCGCTCGTAAAAATTCCAGTTCAAAAGTAAGACAAGATCTCGTAACTGAGATTGGACATCTGATTCATTTTCTGATGTTACGAGGCACCTGTGTTACCTTTTGCTGGATTCCTTTGCATTGTGGTATCTACTTTAATGAGATAGTTGACAAATTAGCAAAATGTGGAGCAAAGCACACTGATGGGCCCTGCAGCATTAATGTCCCCCTAATCCGTTCATGAGGGCTATAGCATGTTACAAATTGTAAAAAGAAACAAAGTATTGGTTCTCACCAGAATGATGGTGAAACCCATTTATCATCTTTTGATAAGATCAAATGCCGTAACCTGTATGAATATAGAAATGTTGTATCTCTTATTTATAGGTTCAAGTTCAATGCTTTTGTATCTATTTTTTTTAAAAAGCAACATGTACCGTGGCGAAAATATTACCATAGCTAACATTCTTTTAGAATGAAGAGATTTGAAAAACCTTTTACCTGTTTTCACATACGTTTGCTTTGAGAAAATTCTAAAAGACGTTCCTTTAGTGAAAGAAATTGCATTGTCATTAAGTCATATTCCTATTATCAGGTCCTTATAGTATAATGAAATTTTTTGCTAGTTATATGAATTGCAAAGTTACTGTTTAAACTGGTTTTTTCTTTCTTTTTATTCTTCTTCTTCTATGGTTTTATTTTTGGTTCTTATAGTTGTTTAATGCAGAAAATTAGCTACGTGCTCATCCCAACCCACCCAGCCCCCTAACCCCCATACACACACTCACTCACACCTGTACACACTTTCCTCTCTGATATCACTATTTTAGTGGAAGAACGTTAAACTGAAGAACTAACACACGCACTCGCGCGCGCGCACGCACGCACGCGCGCACGCACGCACACACACACACACACACACACACACACACACACACACACACACACACACACACACACACACACACACACACACACACACACACACACACACACACACTTATGTAGTATTATTCCCTTCTATTCAGTGTCTGTAACACTAACGAGACATTAACTAAAGGATGGCTAAACAACATCTCTGACAGCCTTCACAACCAGCGTAAATCGTACAGAATCTTCACCTTACGCTGTTTGCGGCTGCAGAAGACTTGCTTCTTCAAAGATCTTCACCATGCAATAAACTTTTACCTGCAAGTACACTCTAATCATGTTTTCACACACACACACACACACACACACACACACACACACACACACACACACACACACACACACACACACACACACACACACACACAAACCCTCCCTCTCCTCCTTATCAACTCCCAGCATGCCACACCCCTTCCCCCTCCCCAGTCCTGACGCTTCCCTCCACACCAATGTTCACCTGTCATCTGAAGACCCCTCTACACAGCAGAACAATGCACCTTTACTTTCACCTTACACTGTTGTCTGTCATTGTCACAGTAAACATGCTCTACAAGCAACTCATTGCTGCAAACCTCACCGTCTTCAACATGCAAATATAAATACAAACACTGGAATCTCAGCTTTTGCAGACAAAACAACAAACAGATCACAAGGCCCAAGATGTCTCTTATTCAGACATCAGAATAAAACCTCCATAAAAATCATGAAACAAGCAGTTTTCAATCAAACCAATGAACTACACAACGGCCACAAAACCCAGCCACGCACACACACACACACACACACACACACACACACACACACACACACACACACACACACACACACACACACACACACACACACACACACAAACACTCACATACACACACACACAGGCACCAAACTATTCATTCACACTCCACAATCGCACATCACAATACTGTTCCCACCAGCACACAATGACCTACTCTTAAGCAGAACAAGATTTCACGTGTGCCCAAGATGTTCTGTGTGCATTCCCACACGGCCTCGGTTTATAGTTTATAGTCTCATCGAAGTACTTTTGGAGAGAGTGGAGTCAGCACTGATGTAAACTCCAGGGGAAAGTCCCCTCGTATGGGAATTGAACCTGGTTGTCAAATTGTGAGGGCAATGTTCTGACCACTAGGCTATATGTGGTCAAATGATTTTATGAACCTTGTGATTGTTTTTTACCTTTCCATCTTCATTTGTTTCCATTTATCAAATGTTATACATTGCACACAACAGAACATTGCCAACTGATATCCTCTTTGCCTAGTAAGTGAAGGCTGTCTCTATCTTTTGCTGTGCTTAAACTAGTCTCTCTCTCTCTCTCTCTCTCTCTCTCTCTCTCTCTCTCTCTCTCTCTCTCTCTCTCTCTCTCCTCTCTCTCTCTCTCTCTCTCTCTCTCCTCTCTCTCAGAAAGGATATTTATTTTGTTAACTACTTCTTTTGTTCCAGAATTATACATTAATATCATATTGATGTATCCAAGAGTGTGGTTATACTTCTAATACGTGTTTGTTTTTTAGCTTTTTAGTTTTTATTTGTTCATTTTGTTTCCTTTTTTCTTTGTGTGAAAACTTACTGAAACCCAAAGTTCTAGCACAGCCTTATTATCTGCCCTCCTCCCTGTATGTCATGTTTCTTACCTCAAAGAAGTGGCCAAGAAAACAGGGTCCTTGAGTAGCTACTTTAACATAAACAATGCAACTAATAAAGAAAAAGATAACATTGCTAGCATACTATTTAATGATGGAAATGAGTTTCATTTGTTTGGCTTGGCTGAATCCTGTCTCTCTTCAAATAATTATATCGGATGCAGACATCCACATTCCAGAATACCAAATATTTGGTCAAGATCACTTCAAACCAAAAACTACAAGCGACTTATGCTGGGTGGAGTGGATGCAGGGACCATAATCGTGTCTGCTTTACTTGGTTTAAAAGGGGTATGAAAATTGCTTAACCCATTCAAGCCAGCTGTTAATATTTATAGAGGCTTCATAAAATCCATTCCCCACAGTAACTTTCCTGTTTGTGTTGAGATTTTTATTTTTAGATGAACAAAGCAAGTGATTGTGGTCACAAGCTGTTGTTTTCAGTGAACACCCTTTCAGATTTTGCTGGAGGCTCATATTTTCATGGCATAAGGTGCCTCTTTTTAGGCCTTTTGTTTTAAATCAAAAAGCACATGTGCTTGCCCGAGTAGGACTGTGGAGAGGGGAGAGGATGGATATCATAGTTGTATTTCTTGGTTTAAATTCATTTCCTGTTTGGGTTGTGTCTTGTTTTTTCGTTAGTATGCACCATCATTTTATTGGAGAGGGGAGTAGAGGTATGGGTATATAAGTGTGTGTGTGTGTGTGTACGTGTGTGTGTGTGTGTGTGTGTGTGTGTGTGTGTGTGTGTGTGTGTGTGTGTGTGTGTGTGTGTGTGTGTGTGTGTGTGTGTGTGTGTGTGCGTGTGTTTTTTTTCAAATACAGGATACACACAACCTTTCATTGTGTCACTTTTCCTTCTGTTTAAGTCAGTTTATTCTGGCTTTTATACTGCACGTACTAAGGCATCCAAAGAAAAAGCACTTTGTGTGAAGACTAGACTCTTGACTTCAAAAACATGTGATTCTGCACAAATTTGGTATGTTTGCACTTTTTCATCAAACACGGTACCTGTCAGCCCTTTGTCATCAGCTGGCTTCTAAACCCTAATATACATTCAGGGGTCAATACTGTGGGAACCCAAGCAATCCTCATTTGATGATCATTTCTCGTGACTAGCTAATACTGCTCTATGTCTTTAATCCCTTGAACATCTACACAGTGCCATTGTTTTATATTTTAGAAATAAATCTGTGAAAATCAGAAGACTTATTTACTGATTTGCAGTATATAGAAAATACTACATGACCTGGACAATAAGGAGGTAGTGTAGCGTTTAGCCTCTAGTCATTATCAATATCAGGTATTATAGATCAAAAAAGAAACCTCAGTAACAAAAGGCAATTACAAAGACAAGACTGCTGTAGGCAGATTTACAGGTACATGCGTGCATGGAAATGCTCAATTTACATTATCATTGTTTGTGAAAGAAGAAGCCAGTGAAGGTGTTGCGATAGAAGACTGGTGTATTGAGATTTGTTTGCAAGAGCACGTCAAGCAGTGGTGTTTTGTCTGATGTGTGTGGACTGTATGGAGGAAGCTGGCAGACTTGCTATGGTTTGCCTCTGATTTTTTTATGGAGACAGTCATCAGAAGCTGTATACCTTTTGAAATCCATTCAAGGCATAAAGTATGCTAAGAACAGCAAACGCAGTTAATACTTTATTTAAAGTAATAATATCCATTTTGTGTTATCTTATTTCGAGAATAAGAGAATAAACACTCCTGAGCTCTTTTACATCTTGTTCCCCTTGGGTGTTTTTTGTAAATTTTAATATATATCCCTGCACACAATAACCTACTTTTCCAAAGGTAGAACAGGTTGTAATGTGTCGGCAATAAGATACAATTGAGTGCGTGCATGCCTGCGTATTGTGTGTGTGTGTGTGTGTGTGTGTGTGTGTGTGTGTGTGTGTGTGTGTGTGTGTGTGTGTGTGTGTGTGTGTGTGTGTGTGTGTGTGTGTGTGTGTGTGTGAGTGTTGACAGAGAGAGAGGGGAGAGAGGGAGAGAGAGAGTTATTTTAAGTTATAAAGTAATAAAGACATCGTTTTGACAGTGGGCTGTTTCCATGATCCATGATGTTGATGTCTACCTTCATTTGATTCTTGTCTCATGAGCAGATGGAGCAGAGGAACTCTGAGCACCACAGCGGATCCAGTTAAGAAACTCTCTTCTGAATTTGGTTCCAGTCAGGCAGTAGAGGACGAAATTGACAGCACTGTTGATGGACCAAAATTGATAAACTATTGCCTGCACCAAACTACCCCTCGCTTCTGCATCTGGGGGTTCATTTTCATCATGATGAACGTAAACAATCCACACTACTCTCGCATGATGTGGCAGGGTTAAAGCCAGAAAAGCACAGGATATTGCCAAAATCATGACGGTTGTTCTGTAGGAGGTTTTCCTCCGACTGTCAGTGCTGTGCACAGTGCTGGCGTTTGACTCATTGTGTCCACTTATGGAAGAAGAAGAAGACACTGCTTTAAACAGACTGACAGACAAAATAATGTCGCAGACAATCATGCAGACACCAGGAATGAAGGAAGACACAATCAAATCTATCAGGTTGAAATAATTATAGTAGAATTCTTGATAAATGCCTTTTATGGTATGGCATCCTCTATTCTCTGAGACATCAAGTCCAATTAGCAGGTGGAAAGTAAAAGCAAACATAACAAGAACAAGAGTTACTATGACAATCCACGTTCGTCGTACAGTGCACATAACTCGCATTCTGTGTGGCCACAGAACCGCCATTGTTCTCTGCACTGTCACACAGGTCACCAGCCAGGCAGACGTATAACTACTGAGATAGACCAGGAAGTTGCGAATCTTACAGATGGCGGCATGTAAAGTGACAATGTCCACCGCAAAAACATACCAAATCCATTGACGTGGTAGTGCTGTATAAAGGAAGATAAGATCACACACAGCAAGGGATATAAGAACAGCATGCTGAGAAGAGTTGTGGTCCTTTATTCGCCGCATGATGCAGATGGTGGCGATGTTTCCAAAGCTTCCCAACAGAAAATACACGGAAGGCATGATTTCCAGATGATCACAGCCACTTGGTATTCAAAGTAATCACTGTAGGAACTTCCTTCTGTCCTGTCTGTGATGTTGTCTCTTTGTTCATTGTTGTCATTTGAAAAGTTGTTCATACTTGACTATACAAGAAAACCTGTTCTGATATCTGCTCTGTGAATATAGAAAAAAAAGAGGGAACAGAGAGAGATTTATTGCTTGATTAATTGATGGATAACCTTTTCCTCTACAATCATATGCAAGCATTTACATACTTTTTTTCATCCACCCCTTGTCCTGAGTATGGATTATCATAATAATTCTAATCAACAATTTTAAGTGAACCTAGAGAGAGGGTGTAGGTGCACTGGATGAAATGGTATCTATGATGTTTGACTGCTGAACTCTACCTGGTAAAGTGGATGGGTACCACTGGTCCTTATTCATCCCCTAAATTTCTCAAATGCTACTTTCAAGCACCATATCCTGGGATCTTGCCACAGCAGGCGTGTTAATCTAAGTGAAGGGGTGATGTTAACATGGCATTACTGGGCGTATGGCTTCATGATGCTGGTTATCAGGTAAAGCAGATGAAGTTCTCTTGAACTCTATGGATATATGTTCGAGACCAAGGCAAGTTATCTAAATGGAGGACATTGGCTGTGATCTGGATGGGCCATTGCCCAAAAGACACCACATAGAAATGGCAACCATTCAAAATCTATACTGGCTTGGCCGTCACCCAGATATATATGTCTCTGTTTCAGCAGCGTGTACATGCTGGTGCATCCAGCTTTTTCCAGGACAACTTTGTTTGGGACCTTGACCATCCAGGTGATGTTTGGGATGTGTTGGAGGCAACACATGTGGAAAGCATTGAACTTTTGCTCTTGTTGGGAACGCGAAGTCAATGACTCGCTGTCAATCAGGGGGGTGCTAATGACAGAGGCTGTAGATCTGGCTCTTTGTGTGCAGTCAGCTTGCTGTTGTTCCATGCTTTCTTTGTCAGTCTTGGCACAGTGGTAGCTGCTTTGTTGATCTGCTTGTTGAGCTTTGCGTCAAGTGAGAGGGTGTCTGAGATAGTTGAGCCAAGGTACACAAAGTTATGGACGACATCCAGTCTATGATCATTTATGCTAATGGCTGGGGGTGAAGACAACATACTACTGTCTTATTATTTTTGTCTTCAAGTCAATGGTAATCCCAAAGTCTTGGCAGGCATCGCTGAATCGAGTCATGAGTTTCTGTGGGTCCTCAACTAAGTGTGCGGTTACTGCTGCGTCGTCTGAAAAGAGAACATTTCTGCGGACATCCAAACTTGGGAAGGATTTTGAAAACGCCATCTCTAATAACCAAATCAAAAGCCTTTGTGTGGGCTATGAAGGCAATGAAGAGTGGCTACCTTTGATCCCCACACTTCTCTTGAAGTTGCTTGAGGAGGAAGATCATGTCTATTGCAGATCTATTGGCATGGAAACTGCACTGTGATTTAGTGTAGACTTGTTCTGCAAGTACCTAGAGCCTCTTCAGTGCTACTAGTGCAACGACTTACCCAGCAACACTAATGAGAGATATGCCGCAACAAGTGTTGCAAATGCTTCTGGTGCATTTGTTTTTGTATAGTGTGATGACGTTAGCGTCCTGCATGTATTGTCGTACTTCGCCTCACTCCAACACAGGCAGAGAATTTCATGCAACTAGATGATGTGTGTCTTTTTACAGCACTTCAATACTTTGGCAGTAATACCATCTTCTCCAGGTGCCTTGCCAAAGGCAAGAGAGTCCAGGGCTTTGATGAGTTCATGTATGGCTGGTTCTCTGCCAAGCTCTTCCAGTTCTGGTAGGCACTCTATGGAATTCAGGGTGTCTTCTGTGACTACATTTCCCTTTGCAAACAGGTCAGAGTAGTATTCTACCTAGGCTCCATCTCTTCTTCTCTGTCTCGAATCACCTCCCCAATAGCTCATTTCAAAGGGGCAGTTTTCTTTTGCGTTGGACCCAATGCCTGCTTGATGCCATCATACATCGCCTTGAAGTTACCATGTCTGCTGCAATCATAATCTTGAAGGAGAGCTGAAGCCAAAAGTTGTTGGCGCAGTGCCTGGCAAACTGCTGGAATTTGTCGTAAGCAGCATGGAGAACTGGGAGGTTCTGCTTGCTGGGGCTGGTTTTGTTAGCTGTCAGGGAATTTCTCTTAGCATCGATGACTGGTATAATTTTCGTCTGAGTTGGCTTCGAACCATTCAGTTAACCTGCCGGTCTTTTGCTAAAGGTGGACATTGCAGCATTGTAGACTAGGTAGCATCTTTGAAGTGTTCCCATCATTCTTGGGCATTTTCAGGGGTGGACCAGGTAGAATGTCCATCAATATACGTGCATACGTCACTTTTACATGATTGCGTATTTTGCTTGTGTTGATGCAAGGTCTGCCCTCATTTTGTGTGCAGTGCAGTCTCTTTGCATGAAACTTCACCATGCTTCACACCAGAGAGTGATCAGTGTCTCATCTGCGCCCTAATAGCTGAAAATGATGTTGATGATGGAAAGGTTGACATGTCTTGTGATAATCAGGTTGATCTGATGCCAGTGTTTGGATTGCATGTGTCTCCAGGAGACTCGATGATGAGGCTTCATGTTGAAAAAGGTGTTACTGAATCACAACCCATGACAGCAAAGCTCTAGCAGGTGCTGGCTATTCCTGTTCTTTTTTTTCAGTGCCAGACTGACCCAAGCAGGTGGGCCAAGAGTTGTGATCAACACCTAATAATTATTACTTTGATATCGCCGGCAGTGAACAGTAGTTCTTTGTCATGAATTATCCTTATAGCAGTACTGAGTTTGTCATAAAACTTGTCTTTTGCCTATGCTGTGAATGACAAAGTTGGTGCATAGGCACTAAATAGACTGACCAGTCCTGAGGATATCTGGAGTCGGAGAGACAGGATGCACTCTGTTCCTTCTGCTGGTGGGGTTATGGGTCCCAGAAAGCTGTTTCTAACTGCGAAAACCACCCCGTGTTCTCTGACCTTGTCTGATGGCTTGCCCTGCCAGAAAAGGGGGAAGTCTCTCTCATTTACAGATCCTGTTTCTGGGAGCCTGGTTTCTTGAAGGGTGACGATGTACATCTGCATTCTGCTCACTTTTCTGTTAATCACAGCTGTCGTGCGAGCATCATTTACTTCCTGCAGGTCATCTAAAGAGCTTGTCTCATTGTTCTTATGTTCCATGTGGCAGAATTCAGAGTGGGTGTATATTTTTTTTTCTATTGGCAGGTGCAAAGTTGTCGATATGCTTGTCAGTTTTGACCCTAGACCCCACGAAGCTAGTTATAGGCAAAGGACTGTGATGGGAAAGTACATTACAGGCTGGTGGCTGTCCAGCTTAAAGCGGGCGGCAGCTGCCCAGTGAGATGCGATGATCTCCCCCACCGCCGGAAGCAGCACCTGGCACATGACTCTATACTAATTAAATATGCAGACTTATAGCTGTTACTCTGCTGCTTTCCAGAGCGCAAAGCCTGGGTAAGTAAGAACGGAGGGCAAGCTGTTATCCACGCAGCAGACCCCCCTCTCCACATCACTGGAATGGTCCATTGGAAAGGCAAACGCCGATACACATGGTCCCAGTGCCGTGGTAGGAGTTGCCACAATGTTGCTGTATACAGCCTCAGACTGCCTTGGGGAGTCAGACTCCAGATTTTCCTCAGGGTTGATTCCCGAAGCCTCTCCAATGAGTCAATATGGCTACAAAACAGAGGAGGGTTGAAACCAGAGTTTTCCTTCTCCTATACGTAGATGAACTTTCTTCCCAGATTCAGGAGCTTAATCTACTCACATAACACAGGAAGTACTGGCTTACATGGTTACCAGTAGCTGAGAAGACCTCTGTCCTGCAAACCGGATAGACTACAAAAATCGGCATAAATATATGATACAAAAAAGGCAATGGGCTTTCAAATTTTTATGGTCAAAATTGATGGAGAGAGAGAGAGAGGGGGGGGTACAGAGACAGAGAGAGAGAGAGACACAGAGAGAGACAGAAAGTTAAATCGAGTCTAATTCTTTTAATTCGAGGATAATGAATAATACTCAAGAGTTGTATTTTACATCAAATACCCGCCCTTATCAGGGGTAGGATCAAAATGAAAAAAACATCTAAGCAGCAACAACAATAATACACCAAATAACAAGAACAGCGACAGCAACAACAGGAACAAACAACAGACCAGAAAACAGGACAGTTAGACAATAATGATAATAAAAAAACCAAACTGCCACACACTCAGAGAACTAAGATAAGAAATAAGCAATCAAAAGACGCTAATAAGTCAGTAGAAAACAAGAAAATATATCGAGTTAGGCAACTGAAAACATCATTCCACCACCATCTATTTATAAAATAAGCCACATAAATCATGACATTATGGTAAAAGGGTGAAAGCAACCTAGCCAGTATCCTCATTAGGGTGGGGGGGGGGGGGGAGTAATACCAATAGCAATTTAATTAAAACATGTGTCGCAGATTCAAAAGACATAAAAATAAATAAATGCACACTATTTCAATTTGCATAAAGATTTACACACACACACACACACACACACACACACACACACACACACACACACACACACACACACACACACACACACTTACACACACGTACATGCACACACGCGCGCGCGCGACGCCCGTGAATGCGCCCGTGGGAATGCGCGCACACTCACAGGTTCGCGCGAACGTCATCAATAGGTTTCATGCTAAGGGAAATATATGCATATTTAAAAAAAAAATCATATAACAGAACACAGATGTGAATGTGCGTGTGTGTGTACGCGCGCGTTTGTTTGTGTAAAAGTATGTGTGTGTTTTGTGTTTGTACATGTGTGTGTGTGTGTGTGTGTGTGTATGTGTGTGTGTGTGTGTGTGTGTGTGTGTGTGTGTGTGTGTGTGTGTGTGTGTGTGTGTGTGTGTGTGTGTGTGTGTGTGTGTTTCAAATCAAGTAAAGCCAAGTCAGATCAAGTCAAGTCAATTTTTAATTTCCAAATGGTACATTGAATAAGCGTTGACTTGATTTTTTTCATCAAGCCATCTCTCTAGGAACAAAAGAGACACATAAGCATTTCACTAATATTGTTTACTAACATGATTCAACAGCGCCAAAATTAAGATATATCTGTAGATAAAAACAATCGAACAAGAGGAAACAAAACAAAAGCAAACTAGAGGAAAAAAAAAGAAATAAACTCAAAAGTCACACACACAGACACACACACAGACACACACACAAACACTATATTATATATATATATATATATATATATATATATATATATATATATATATATATATATATGTATATATATATATGCACACATACATACATACATACATACATACATACATACATACATACATACATACATACATACATACATACATACATACATACATACATACATACATACATACATACACACACACACATTCAGACAGACAGACAGACAGACAGACAGACAGACAGACATGCATACATACATACATACATACATACATACATACATACATACATACATACATACATACATACATACATACATACATACATACATACATGCATACATACATACATACATACGCGCGTAGCGCGCTTGCCGCACGAGTACGTATGCACATACGTGCGTGCACACATTTAGCTTTTAAAAATTCATAGCGTTTAACAAACAAATTATATCAGTTACATTATTATCACTAATACGAATATTTCAAGTTTTAAAAAATGCCAATCAAACCATTTATATCAGGTTACAATATATCAATACTTTCAATTCATACTTTATATGTAAAAGGAGGGGAATACCAAAAGTAAAAAAGAAAGAAAAAACAAGCAAACAGAAAAAAAAAACAATAACGATACAATATGATAATACCAATCACCACTGAAATAAAAACAAAACAGAACACTAACACAAAAAGAAGGTTGGAACAGATTGGAGGGGGGGGGGGGGGGGGGTAACAAACAGCAGACACAATTATGATAATGAAAAATGATTACACTAATAAAAAAAAAACAAAAAAACTCTGACACATGTGAACAAAAAAACACAATAAAACAAAAACAAAAAGGCCTTAACCACTAACCAAAACAATATAAATTTAATAGTGCCATAAATCCCATCAATAATAACAATGAAATAAAATAAGATTTAAAAAAAATTAATGTTGAACCTATTGAGCTGGGTAAGAGAAAAATGCATGAAAAAAGTAACCAATCTTGCCATCAGGTCGGTCATTTGGTTTTCTCCTCTTCCATTATATTGAAATTTGCAAATTGTCCACGTGTCACTTATACCCTTTGATGAACAAAACAAAACAACAACAACAAAAATTATCCTCACCCCTCTTCCACATACATGTATAGCATGCAAAGTGTATTATTTCCTGTCACCATAAATCATACCTGAAAGATTTTTAGGGGGAGCAAAAAGAACTGATACATTTAATCTGGTCATGACTGATTGGAATTATGATTATTTTTTTTATACATTTTTGCATAAGCACATTAAGTGGTTTTTCAACTGATTCTTGAACTGATTTTTGCTTTTGATATATTTTAAACGTTTCGAAAGTTTGTTCCATAAATTATTACTTGAATATGTGTGTATGTATGTATGTATGTATGTATGTATGTATGTATGTATGTATGTATGTATGTATGTATGTATGTATGTATGTATGTATGTATGTATGTATGTATGTATGTAAGTATGTATGCATGCGTGTGTGTGTGTGTGTGTGTGTGTGTGTGTGTGTGTGTGTGTGTGTGTGTGTGTGTGTGTGTGTGTGTGTGTGTGTGTGTGTGTGAGTGAGTGAGTGAGTGTATGGTTGTGTGCGCGTGTGTGCGTGTGTGTATGTGTGTATAATTATGTGTGATTAAGTGTGTGTGAGTAAGTGTGCGTGTGTGTGTGTGTGTGTGTGTGTGAGTGAGTATGTGTGTATATGTGTGTATGTGTTTGTGTGTTTGTGTGTTTGTGTGTGTGTGTGTGTGTGTGTGTGTGTGTGTGTGTGTGTGTGTGTGTGTGTGTGTGTGTGTTTGTGCGAGTAAGCGTGTGTGTTTGAGTGTTTGCGCGCGCGCGCGAATCTGTGTGTGTGTGTGTGTGTGTGTGTGTGTGTGTGTGTGTGTGTGTGTGTGTGTGTGTGTGTGTGTGTGCGCGCGCGCGGGCGCGCGCGCGCGTGAGTGTGTGTGTATGTGTATTTGTGTGTATGTGTGTGTTTGTGTGTGTTTGTCTGTGTGTGGTTAAAAGTACCCTGATTGGATGTGTACGGGTACATCCAAAGCAATTTATATACCTTTGCAATCAACACTTCGTGTCTTCTTCGACAGATATTTTGGTGTACTAAGGAACACCTCTTGAACTCATAAGAGCTAAAGAAATGTGTATTAACGTTTTTCGAACTATACTTTGTGTGTTTTTTGTCATAATCTTTCAAAGCGTACTGTTTTTCTAGCCTTTGTTACAATGTGATCAATTATGATGTCAGATGAAGTTCCAAAACCTCGATTGTTTCCTTGTGCTCAATTAGCTCATGAAACAATTTTGATACTGCTAGATTATTCGAGTTAGCACCTTGGTTTAATTAAACAGGGCCATATTTTCTTTCTCTGTTGATAGTGATAAACTATCTGATAGCTAGCATTCAATTTTCAATCGTATTCAGATCAAATAAAACCTTCTTACATAATTTAGAAATCTTTGTGAAGTAGACTTCTTAAAAAGTTGCATTCCTTTACATGCATATATTATTAGCATACTGATCTAGAACCATGTGGTCTGAAAGTACTTAAGGAAGATCTTAAATGAGAATATTGAATAAAGGAAATTGAAACAAGGGTACGTAGAGATGAAGAGTTGATTCCTTTCCTAGTTTGCATCTGACATAAAAGTTTTTATAAAGTAGTACAAATGGTCAGATAGCCCAGTGGATTTCAGTAAAACAAACGTTTACACCAAACGTGGTCATACACCTTTTTAACACCAAAAAAGCCGTTAAAATACTTTTCCTGCATGAAAACTGATGTTAGATTTGGGTTGTAAGTTAAGCAAGATGTTCCACTATTGACCTGCCTTTTTTTTAATCCTACCTAATTTACATAAATAAGTTTTGTTATTTTCACAGGAATAAAGAAACGTCTGTGTGAGACTTTTCCTCCGTAAATTTGCAATTATGTGATGTCAACGCAATTGGTTTGTAAGTTTCTTTACTGTTTTATGTTTCCATGATTTTAGTATTGGTACAATATTGAATTTTCCCTTAAGTGAGGTATATTTCTGGAGATCCAGCAGTTCTGGAAAAGATCATGCAATAGCACAATACGAAATTAATGTCTGAAAGATGTTTTAACATTTCCTTACACACAACATCCGCACCAAGAAACCTTTTTTTATCCTTAAGGGATATTTTAGCTGCTTTAACTTCATACAAAGTAGTGGATGCAATAAACCATGCATCAGTTCTGAGGAAGTGATCTAAGTACGTTAGATTTAACTCTTCAACTTCCGTGTAAGATTTACATGAAGATGATAAATGTTAAGATCTACTGTTTCCAGAGAACATATTTGCAAACTTTTCTGCTTTTTCCATATCAAATGGGAAATTTGTGGGCAATTCAGCTGTTATTGGATAAGCTTGTAAGTTAGTTCCCTTTTACATCTCATTCATTTTTGTAAACCTTGTAAAAATCTTTTTTGTCCAATATTTCTTTAGAACAGTATGATGACCAGTATTTTTATTGTGCTTTTATGAGATTACGTTCAGTATTTCCTGTTCAGCAGCTTTCTGACATAAGTCTGACCACCATATTATTGCTCGAGTGATCACTTGTAGACACAGTTTTCAGTTTTGGTATTGACTGATCAGCTTCGGCTAAGACTGATTCTCTGAATTTATTGAATATGGTATCAACATTTTCATATTCATGGCTGGTAAAATCTTGACAGCTAAGAAGATTTTAAAAAAGGGATTCTGATGGGATTTTTTATTATCATATCTCGGAATGATAACACTTGCATGAATTTTGTAATCTCTGTCTTATCTGAGATTGTTATTATGATAGGCCATTGGTCTTTTCCTATGCTATTTTTTTAAATAATTATTTTCTCAATAAACGAGATGGAACAAGTTCGGGCGATATTAAGCTGAGATCAATATCTGTCACCCTATGAGTGGAAACACCAGCAAAGTTGTTATAGATACATCATTAAGAAGATAAAAAGGATTGTCTATTATATTTTCTACGAGTCAGTTACTTGAACTGTACTATAGTCTTGATCCCGGAAAGAGAATATGTATTAAAATCAACACCCAACTTGCCACGATGCTGGTCTTGTGTTATGCGAGGCTATTCTGTGTTATGGTCATTTCGACCTCATGGCAAATACACAGAGATAGCGTTTAAAGTTAACGAATTAGTGTATTTTACTGTTACACCACAGGTGTGAACATGTAGTTTGGTTTTCAACATTGAGGAAGTCTTCAGTTCTTTGGGATTATATATTGCAGTGAACACCTTCTTACCTAAATTGCCAAGTTTCTATACTGGATGACATAAACAGTTTAGAAGCTTGGGAAATTTAAAAGAACGTGTGTTAGGTGACTGGAGAATAAAGACTTCATACTAAGTACATGCAAGATAATTGTGAAAATATGCTAGGCTCTTTACGACTGATTTGCAGTTCCACTGAAAAATCTTTGTCAGAGATTTTTTTCTTCATTTTACTATTCCAATTATGTTCACCTGCTATTATGATGGATGTTGATAGATTGTTGCTGTGTTTAACAGTTGGAGAAGTGCAAAGACTATGCAAAAAATATCAAGAGAAATATTATGATTCAAATAGGCAAACACACAATGAAGTCCCTCTCCCTCGCAGATCTTGTTTCTGGGAGCCTGGTTTTAGATTTCTTGAAGGGCAACAATGTCTATCCGCATCCACTTCAGTTCTCTGCCTTGAAAGAATCATTCACTACCGGCAGATTGTCAGAAAAGCCTTGCCTCATTGCTCTTACGTTCCATATGCCCCATTTCAGGGGGTGAGGATTCATTATTCAGTAGCCTGGAGCACAGTTGTACATGGCTTGTCGGTTTTGACCCTAAACCCCACGTACCACGGACCGTGTCAGGGAAGCACCTTACTAGTACTGCTGAGGACTGCCCAGCTTAATTAAGACGGGTGGTATGCCCAGTGGGATGCACTGACCTCTTCCAATGTCGAAAGCTCCCCTGGAATCTAGCTTTACACGAATGGGATGTAAAAGCTTGATTATCTCTGATGTCACATGTCAATCTGAGTGGAGAGAAATGTTTAAAATGTAAAATGTTTTGTCGACAAAATGACTGTTTACCGTCAGTAAAACTTTATGACATCTTACATATGTACATGTATGTGTACGTGTGTGTGTGCGTAAGTGGATACGTATTTGTGTGTGTGTGTGTGTGTGTGTGTGTGTGTGTGTGTGTGTGTGTGTGTGTGTGTGTGTGTGTGTGTGTGTGTGTGTGTGTATGTGTGAATATGCGTGTTTATTTATATGAATTTATACAATCTCTATTCTATTCTATTCTATTCTATTCTATTCTATTCTATTCTATTCTATT
>CM060326.1:42353271-42355771 GCA_030674155.1 Stramonita haemastoma | reverse complement strand
TGCTCTCCCCAGGGAGAGAGCGTCGCCACAAGTCTAGCACCTACGCATTCTTTTTCTCTTGTCTGAAACTATATTTTTTTCTCTACTAGAGTGGGTTTTTTTACATAATTTTGCCAGGGACAACCCTCTTGTTGCCGTGGGTTCTTTTATGTGCGCTAGATAGGGATGTATAACACACGGGATCTCGGTTTATCGTCTTATCCGAAAGACTAGCACCAAGACCACCAAACATTATCTAATGGATGGGGGAAAAGTTTTGGGCCCAAACGGGATTCGAACCACCGCACACTCCAACCCGTTTTTTTTGCTTTCTAGGCAGGCGCGTTACCTGTAGACCACCGATCCATCATGTCCATGTGTCTGTGTTTGTTTCATTCAATATGTGTGTGTGTGTGTGTGTGTGTGTGTGTGTGTGTGCGTGCGTGCGTGCGCGCGCGCGCGCGGTGTGTGTGTGTGTGTGTGTGTGTGTGTGTGTGTGTGAGTGAGTTGTGCCAGTTACGAGCACAGAAGTGGAAGCCATGATGTGACCACACACACGTGTAGCGAGAGAGAGAGAGAGAGAGAGAGAGAGAGAGAGAGAGAGAGAGAGAGAGAGAGAGAGAGAGAGAGAGAGAGAGAGAGAGAGAGAGAGAGAGAGTAAAGAAAGCACATCAGATTCAGGAAGAGAACAATAACAGCACAACAAACGAGCTCAAACAAATAAAACAATGAAACAAAAAAAACGACGCCACAGTAGCTGCATTTAAACAAGTGTATTTACCATATAAAAAAAATCAATGGTGAGATAAAGAAGATACTTGTACGCCAGTTTCCACATACGGTAAATTCAGTACAAATCAATAATTCTCAGCCTGCTGAGAGACTGACTCATATCTACACTGTCAGTGTGAGGTGAACATACAACTGCCTTGAATCATTGTTTTGTAATATGCCATACTGTATCTCATTGTATTGTACGTATTGTGTCGTATTGTATTGTATTGTGTTGTATCGTATCGTATCTAGTCTTATAGTATAGTATAGTATAGTATAGTATAGTATAGTATAGTATAGTATAGTATAGTATAGTATAGTATAGTATAGTATAGTATAGTATAGTATAGTATAGTATAGTATAGTATAGTATAGTATAGTATAGTGTTGTTTTGTGTTGTATTATATTGTATTGTATACCACTTTCACCCATGGCAGATATTTTTGCATGGAGTTTGTTCTGCCTTCTACTGGGAGAGCGCATTATAGTTGCAGCACCAACCAGTAAATTTATATTCTACGTATAATGTATGTGCGGGACGGGAAAGGGATAGCTCAGTGGTCAGAGCACTCGCTTTCTTCAAGTCAAGTTAAGCAGAGTTGAATGTGGCTACCATTCGGATGGGTGACCGTTTGCGCGCCTTGGCTTCAGTATAGTTCCCACAGTTCACTCAGCTGTCAATAGGTACCTGCCCTCTTTAGGGTCAGGGAAGGTAAAGCATCAAGGAAGGGGAAATGGGCGCCGCCCTCAACATGCTGTCCCCTAGAGATGTTGAGGTCTCTGACACCTCGCTCCCCTACGACCGCACAGGTTATGGGACGTCTTTACCTTTTTACGTATAGTGTATGTGCATTTGCTTCCCTCTCAAGTGTGGTATTTTTCTACAGAAATTTGCCTGGTAAAACTTTCTAGTTGCTGTGGCTTCTTTAATGTGTGCTAAGTATGTACTGGACATTGGTTTATTGTCTCATCCTAAAGGCAAGCACACTTAAGACTGGCTAGTCGAATCTGGAATAGTTCAGGTTCCCATGAGAACTGAATGCGCAACTTCTAGCTTTGTATAAGACTGAATAACCTCTAGACCACTGATCCACCCTCAGTCATAGTTTGTACACCAACTACTTAGTGTGATTGCATGTTTACTGACAGTTATTATATAAACCATGGTGGCATTTTACAAGTTCCATGTCAGATTTAAAGAAAACAAATTCAGAGAGGACATTCATTGATTCAAGAAGCAGTGTAGCCTATCACAGTGTTTGTGTGTGTTCACAGAATTTTACTCAGGGAGAAGGTCACATTGAGCCATTATGGTCTTGTAACTGTCGAAAGGAATAAGAATGTGAAACAACCCCCTTCCTCCCTAAGGGATACTTTAAAAACAAGGCTTCCCACTTACCACATTCCAGTTCAGACATTAAAAAGCAAACACAAAATTAATATTTCAAACATTTATTACACAACCATTCAACATTTTTACTTAAACATAAAAGAATATTCACTGGCACACTACAACAACTCAATCTACAATATCATCAACTGCACTCCCAGTAACAACACAAACTTTCCTATATCTGCACATATGCACGCTAAATATAAAAAAATCTATATCAATATCAGCACAATGTTCCCTCTTCCACACTTACCATCACACTCACCATTAACATTGGCTGGCATTCAAAACTATCTCACAGTGGCATACCAAAATACTCACATGAAGTCCAGGAACACAACACAGGTGAAGCT
>CM060326.1:42340771-42348271 GCA_030674155.1 Stramonita haemastoma | reverse complement strand
CTATATTTACTTAGACGTTTTATGTGATCAAATGATTTTCTGAACCTTGTGATTGTTTTTACCTTTCCACCTTCATTTGTTTTCATTTACCAAATGTCATATGTTGCACACAACAGAACATTGCCAACTGATATTCTCAGCCATGAAGTGAATTCTGTCTCTGTCTATTCCTCTGCATAAACTAGTCTATTCTTTTCTTTTCACTATTTTTTTCTCTCTCTCTCTCTCCTCTCTCTCTCTCTCTCTCTCTCTCTCTCTCTCTCTCTCTCTCTCTCTCTCTCCTCTCTCTCTCTCTCTCTCTCTCTCTCTCTCTCTCTCTCTCTCTCTCTCAGTCAGAAACTATATCTACTTTGTTAATTACTTCTTTTGTTCCAAAACTGTACATCGATATGATATTAATTTTGTGTATCCTAGTGTGTGTTCATACTTCTAATATATGTTTGTTTTTGAGCTTTTAGTTTTTATTTGTTCTTTTTGTTTCCTTTTTTCTCTGTGTGAAAACTCACCGAAACCCAAAGTTCTAGCACAGCCTTATCTGCACCCCTCCCTGTATGTCATCTTTCTTACCTCAGACAAATGCCCAATAGAACAGGGTCTCTGAGTAGGCTACTTAATCATAAATAATGCAAACTAACAAAACTTGACATTGGTATCATACTATTTAATGATGGAAATGAGTTTCATTTGTTTGGCTTTGCTGAATCTCGTCTCTCTTCAAATATAAGGGATACAGATATCCACATTTTAGAAAACCAAATAATGTTTATTTCGTCATGAATTCTTCAAACTAAAAACTACATGCAACCTGTGCTGGGTGGAGTGGATGCAACCACCATAATCCTGTCTGCTTTACTTGGTTTAAAAGTTGTATGACAATTCCTTAACCCATTTAAGCCCCCTGTCTCTTTTCAGGGACCCTTCATAAAATCTATTCCCCCCATAATAACTTTCCTGTTAGTGTTCAGATTATTGTCTTTAGATGAACAATGCAAGTCAGTGTGGTCACTTACAAGCGTTGTTTTCAGTGAACACCCTTTCAGGTTTTGCTGAAGGCCCATATTTGCATGGCATAAGGTGGGGTGTTTTTTTAGGCATTTTGTTTTATATCAAAAAAGCACACGTGCTTGTTCGTGTAGAACTGAGGAGAGGGGAGGGGATGGGTGTCATAGTTTTATTTCTTGCTTTGAATCCACTTCCTGTTTGGGTTGTGTCTTGTTTTTCTTCAGTATGCACCATGATCATACTGGAGGAATAGATATAGGTATGGGTATGTAAATGTGTGTGTGAGTGTGTGTGTGTGTGTGTGTGTGTGTGTGTGTGTGTGTGTGTGTGTGTGTGTGTGTGTCTGTGTCTGTGTCTGTGTGTGTGGATAATCATTTAAAAGGAAACATTGGATGAAGTGGGCAGACTTGCTATAGTTTGCCTCTGACTTTTTTATGGAGACACTCATCAGAAGCTGTACACCTTTGAAATCCATTCAAGGCATACAATATGCATAGAAGAGCAAACGCAGTGAATCCTTTATCCCAAGTGATTAATATCCATTTTTGTATTATCTTTATTTCAAGAATAAGAGAATAAGCACTGTGAGCTCTTTGCACATTCTGTTCCCCTTGTGCATGTGGGTTATTTTGGTAAATTTTAAAATCTACCCCCTGCACACAATAGCCTTCTTTTTAAAAGGTAGAACAGGTTGTAATGTGTGGGCAAGACAATAATTTGTTATGTGTGAGTGCGTGAGTGCCTGTGTGTGTATTGGTGTGTGTGTGTGTGTGTGTGTGTGTGTGTGTGTGTGTGTGTGTGTGTGTGTGTGTGTGTGTGTTGAGAGAGAGACTTCTTTTCAGTTATAAAGTAATAATGACATTGTTTTGATAGTGGGTTGTTTCCATGATCCATGATGTTGATGTCTACCTTCATTTGACTCTTGTCTCATGAGCAGATGGAGCAGAGGAACTCTGAGCACCACAGCGGATCCAGTTGAGAAATTCCCTTCTGAATTTGGTTCCAGTCAGGCAGTAGAGAACGAAGTTGACAGCACTATTGATGGACCACATTTGATACAATATTGCACTGACCAAACTACCCCTTGCTTCTGTATCTGGGTTTTTATTTTCATCCTGATGAATATAAGCAATATACACTGTTCTCCCATATAATGGCAGGGTTAAAACCAGAAAAGCACAGGATATTGCCAAAATCATGATGGTTGTTCTGTAGGAGGTTTTCCTCCGACTGTCAGTGCTGTGCACAGTGCTGGTGTTTGACTCATTGTGTCCACTTATGGAAGAAGAAGAAGACACTGCTTTGAACAGACTGACAGACAAAATAATATCGCAGACAATCATACAGACACCAGGAATGAACGAACCCAGAAACAAATGTAATAGTGAGAAAATATCATAGTAGAACTGTTGATAAATGCCTGTTATGGTATGACACCCTCTATTCTCTGAGACATCAAGTCCAATTAGCAGATGGAAACTAAAAGCAAACATAACAAGGACAAGAGTTGCTATGACAATCCACGTTCGTCGTACAGTGCACATCACTCGCATTCTGTGTGGCCACAGGACTGCCATTGTTCTCTGTACTGTCACAGAGGTCACCAGCCAGGCAGATGTAAAACCAGTAAAATAGAGCAGGAAGTTGCGAAGTTTACAGATGGCAGCATGTAAAACAACAATGTCTACCCGAAAGACATACCAAATCCATTGACGTGGCAGTGCTGCACATAGCAAGGTAATATCAGACACAGCAAGGGACATAAGAAAAGCATGCTGAGAAGAGTTGTGGTCCTTTATACGCCGCATGATGCAGATGGTTGCAATGTTTCCAAAGCTTCCCAACAGAAAAATACACGGAAGGCATGATTTCCAGATGATCACAGCCACCTGGTATTCAAAGTAATCACAGAAGGCACACCCCTTTGTCTGGTCTGTGATGTTGTCTCTTTGTTCATTGTTGTCACTTGAAAAGTTGTTCATACTTGACATATACCAGAAAGCCTGTTCCAATGTATGTTCTGTGACCAAAGGAAAAATTGAAATAAAAGAGAGAGATTTATTTTTTGATTATTTGATGGATACTCTTTATTTCCAAAATTACATATAACTATTCACATACTTTTTTCAACCATCCCTTGTCTTGAGTACAGATTACTAGAATAATCACAATTAATAGTTTGAAATAAACCTAGAGAGAGGGATATAGAGGGCTCTCGTTGAGGTGGTACCTGTGATATTTGGCTGCTGTAGTTTACCTGGTAGAGTGGACAGGCCTCACTGATCCTCATCCATCTCCTAAATCTCTCACGTGCTGCCTTCAGGCGCCACTTCCCGGATCTTGCCCTAACAGGTGTGCTAAAAAGCGAAGGGATGATTTTAAAACAGCATCACTGGGCGTATGTTGTTGTTGTTGTGCGCTCCTCAGCTTAACACTCCAGGGGTCACCCAGAATGTTCACTCTGACTCACTCATCCCACCTGAGAATCTCTGTCAGATTGAAATTGTACCTTGAATGAGAAGTTTGGGTGTATCACTGTTTTTAAGTACCTCGTCAAATAGTCAGCCATACTCCAATTTCAAGAGGATTTTTTCTCCTTTAGGGGAGAGTGCAGGTTGTCATGTTATGAGCTTATCATAGCTGAAGGCAATCTCAATACAACATTTTACAGCATAACAACATTTTATTATGGGCCTTTGCAATTACCTGGCATCATGAACTGAGAGCTTTTAATTTTGACTTGGGCCACACTGGATGTATGGCTTCCATGATACAGATTACCAGGCAAGCAGATGAAGTTCCCTTGAACTCAGAGGTCACATATTCGAGACCATGGCAAGACACCTTGACAGAGGACATTGGCTGTGGTCTGGCATGGAGGATGGGTTCTGCCATGCACCATTGATTGAAAGACACCACATGGATGTGCCAACCATAGTAAAATTCATACTGGATTGGTTATCGACCAGTACAAAGACTGTGCCTTTCATTGCTGACCATCAGGACAAAATGAAGACTATGTAACTCATGGATCAAAATCACTACGTGCCAGAAAAAATATTTATACTGGCACCTGAAATGTGATATCACAGAGAGCACCAGGAAAAGTGCAAGAATTAACATATCAAATGAAAATATGGAAGAGCATCTTTGAACTATGTGCGGTAGGTACCTGGCAAAAAATAGAGAAACATCTACCCCTGAAGGCCACAAACTTTACTTCAGTGGCAGCGAATAAAATCATGAACATGGATTTGCATTCCTCATCCACAAAAAGCATCATGGGATGTTGATCAATCTCTAGCCAATTCATTACCATCCATCTGAGGCCAGCATCTTTTTACCATCACCAACATACAAGCCTATGCCCCAACAACTGACTGTGATGACGAGAACGTTGAAGACTTCTTCTATCAACTGCAAGAGGTCATAGACCATACATCAGAGAAAAGCATAATTGTAGTACAGGGTAACTGGAATGCAAAGTTAGGAGCAGAAGCTACCAAGAATATGAAGGGGGCATGTGGCAAATATTGTAGTACAGTCCTTGGACAAACAAAAGAGGTTTGATGCTCCTAGACGTTGCAAGTTACAACAACCTGGAGATGGTGAGCTCATTAACTTTTGGTCCACACAAACCATCTAGACACAGGTCATAGCATAGCCCAGAAGGAGATCACCATAATCAAATTGACTACATCATGGTCAAATCCAGTAAGTGTCAATATTGTGAGAACCAGGAGCTTTCAAGGACCTAACATAGAAGGGTACAACTAGTTTGTGATAATGACCTTCAAACACTGCCGCAGGAGGATTAAAAATCAAAACAGATCAAGTTCAATCTTGGGAAACTCAAGGACCAAAATAATTATAGTGGACAACTTCCAAGCAACAGTGGGAGGAAAATTTGCCCCAGTCCTTGTTTTCAACAACCAGGACACCAAAGAAAATACAGTGATCAAATGCTTTAATTATCAATGTCCCTCCACCAACCATTATCATCTACTCCATCCTACCCAAAAAAGTTAAACGTGCAGTAAAATCACTTAAAATTTGAAAGTTAGCATGACATCAGAGGTGGTCCAGACAGGAGGAGACGCTGTGTTATTCATCATCTGCAATCATATCTGGAGGACAGGCAAGTGGTCTGGAGATAAGTAATGCACATGCCTAGAAAGTGAAAAGTCCGGGCTTCAAGCGTGTGGTGGTTCAATTTTCATTTGTACGTGGAACTTTTCTCTATCCACTAGACCATGAGTGATGGTTTGGGTGCCAGTCTTTCGAATGATACTACGAATCGAGGCCCTGTATACAATACTCATGAATTTCATGCAGAGAAATCTGCTGTAACATAAAGTGGTACAAAATACAAAATACAAAAAAAACGCAAATACTCATTTAGTGCACATTAAAGAATCAACGGCAAAAAGAGAGTTGTCCCTCACAAAATTATGTAGAAAAGGACACTCACATAGGAAACAAATTGTATATGCAGACAGGAAAACAAAAAAATAATGGATGGACCTGCTTTTGTTGCAATGCGTTCTTACCAGGGAAAGCATTTCGAATTTCACACAGAGTAATCTGCTGCGATTTAGAGTGGTATACAAAACAATACAATTTAATACCTTGAAAGCAGTCCCTGATCATCACTTTCCCAAAGGAAGGCAACTTGCAACTAAGCCAAAAGTACTGCATCATAGACTTAACTAGTGATCCAAGTAAAGTCAGCCTACGAATCCCCATGAAGACACTGACGCCAAATGCTACAGAGATCATCAAAGAAGAACAGGCAGGTTTCAGTGCATAATGTAGCACAGCAGAGTAAATGTGCAGCCTTTGTATGCTCTGAAAGTAATATTTGCCACCCAAGTAAGATCTGCACTAGGTCTTTGTGGACTTTAAGAAGGAATTCCACAGTTTGGTACACAGCTTTTTGGGAAACAATGAGCACTGTAGGCCTATATGATCAATGCCAACCTGATCACAACCACAGAATGCCTCTGTGACAAGGCAACCAGTGTAATCTACTAAAACAGCAGCATAGGAGAATGGTTCTGAGCTAGAATTGGTGTATGCCAAGGATGTCTGCTATATCCTTCCCTCTTCAACACCTTCTTTGAAAGATTAGTAGTGGACGTATATGAAAGCCCCAACGAAACAGCTTTGTAAGCAGAACAATTACAAACTAACGTTTTGCCGACGACATCGACGTCCAAACTGGAAAAGAGCAAGAACTAGTCAACTTGGTAAGTGACCTAGATGAAGCCTCTGCGGCATATGCTATGCAGATCAGCGCAGAGAAAACCCAGTTGATGACAAAATTATAGTGCCAATGGCATCAGCACTGACATAATTATAGGCAGCAAGAAATCTGAGACCGTCTATGGCTTTAAATATCGGGGAGCTTTTGTAATGTATAAAGGATTAAAACATTAAATTCTCTGTATGATAGCCCAGACCACAGCTGCAATAACCAAACTGAAAATCCCGTGGATCCACAAGAACATCACCATGAGCTTCAAGATCAAACTGGCGTGTTTCCTGGTCTGTCCACGTGCCTTTATGCATGTGAAAAGTGGAACATGAGACACTGCAAGGACGATGAGACATTGGGAGGAAGACACACGCAATGAAGATGATATGGCAAACTTTGTGGTATCTCAGAAATCACATAGATAACATGGAAGTAAAAGTCAAAATTGAAAACGTCATCGAGCCATATGAAAAGCTCCTCACTTAAGTGGGAAAACACAAAGTGCACATTTCATGTAAATCGAATATCTGGATTGGTAAAGTCTGTCTCGCAGGAAAAAGAAACAAAATGAAATTAATAACTGGTGGATTCTATAGCCTAGTGCTTAAAACTGTTTGACTTCAAACCTATGCTTCTGTGAAGTCGGTTTGAATCTCTGCGATTAATGGTGAATTAAGGGTGGAGATTTTTACGATCTCTCAGATCAACTTCAAGTGTAGACCTGCCAGTGCCTTAATTTTGCCTTCGCGTATTTGATGCACATGCAGAAGATCAACTATGCACTTTAAAGATCCCATTCTTCATGTGAGCGTTTGGAGGGTTACGGAAACACAAAAATATCCAGTATACATCCCCAAAGTTGAAGTGTGGCCACCCTTATTTTGGGAAAAACCGATAACATGCACAAAGGTGGCATACGCAAAATCTTACAGTTTAACTTTTAAGCTTTAGCCAAAGAACAAGAAAAGAAAAATAGAGGAACATTTTCATCAAAAACAAAAAGCAAACTTGATGATAGGAACAAGAGAGAGAGAGAGAGAGAGAGAGAGAGAGAGAGAGAGAGAGAGAGAGAGAGAGAGAGAGAGAGAGAGAGAGAGAGAATGTGTGCATGTGTGTGTGAGTGTGTGTGTATGTGTGTGTGTGTATGTTTGTGTGTATATGTGTGTGTGAGAGTGTGTCTCTGTGTGTGTGTGAGTGTGTGTGTGTGTGAGTGTGTGAGTGTGAGTGTATGTTTGTGTGTG
>CM060326.1:42323271-42325771 GCA_030674155.1 Stramonita haemastoma | reverse complement strand
AAGAAGCAGAAGTATTCGAAGAAACAATTGGGAGGAAAAACAAAAGAAAATACAGAAGTGGAATAAAAAAAAAATATAAAAACCTAAAACAGACAAAAATATAAACACAAACGGTAAGAAAAGAATTACATCAGATCCAAAAAAAATAACAGGAAAACAACCTGAATTTTAAAGTAAGCAGTCTCTAATCAAATAGACCGTCCAAGGAAAAGTTTACCAAGCCGAGAGGAGGGAACGTTACAGAAGACGAGGTAGTTTTATCATTGCATGATGATCAATGGTAATGATGATATAACGATGCTGCTATAGAAGCGCATCTGCTTTGAGACTACTTGACAGGGTTATGAGGAAAATAGGGTGCGCCATGCACCCATAGGACTCCGCACCCACCAGGGTCCGTACAGGAATACCCTGAAGAACCGAGTCGCTGTCAGAATAACCGTGGCCAAAAAGTCTACAACACAAGCAGGGACCAGAGATTGTCTGGCCGCCTTTTTCATTGAGAGAAAGGGTTCGATACCACTTGGGGTGCAAAGAGTTCCTCCCTAGCAGAGGACAGCAGAGCCGGGTGCATGACAAAAGGAAGAGAAGTGCTTCCAGGGGTGACATCAAATAGATGTAGCCTAGAAGCATCCGACTTCCAGGATCTCTGGGGTGAGAGGGGCCACCCAGCAAGCGCTTTAATTTTTATTCCAAGATATAGCATTATATAAATTCCATTATTTATCATTATATTATCATTATATTGTTATATTATTACATTATCATCATCATCATCATCATCATCATCATCATCATCATCATCTCATCATCTCATCATCTAACATCATCAATTATCTTCATCACTGTCAGCAGAGCAGCAGCAGCACACTTCATCATCAGTTCATCATCATATCTCCATCAGTATCATCATGCAGTATCATCATCAGTATCATCATGTCGCTCTCAGTATTCATCGTCATCATCAGTATCGTTATCATCAGTACCGTCGTCGTCGTCGATCGATCATCATCATCATCCATCATCATATCTCATCACCATTCATCATCATCATCATCATCATCATCTACACCATATAATCATACTCCATCATCATGCATCATCATCGTACCATTATAATCATCACAGTGCCATCACCATTTCATCATCAGTATCATCCGTCACCAGTGTCATCATCCATGATCAGTGTCATCATCCATCACCATGCATATCTCATCACCAGGTCATTCCATCACATGTCATCATCCATCATCATGTCATCATCATCATCATTGTCATCATCCATCATCAGGTCATCATCATCCATCATCATGTCATCATCATCTGTCATCAGTGTCACTTCATCGTCAGCCTTATCATCGCAGTATCATCATCATCCACCATCGTATCATCACATGTATCATCATCATCACCTCATATCATCATCGTAACAGCATCATCATCTATCATCATCATAGTCGTCATCACCAGTGCCATCACCATCATCGTATCTCGTCATCATACTCATTGTATCATAACCCGTCATCATCCCCATGGCCGTCATCACCATCATCAGTATCATCACCATCCATCATATCATCACATCCATCATCATCACCATCCATCATATCATCACCATCTATCAGTATCACATCCATCAGTATCATCACCATCCATCAGTATCATCACATCCACAGTATCATCACATCCATCAGTATCATCACATCCATCGTATCACCATCATAGTATCATCATCACATTCACATCAGTATTCACCATCCATCAGTATCATCATCACCATCATATAGTATCATCATCATCATCATCATCATCATCATCATCACTGTGTCATCATCATCGTATCATCATCACACCTTCAGTATCATCATCAGTATCACATCAGCTGCAGCATTGTCATCGTCATCATCGTCGCCGTCAGCAGCAGCACCATCATATTCTCGTCATCATCGTCGTTGTCGTCGTCGTCGTCATCATCGTCGTTGTCGTCATCACCACCATCATCATCATCATCACTATCATCATCAGTATCACCATCACACATCATCAGTCGTCATCATCAGTATCGTCATCATCAGCATCGTCATCATCACATCGTCATCATAGTACGTCATCAGTCATCACTATCGTCATCATCATCATCATCATCATCATCATCATCATCATCATCATCATCATCATCCATCATCATCATCATCATCAGCAACATCATCAAAATCAGCATCATCACATAGTGTCACATCATCTGTCATCACCATCATATCAGTATCATCAATTCATCATATCATCAATATCATCAGTATCATTGTCATCAGTATGATCATCATCAGTGTCAACATCATCATCATCATCATCATCATCATCATCATCATCATCATCATCATCATCATCATCATCCAGTATCAGCATCAACATCATCAGTCATCCATAATCATTAATATCATCAGTATCATCCGTACCATCATCACCCGTATATCGTCGTCGTCGTTCCATCATCATCATC
>CM060326.1:42314174-42319174 GCA_030674155.1 Stramonita haemastoma | reverse complement strand
ATATATATATATATATATATATATATATATATATATATTATATATATATATATGTGTGTGTGTGTGTGTGTGTGTGTGTGTGTGTGTGTGTGTTGTGTGTGTATCTGTGTGTGTGTATCTGTATCTGTCTGTGTGTGTGTGTGTGTGTGTGTGTGTGTGTGTGTGTGTGTGTGTGTGTGTATGTGTGTGTGTGTGTGTGTGTTTTTGACAAAGAGACTAGACAAACACAAAAACAGACAGACGGAGAGAAAGAGTAGAGCTAGGAAGCATAGTAATGCTGTCTTCGTCTGTTTTACGTAGATTTTGGAATCGAAAAGTCTTCTAACGACAGAATTATATTTTATAATCATTTACTAGATAAGAATCAGTAAAATGAATGGAGTTTTGAAGCACAGAAAACAGCATTACATATATAAAACAGAAAGAAGAATGAGGGAAAAAAAACACACAGAACGTAACAGCAAAAGCAACCACCACAACCGACAACAATATTAAAAAAATCAAATTTAAAATAGAAATCGGTCAATCTGTTTATCTCTCAATCATTGAATCAGGACACGAAATCGATCATTAAATCACATTTTACTTGTGTTTGTAAATTAAGATATATTCCAATTATTTTTTTAATGAAAGTGACAGTTAATTTGTACACTGGAGTTTCTGACGTGAAAAGATCATCATACGCCTTTTCCAGTTTCGCCGGAAGACAGAATTAGACTAATTGCTTGTTTATGCTTTCGCTTGCTCATGCCAAAGATCACTGGGCCTGGAACCGTGGAATAAATTGAAACAGGAAGGACAGAAATGAGCAAAAAAATATATTAAAAAATTATCACAGTTGGCAGAAGATGTACGGTTTAGATAAACTCAAAACAAGCTCCTGCATATCTGGGAATATCAACAAATAGGGTTTTTTGTTTGGTTTTTTGGTTAGGTTTTTTAGGGGGTAGGGTGGGGGGCTGTTTTATTTGTAAGATTTGATTTGAGTATTTTTTTTGCTTGTTTTGTTTTGGTATGGGTTTTGTTTTTGTCTCGTTTCTTTTTTGCCTTGTTTTCCTTATTATTTTTCCTTGTTGGGGCTTGGCTTGGTTTTTTCATTATTTGCTTTTACTGTTTTGGGTTTCGTTTAATAGCAGCAAATTCATCCACGTGGTTTTGAGGCCTAGTGGCAATACTGTCGTCTTGCAAACCTTGAGACTGACTCTGTGGGCTGAATCCCATCTGAAAACATTTTCTTCGTGACTTAATTACATTTGAGTGATGGTCCGTGCGCTAGTCTTTCTGTTGAGAAGAGAAAACAGTCTTGATGTACAGTCCAAGTCAACAGTCGTTTTAGAGAGAAATTGCTTACACTTTACTTTTCCCACAAGTCCTTCAGGAGTCATTAGGACACGGAACTTCAGTTTTCAAGCAGTGTTGTTTTACAGCCCATTCCTCTCCTGATTGTACAATGCATGCTAGGTATGTTCGCATTTTCCCATATCAGCAACCATTGCTGGAATACTATTATCTGAAGAAAAGTGTATGGGTTTAAATGCACACACAAATGTTAAGCATAAGATTGGTACTGGCGCCTCAATTGAATTAGTTGTGGGAGAATGGAATTTTTTGTTTTTGGTGCCTCGTCTTCTGTGAGTCCCCGTCCTGCTGTTCCCGCGCCACTCATCTCAATCTCTCCGTCACAGCCTTACAAAGATTTGTTACGTTTCATCGCCAGAGTTAGAAGTTCACAGGGAGCCCATCAATATCAGGCCGCCATGGGGCTACCAGCCAGAGAGGTCCTGCACTGCTGCTGGGTCACTTTGGTGGTGTTCAGTGGTGCCTGTTCTGAGCTAACATACGCAGGACACCACCTACTAAGCCCCCTAATAACGACAGTATTAGCTCAGTCGCGAAGCCAGACTGAGCGAGTTGGTCACCCGAGGTGGCGATCACCTCAACATACTTCGGACGACCGCCTTTGAGTTTTTTGCCTTTTGCTACAATTCGTTTTGCACATGGCACCTGGTTTATAGTCTCATCTGAAAGACCAGCACCCAGACCACCACCCAAAGTCCTGTGGATGTTGAGAGAGTTCATTTTTCAACAGGGATCAAACCGATAAATATCCGCTCTGTTTCTAGGTGGATAAGTTATCTGTAGACCTTCGCAGAGTCCATTTTGGTATCAAAGTAAAGAATTTCCCTCAAGGGGGCATCTCAGAGGAGATTTGAAAGTGTTTTGATAGTCTGTGTCAGATCGCAATTTTGACGTTTATCTGTCTCCTTTTTTTTTTTCCTTTTTTTTTTTTTTTTTTTTTTTTTTGGGGGGGGGGGGCTAGGAGGAAGGGGTCGTTACTCGACTATAAGATCCATGGTTTACCAGTGGTGATATTTTTGCGTATGGAACCATCTCCACCACCCCCTGCCCTCCCCCCATCATTAAGGTAGCCGGAAATTAACCTACCAGTTTCGCCACAATCGTCGAGAGGTATATCCCTGCTCTATCCGATTTTCAGCTGTCGTTGATTCTTTTGACGTGCACAACCACAAATCTGACTAGTTTAGGGTCTGCTCCGAAAGATTTGACATTTGGTTCGATTTTCCCATGGAAAGAAAGGGCAAGTCTGGGAATCGAACCCTAAACCTCCGGTTTGCTTGTTAGGGAAGTTAAGGTCTTAATGTCCTGCTGCCATGCCTTCCTTCTTGTCTGACATTCTAACCACTAGGCTGTACTTCCCGTCCCACCCAGCCCCCACTCCCCCTGCCCCCATCCTATCTCCACCCCCACTGCAACTCAGTCCTGCCTTCTATTCTAAATGGATTGTGTATGCATGAAACTGGGAGTGGTACAGGAGACTTCACTTACTACCTACTTTTGAAAGGCTTGTATCCAGAAAGAAAGTGCTGTTGATGATGGTGGTGGTGGTGGTGGTGAGAGAGGGAGGGAAGGGGTCTAAAGTCTGATTTTGTATCACCACTATGACTGTGTCCATGGCTGTCAATGTTTTCATGCTATCTGTGATGTGTCGGTTTTTCCAAGTCTTACACGTGCTTGTACATCTGTTTCTTTTTTGTTGTTGTTTATTAGTGTGTGTGTGTGTGTGTGTGTGTGTGTGTGTGTGTGTGTGTGTGTGTGTGTGTGTGTGTGTGTGTGTTTGTGTGTGTTGGTGTTGGTGTGTGTGTTGGTGTGTCGGTAGTGTGTTGTGTTTGTGTGTGTGCTTGTGTGTGTGGTGTGTGTGTGTGCGTGCGTGCGTGGTGTGTGTGTGTGTGTGTGTGTGGTGTGTGTGTGTGTGTGTGTTGTGTCTCTCTCTCTCTCTCTCTCTCTCTCTCTCTCTCTCTCTCTCTCTCTCTCTCTCTCTCTCTCTCTCTCTCTCTCTCTCTCTCTCTCTCTCTCTCTCTCTCTTTACCTCTTATTTTCGTTTCTGAATGAGTGCCTTTTTTATAACATTACCTTAATATTGTATCTCTGTCTTATTTCTTACCTGTTGTTTGATACTTGGTGTGGTTTGCTCTTGGTAATTGGATCATTATAATTGTTCTTGTTTAGTTGAGTCTATCTCTTAATCTTGATGTTATCCCAGAAAAGGGCGGGGACTGGATGTAAAAAAGCACATGAGTGCTTATCTATTATCCTCGAATAAAAGAATTTTGCCTTGCCTTCTCTCTCTCTCTCTCTCTCTCTCTCTCTCTCTCTCTCTCTCTCTCTCTCTCTCTCTTCTCTCTCTCTCTCTCTCTCTCTCTCTCTCTCTCCTTACATTCCAATGCGGCACGTGGGATTGACAGGGCTCCAAGGTGTTGGCACCACGCGGTATCAACTCTAATTAAACTTCATCCATTATCCCTGCTGCCAGAGCAGATTCTCAGTGTAAACATCACGTCTTCCTCAAACTGGGTCGACTGCTTGCTACAGATGCTATATTCGCATTGAAGAATAGGAAAGCTACAACGATGTACACAAAGCACATTTATGCTTAAAGAATATGTAGCAAAGAGTTCATGACAAATAATACTGTCCAAAAAAATCAAATATTGAGTAGATAATTATTATACTCATTTTATGCATTGGTGCTCGTTGTTTCTGAACAAATAAAATAAATGTTAAAACTAAATATTGTGTAGTTAGATATGAAACAAGCGAATACTATTAACGCTGATTGTTAATAGTGATAAACAGGTAATACAAATTAATTTAACTGTTGTTGTTTTTTTTCTTTTACTGAAGTATGAATTTGGCCAAATTCTCTTTGAAAATTTAGCCATCTTCTGGATGTGTTTTTTTTCAAATATCTACATTGTAAAAAAATGAATCGATTTGATTGAAAAAGTGAAAACAGAGAGAGTATTTACATATATGATTATACATTTGCTGTTATGTGATAGAAGAAATGCCTTTGAGAAGCAAAGCACTGATGGAAGATATGTCTTCAAGAAGAAAAGTACTTATGGAAGCTTTGTCTTTGAGAAGAAAAGCACTTGATGGAAGAATTGCCTCAAATCTATGCAACTTCCACAGAGTAGTAGTAGTAGTAGTAGTAGTAGCAGCAGCAGCAGCAGCAGCAACAGCAGCAGCAGTAGTAGTAGTAGTAGCAGTAGTAGCAGCAGCAGCAGTAGTAGTAGTAGTAGTAGTAGTAGTAGTAGTAGTAGTAGTAGTAGTAGTAGTAGTAGTAGTAGTAGTAGTAGTAGTAGTAGTAGTAGTAGTAGTAGTAGTAGTAGCAGCAGGCAGCGGCAGCAGCAGCGGCAGTAGCAGCGGCAGCAGCGGCAGCAGAAACTGAAAAATGGCGAACACAGCAGGTTTGGTGGTAATAGACTCAGCAACAGTTATGACAACATCAGCAACCTCAGTAAGTTCTGGTAGAAACAACAACAGTTGCGATGTAGTATCAAGCAAGAGCAACCGAAGCAAGGGCAGCAGCAACAGACCAGGAGCAGTGAACTTACACACACACACACACACACTGTCTCACTCACACACACACACACACACACACACACACACACACACACACACACACACACATA
>CM060326.1:42306674-42311674 GCA_030674155.1 Stramonita haemastoma | reverse complement strand
TGGGTTTACGTTTTCATTGTAAATTCTCTACATATAAGCGGCTTTAAGAGAAAGCAACAAAGCCATTTTATCAGCAAATCAGTGTAGTCATCTATTTTGTCATTTAACCATCTGTTTATTCAACAGATTGATTGATTATCCACATGTTTATTTTAAGCATGTAACCATTTATTTAATTATTTGTCTAACGTGTTTCTATGTCTTTATTTATTTATTCAACGGTCCATATTCTATAAACCCATTTATTTATTTGTTCTATTCTACCACAGGAAAAAGGGATCGGTTCCACAAAGCAGAAAGAGTAAGATATCAAATAACCAGCATGGTTCATTGTTTTTCAAATATTTATCAACTTTATCAATGCCGAATGAATCTCGATTTCCAAATCCCCAGCCATCCATTTGCTAATCAAACATCTAATCGGGCCTGAAGTACCCAGGTCACATCACGCCAGGCTGTTTGGTCCTTCTCACAGAACATTATCTTGGTCGCCTCGCAAAATTAGAAGTTAATGTTTTATTCAATTATGCTATCACAACCATTTAGTTTGAAACCATATATATATATATATACGTTTTCCAGTGGCGCACCGATTTAGTGATTTATGTACTGTTTTTGTTTCATTTACAAGTCAGTTCTATCTCTTCCCCTGAACATGTTTTATTTATTTGGACAATCGGTGAACAGGTTAGCGTCTGATTTGTAAACTGCTTTACGCGTCGCGTCTCTTGTTTCATGGGGTTCCTGAGAGAGAGAGAGAGAGAGAGAGAGAGAGAGAGAGAGAGAGAGAGAGAGAGAGAGAGAGAGAGAGAGAGAGAGAGAGAGAGAGAGAGAGAGAGAGAGAGAGAGAGAGAGGAGAGAGAGAGAGAGAGAGAGAGAGAGAGAGAGAGAGAGAGAGAGAGAGAGAGAGAGAGAGAGAGAGAGAGAGAGAGAGAGAGGAGAGAGAGAGAGAGAGAGAGAGAGAGAGAGAGAGAGAGAGAGAGAGGAGAGAGAGAGGAGAGAGAGAGAGAAGAGAGAGAGAGAGCTTCAGACTTCAGACTTCAGACTTCAGACTTCAGACTTTTTCTGTACATTGGCCTTAGGCTCACAATACAAAAGCAAACTGGGCATAGGGAGAGAGAGAGGGGGGGGGGAGGCAAGGCAAGGCAAAATTATTTTGTTCGAGGATAATAGATAAGCACTCGTGTGCTTTCTTACATCCAGTCCCCGCCCTTTTCAGGGATAACATCAAGATAAAAAGATAGCCTTAACTAGACAACAACAATTATAATGATCCAAATACCAGGGACAGACAGCTAGATAGACAGATAGACACACACAGACTGACTGACTGACATATAGACAGATAGACAGACAGACAGACAGACAGACAGACAGACAGACAGACAGACAGACAGACAGACAGACAGACAGACAGACAGAGACAGAGGCAGATTTGTGACATTCAACATACAATAGCTTGAACATGTGTACATGCTCAATAACAGTATTTATCTCCTACCATAGTTTGACTAGTGGATTTGGCTGAGTCGGAAAGACTTCTTGCTTAGTTTGACCATCATCGGAATAATGATGTTCTTTCTATAGTATATTGATCTTGACTCTCTGAAGCTGCCAAGCTCTCAGGAATTGAACAAAGCTTGCGCCAGAGAAGCAGACGATTGTAGATTACTTAGGATTTGTAGCAGACATCTCCGCTGTCTCTGTAATGGCCATTGTCACATGTTCCCCTGTCTCCACGGAGAGAGCTGTGTTGCCCACTTTCCAGACATGACTGAAGACTCCGTGATGCAGACGATTTCGCGACACGTAAGGGATTTGGAACACTTGTGTTTGCCTTCTGTTTTCATGGACAAAGGTTGTAGATATGGAGACGAGAAGAAGAAGAAGAAGAAGAAGAAGAAGAAGAAGAAAGAAGAAGAAGAAGAAGAAGAAGAAGAAGAAGAAGAAGAAGAAGAAGAAGAAGAAGAAGAAGGAGGAGGAGGAGGAGGAGGAGGAGGAGGAGGAGGAGGAGGAGGAGGAGGAGGAGGAGGAGGATGCTAAAACCCATTCCACCATTTCTAAGATTAAGCCAAGGATTAAGACTACGAGGAAACATTTCAAAAAACGCTTGATCACTGGCGTCGTGTTTAGACATTATCCCCGAAGTCGGAATGCAGATACATTAGTCGTGTGAGGGGAAAAAACAACGTTGAGGACACCAAACTCTCACCATTAGTGAACCTTAGAGCTCTAGCTGAGGCACAAAATAAAAAGAGCAAATATTATCCTCAGATGAATAATGACTTCAAACAAACACCTTAGGAGAGGCTCGAACACTCACCCCAAATCTACAGTTGAACCACAAGTCTGGTGCTTTAACCATTTGGCCACTGCACACAAGAAGCAGAGGGCAAAGCCTTCAAACAGATTATGTTTTAGGGCATATCTTTCCTGTCACATGCAATTCACAGTGTTACACATCTCCCGAGAGGCAAGAAAGAACTGTTTTGTTGGTTTTTTTCTATATAGATTTTCTAGCAATTTCTGAAGACTTAGGCCAGATAAGACAACTGTGGGACACAGGGGGATTTGTAGATTACACATTACCTGCCCCTGAAAGTGAATAATTGGATTTTTTGTTTGTTTTGTTGTTTTTGTTTATTTCCCTTTTTCTGATATTAAGAAGCATCCATTTTCCAAGATTGTTTGAATCTAACACACACACACACACACACACACACACACACACACACACACACACACACACACACACACACACACACACACACACACACACACACTCACACACACACACACACACACACACACACACACACACACACACACACACACACCACACACACACACACACACACACACACACACACACACACACACACACACACTCACACACACACACACACTTTTTTTTGTAATCCAGTTTGACTGGTTTTGAGATTAATGTTGTTTTTGATGTTCTTAATGATGGGATTATTGGTATTGATATAATTGTTATTGTATTGGTTTGATAGTCTAGCTGACAGATTTTTTTAAAAGTATTATTAGGTGGGGGTTCTTGATTATTTGTAGAACTTGTGTGTTTGTCATTGTCCTTCTTTGGCTGATTGTGTGTGTTCCTTCATTTCACCTCGATACCCCCTTTCCCCAGTCCTTATCAACTGGGTTCATTTTAAATTTTATTTTATTCTATTTCATTTGTTTTTTGGTTGTTGTTGTGTTGTTGCTTTAGGTGGTGATGTGTAATTATCATCTTGTTGTAAAATTGTCTCATTGTCATTATGGGTGAGTTGTCGGTTTGAAATTTTTGGTTGGTTTGAGTGTTATGGATTGGATATCGTTTTGTTTATGTGGTCTTTTTGGATGTTTTTTTTTGTTTTGTGTGTGGGGTTTTTTTTGGGTTTTTTTTCGCTAGATAGATGTCTTAATGAAAAAAAGCAAATTTATTGCTTACTCAATGTACCACCTGGAAATAAAATTTTGACTTGACTTGACTTGACTTGACTTCACACACACACACACACACACACACACACACACACACACACACACACACACACACACACACACACACACACAGGCTCGCGCGAGGAGACAGATACATGTATTACAACAATGGCTGAACAAATCAAGACATGCATCTATCAATGACCAGAATGAAAAGAAATACGAGATGGAGGGAGGGTTTTTTCATTACCACAGAGGCCACATCATACTAAAAAAAATGGAAGAGGGGATGAGGAGATGGGTGAAGGGGTGATGTTGTAGAGGGTGTAGATAGTGTAAGGTAGAGGGTGGAGGCGTGATTATATTGCAGGGGGAAAGATGGGGTGTGGGACATAAATGAAGGGGAGGTGGTAGTGATGCAGAGGGAAGGTGTGGGTGGGTTGGGGGAGCCTGACCATGTTTACTGCAGGGAAGCTCCCATCCTTTATGGTCAGAGGCTGATGGATGTCAGTGTAGCCAGGACTGAACTATGTCTGGCATCAGGGCCCAGAATAGCTCTGCTGCCCTCTCCATGCCCGATCCTGCGGGGCTGCCTGCCTGCTGCCACTTCTGAATGACCCAGAGATAGTAGGCATTACATAAGCCTCCAGCTAAAGATTACACAGACACAGACACACACAGACACGCGCGCACACCCGCACCCACACCCACCCACACACACACACACACACACATCACCCCCCCCCCCCCCCCCCCCCCCCACACACACACACACAGATAGAGAGAGAGACATTCACACACATAATATATATATATATATATATATATATATATATATATATATATATAGAACTCGAACTCGAACTCTCGAACTCGAAATGTTTATTGAGAGTAAATGGATAAGCACAAAGCTTCTTTACACCATGCTCTCACAAAAAAAAAGAAAAATCGAAAAAAGGAAATGAAAGAAAAATCACACACACTCACACACACACGCACACACACAACACACACACACACACACACACACACACACACACACACACACACACACTCACACACACAACACACACACACACACACACACACACACACACACACACACACACACACACACACACAACATACACATGCACATGTACATACACATGCACAAAAACCCAAGTAAGCAGCATATGCAAACAATAATGATCAACACTTTCAAATACATTCAAATGATTAAACAAAATGAGCATCATAATGAAATACTACTAATGACAATTAGATGAAAATCAGAGAGACAAAATACAGAGAGAGTCAGAGGGGGGGGAGACAGGCAGACAGACAGACAGAGAGACAGAAAGAGAGAGAGAGAGAGAGAGAGAGAGAGAGAGAGAGAGAGAGAGAGGAGAGAGAGAGAGAGAGAGAGAGAGAGACAGAGACAGAGACAGAGACAGAGACACAGAGAGAGAGAGAGACAGAGAGAGAGAGAGGGAGAGAGAGAGAGAGAGAGAGAGAGAGAGAGAGGAGAGAGAGAGAGAGAGAGAGAGAGGGGTGGGGGTAGGGGGGGGTAG
>CM060326.1:42290487-42306574 GCA_030674155.1 Stramonita haemastoma | reverse complement strand
TTATCCATCAGTATCATCACCATCCATCAGTATCATCATTATCCATCAGTATCATCACCATCCATCAGTATCATCATCATCCATCAGTATCATCATTATCCATCAGTATCATCATTATCCATCAGTATCATCAACATCCATCAGTATTATCATCATCCATCAGTATCATCATCATCCATCAGTATCATCGTCATCATTATCATCGGTATCATCATCATCATCATCATCATAGCACGTCATCATCATATTCATTAGTATCATCATCAGTGTCGTCATCATCTGTATCATCATCGTCATTGTCAGTATCGTCATCAATCATCAGTATTGTCATCAATCATAAGTACCATCATTCATCATCGGTATCATATCATCAGTATCGTCATCAATATCATCAATCAATCATCTGTATCATCATCAATCATAAGTATCGTCATCAATCATAAGTATCGTCATTATCATCATGATCATCATCATCATCATCATCCATCATCCATCATCCATCGTCCATCATCAGTATCGTCATCATCAATCAGTATCGTCATCGATATCATTATCATTATTCATCAGTATTACAATCATCATCCACCAAGGGCCAATCATCATATCCAACATCAGTATCATCACCATCCATCAGTATCATCATCATAATCATCATCATCATCATCATCATCATCATCATCATCATCATTGTCGTCGTCGTCAGCATCAGCATCAGCATCATCATGAACAGCATCATCATTGTCAATATCATCAATGTCATCAGTATCATCACCCATTATCAGTATTATCGTCCATCATCAGTATCATCATCCATCATCAGTATCGCCAACATCCATCGTCGGTATTATCATCATCCGTTACCAGGTTCATTCATCATCATCATTCATCATCATCATCATCATCATCATTCATCATCATCAATCATCATCATCATCATCAGTACCATCATCATCGTCAGTACCATCATCATCAATATCACCAGTATCATCATCATAAATTTATCACCAGTATCATCATCATCAGTTCACCAGTATCATCATCAACATCATTAGTATCATCATCATCAATATCATCATCAGTATCGCCATTATCAGTATCATCATCATCATCATCATCATCATCATCATCATCATCATCATCCTTGCCAGTATCATCCGTACCATCATCAACCGTACCATCATCACCAGTACCATCATCTCATCATCATCATCATCATCATCATCAGTATCACCAGTATCCCCATCATCCATCATCAGTATCACCATCCATCAGTATCATCATCCGTCTGTATCATCACCACCACCATCATCATCATCATCATCATCATCATCATCATCTCATCATCATCATCAGTATCATCACCATCCATCAGTATCACCATCCATCAGTATCATCACCTTCCATCAGTATCATCATCATCATTATCAGTATCATCATCAGTATCATCAGTACCATCATCATCAGTATCATCATCATCAGTATCATTAGTATCATTATCTTCAGTGTCATCATCATCACCACCACATCAACCATCATCGGCATCATCATCGGTACCATCATCATCGGTATCATCATCATCAGTATCATCACACATCATCATCATCATCATCAGTATCACCACCATCCATCTGTATCATCATCATCCATCAGTATCACCACCATCCATCTGTATTATCATCATCCATCTGTATCATCATCATCATCATCCATCTGTATCATCACCATCCATCAGTATCATCATCTTCATCATTATCAGTATCATCATTCAGTATCATCAGTACTATCATCATCAGTACCATCATCATCAGTATCATCATCATCAGTATCACCATCCATCTGTATCATCACCATCCATCAGTATCATCATCATCATTATCAGTATCATCATCAGTATCATCAGTACCATCATCATCAGTATCATCATCATCAGTATTCATTAGTATCATTATCTTCAGTGTCATCATCATCACCACCACCACCACATCAACCATCATCGGCATCATCATCGGTATCATCATCATCAGTATCATCATCATCATCAGTATCATCATCATCAGTATCATCACCATCTGTATCATCATTCGTGTTATCATCATCTCCACTATCATCATCAGTTTCATTATCATCAGTTTCATCATCAATCATCAGTATCATCATCGTCCTCATCAGCGTCATCATTCATCATCAGCATCATCACCATCCATCAGTATATCATATATCGTATCAGTCCTCATCGTATCATCAGTATCACATCCATCAGTATCATCATCCATCAGTATCATATCCATCAGTTATCATTATCCATCAGTATCATCGTCATCATTATCATCGGTATCATCATCATCATCATCATCATCATCATCATTCATCATCATCATCACGTCGTCGTCATCATCTTCATCATCATCATCATCATCATCTATCATCATCATTCATCATCATCATCATCAGTGTTGTCATCATCTGTATCATCATCATCATCGTCAGTATTGTCATCAATCATCAGTATTGTCATCAATGATAAGTACCATCATCATCATCATCGGTATCATATCATCAGTATCATCATCAATATCTCAATCAACTATCTGTATCATCATCAATCATCAGTATTCATCATCAATCATCAGTACCATCATTCATCATCATCATCATCATCATCATCATCATCATCATCTCAGTATTGTCATCAATCATCAGTATTGTCATCATCATACATCATCATCATCATCATCATCATCATCATCATCATATCATCATCATCATCATCATCATCATCGTCAGTATTGTCATCAATCATCAGTATTGTCATCAATCATAAGTACCATCATCATCATCATCATCATCATCATCATCATCATCATCTCATCATCATCACATCATCATCATCATCATCATCATCTCATCGGTATCATATCATCATATATCATCATTCAATCATCTGTATCATCATCATCATCAGTATCATCATCAATCATAAGTACCATCATATCATCGATCAATACCATCAATCAGTCATCAAATCATCAATCAATTATCTGTATCATCATCAATCATCATATCATCATATCATCATCAATCATAAGTATCATCATCATCACCATTATCAGTATCGTCATCATCGATCATCAGTATCGTCATCGATATCATTATTATTCATCATCAGTATCACAATCATCATCATCAGTATCATCACCGTCCATTATCAGTATCATCATCCATTATCAGTTTCATCATCATCACCACCAATATCATCATCAGTATCATCATCAGTATCATACATCATCAGTGTCATGATCCATCATCAGTATCATCATCATCCATCATCAGTATCATCGTCCACCACACACACCACCATCATCATCATCATCATCATCATCATCATCATCATCATCATCATCATCATCATCAGTTTCAGTATCAGCAGCAGCAGCAGCAGTATCAGTAGCAGCAGCAGCAGCAGCAGCAGCAGTGTCAGCAGTAGCAGTAGCAGTATCACCCTCATCAGTATCAGTACCAGTATCATCAGTATCAGTATCATCAGTATCACCAATATCAGTATCACCAGTATCATCATCATCATCATCATCATCATCATCATCATCATCATCATTATCATCATCATGATCATCATAATCAGGATCGTAGTCGTCGTTGGCATCATCTTCATCGTCAACATCATAATCATCGTCATCATCAGTATCATCATCATCAGTAGCATTATCAGCAGCAGAAGCATCTTCATCAGTATCATCATCATCATCATCAGTATGAGCATCATCATAAGCATCGTCATCATCAGTATCGTCATCATCAGTATCATGATCATCATCATGATCATCATCATCAGTATCATCATAATCATCAACAGTGTCGTCCTTATCATCAGTATCATCATCATCATCAGTATTGTCCTGTCAGCAGCAGCAGCAGCATAAGCTTTCATCATCATCATCATCATCATCATCTTCATCATCATCATCATCATCATCCATCATCATCATCATCATCAGTATTATCATCATCAGGACCACCATCATCAGTATCATCATCGTCGTCGTTGTCATCGTTGTCGTGGTCATCATCAGTATCAGTGTTGTCATCAGTGTTATCATCATCATCATCATCATCATCATCATCATCATCATCATCATCATCATTATTATCATCATCATCATCCTCATCATCATCATCATCATCATCATCATCATCATCACCAGTATCATCATCATCATCATCATCATCATCATCATCATCATCATCATCATCATCATCGTCATTAGTATCATCAGTATCATCATCATCATCATCATCATCATCATCATCATCATCATCATCTGTATCAATAGTATTATCAGTATTGTAAGTATTCGTATTATTACCTGTCAAACCGCTGAGGCTCGATGATGCTGATAGGCTAGGAAGAAGTTACGGTTAAGGCAGCCTCTCCGCCTTGCCCTCCAGCACAAAGAAAAACAGAACAATGAAGAAAAGAAAGATACTAATGAAGATAAAGAGAAAGAAACAGAAACTAAAGGGGGAGAAGCATAAAAAAGAAATTTTAAAAATTAATGAAGCGTAAAAATAAGAAATTACAGCCAAAAAAAGACGGAGACAAAGCAGCAACAACAACAGAACCAAAAAAATGGCGGGTAAAGTAAAAAGTAGTGAAGAAACAAAAACAAATTCTCTATAAAAAGGCAAAACAAGTTGGAAAAAAAACTAAACAAAGAAAAGGGTATAAACACAAAAATCATCACAGACATAATCAGAACTCAATGAAAAAAAACAAGCAAAAACAGAAGAAAGGGGACAGAAACGGTTTAAAAAAGAAAGAAAGAGAATATGAGAAGAAGCGAGAAAAATACCTACCGTACAAGAAAATGCAAAAGCAAAACAAAAAAACCCGAACAAACAGAAAGAAAAGGGAAAATCAGAAGAAAGAAAAAACCTTCAGAAATAGTTATAAAAAAGCAAAATTTTCAAGCTAACATGATAAAGAGAAAAGCAAAGAATGAAAAAAGAAACAAGGGCAGTAAAGGAAAAAGATGCAAGACAGTGGAAAAAATCCGTCTGAAAAACAAAGTCATTAAAAAAGCAATGAGAAGAAGAAGGCGAAAATAGGGAAGAACAAGAAGAGGAAACTACAGAAGAAACAGGAAGTGTAATAAATGGAAGAAATCGAGAGAGAGAGGGATTAAGGAAAAGCGCAAAAAGAAAAAAGAACCAGATAAACATGAAAAAAAAACCGCGAAAGAGACGGAGGATGCGACAGAGACAGATGATGCGCAAAAGAAAATGTCTCTCTTCTCTTAAAATCTGAAGTCATGGATCACGATTCACAGGCATAGAGGAATTTGGATTTGACAAGGGATTGTAGTAGTCTGATCTTGGAGTTTAGTGAGATATTTTTATCTCTCCAGATGGTGTTCAGTTTTGACAGTGCTGTTATTGTCTGTGCAATTCTGCATACGACCTCTGGATTGGACCCCTTGTCTGATAAAACGGCTCCGAGTACTTGAAGCTTTAAACATGCATATGAAACAATAACAAGCAGAATTGAACCCAAAAGATACAGAGATGGGGGAAATAAGGAGAAGAAATAAACAAAACGTAGGACAAAAATGTCGGTAAGCAAAAACAACAAAAAGTCAAAGAAACAGAACAAGAACCGATGGAAACGAAAGAACAGGAAGTAGAATAAAGAACAGAACTTTTTTGTATTGGTGTTGGTACGGGTATTGTCCTGTAGTAGGTGAGAGGTGATGGCTGCATACTGCGCAATGTTATTCCTCTGTGATGAATGGTTTTCCTACTTACTTTTTTATATACGGCTTGTAACCCACATACATTTATCTAATTTTGAGATAACAAAAATGTTTTAATTTGAATTGAACTAAATTGAGAACAAAAAGAATCAGTACTAGAAGAACAAATAACGAAGAAAAGGCACAGAAAATGAGAAAGAGACAAATGCATTTAGGAAAAAAAGACAAAATAAAGGAAAGACGGACAATGAGCAAACAAAAGAAACAAAAGAATAACGCAGAAAATAAAACACAAGAAGAAAGGGAGAAGAGGAGAAATTATAAACAAGAGAATAGAAAGAATGCAAAACACCGTGAAGAGAAAGAACATAAAAAGCAAAATCAAGGGTACTGAAAAAAGACAAATGGGGGGCACGTAAAGAAGAGCGGAAACCGATTAAGAAATAAAAATCCGTAAAAAAAACAGCAGGAAGAAAGAAATTTAAGATAAAGTAAAAATAAGAACAAACAAAAGAAACAGTGGAAGAAGAACCGGAAGAATAGGAAGAGAAAAAGCCACAGAAACGGAACGACCAGAAACGAAAAAGAAGATAACAGAAAAAAAGAAATGAAAAATAACAGAGCAGGCAGCAGAACAAGATAAAAAAAAAAGTGAGGTATCCCATAACCTATGTGGTCGACAGGGAACGAGGCATCACAGGCCTCTGCTTCTCTAGGTGCTAGCATATCGAGGGCGGTGCCCATCTCCTCTCTCTCGCTGCCTCACCTTCCCTGACCCTGAAGAGGGCAGGTACCCATTAACAGCTGGGTGGACTGGGGGACTGTACTAAAGGCAAGGCGCGCAAAAGGTCATCCATCCAATTGGTAACCACGCTTGATGCCGCTTAAGGGAAAGCGAGTGCTCTGGCCACTGAGCTAAACAAAAGAGAACTAAATGGAAGACAATCAGAAGAACAGCAAGAAAATGCAATAAAACAAACCCTCCCCCCCCCCCCCCTAAATGGACAAGAAAAATAAGAAAAGGTACAAAACAATCAGAAGAACAGAGCAAGAAAATGCAATAAAACAAACCCTCCCCCCTAAAGAAATCGACATGAAGGAAGGTGGCAAGATGGTTAAGACGTTCGCCAGCCAATATGTAAACCGTGAGTTTCTGGGTTCGTACCCAGCCTTGCCCTTTCTTCCCAGTTTGACGAAAACGTCGAACTGAATGCCAAAGTCATTCGGACGAAACTGTAAACCGAGGCCCCGTTTGCGAACGCACGCAGAACATCTTGCGCACACGTTAAAACCCCGTTCCGCCTTTCAGAAGAGCAGGCCATCGTGTGCCGGTAGGAACGGGTGACAATTTTTTTTTAAACCCACCATGCACACAGGTGTCGTGTTTAGACACCATCCCTGAGGGGAAAAAAATAATGGGTAGATGCTGCACTTGTGGCGACGCGCTCTCCCCGGGGAGAGCAGCCCGGATTTCACGCAGAGAGATCTGCTGTGACATAAAGTGGAATAAAATAAAATAAAAATTAAAAATAAATAAAATAAACACAGAAAGAGAAGTAGTAAAAACAATAAACTGTAGAAGACGACAAGCAAAACACGGTGTGAAAAAAAAAAAGATAGGGTTGACATTAAGCAGGAACAAAAACGGGCGAATAAATAAAGCAATAAGCTAAAGAAAAGGGAGAACAGGCAGCAAAACTATTACTAGAGCACAAAAAGACAAGTAGAAGAAAAAAACATAAATCCAGAAAACAAACAATAGAATAAACAGAACAAGAACTGTGTCAAAAAAAGAGAAAACGCAAGAGAGACGAAGAAAACAATTACATAGAAAGTGTCGGAAAACTGTATGGGTGATTTTCCTTTTCATTCAGATGTTGCCTATGGGCTATTCTCGAATTTAAAAGACAAATCGAGGAATATTATAATAATATAATAATAATAATAATAATAATAAATAATAATAATAATATAATAATAATAATAATAATAATAATAATAATAATAATAATAATAATAATAATAATAATAATAATAATATGATATGATTATAGTAATAATAATAATAATTAATAGTAATAAATAATAAGATAATAATAATAATAATAATAATGAATAATAATGATAAAAAATAATAAAATAATTAAAATAATAACGTGAATTTGTAAACCAAGCAAATCAAGCACTACATTCAAATCAGTCGGGCATGCAACGTTCACAAATAAACTAACAAATTATCTACACCACACACACACACACACACACACACACACACACACACACACACCACACACACACACACAACACACACACACAAGGCAAGGTGACGGAGATGGAGGAGACTGATTGAAAGTAGGAACAGATGTGAGGTGTTATGATGGAAAAGATCCTAGGTAGAAAAAAAGGTGTGTCGTAAGGTTGGTTTTGAACGTATTAAATAAAAGATTTGGCGAAGGGAGAGAGGGAGGTCATTCCAGGTATCTTGGACCAGAGATAATGAAAGAACGACGTCCGATATTGGATTGTTTTAACCTTGGTATTTGAAAGCACATGATATCTGCAGCAGAAGGGAGGGAACAAGAAGGAGTGTGTAGGTGAAGACAGCCACGGAGATAGAACAGAGATAAGAAGGTGCAGTCTTGTGTACATTTTGTAACATAGGGTATTGATTTGTACTTCAATCTTTGTGCGACAGGTAACCAGTAAAAAGATTGCAAGACAGGAGTAATGTGTTCGAATTTTTTCTTCTTATGACAAGTCAAGCTGCAAAGTTTTGAATACGTGGAAGGGAGTAGACAGATGATGCTGGTAAAGCAGCCAATAGTGAATCAAGAGTTCAAAGCTGAAAGTAACGTCCAAGAGCAGATTTTAACACTTTACCTGAACTCAGATTGTTACGAAACAGATGCAGTCAGGTGGGTGGGCATAGGTGGCTATCGCAAGCGGGGGGACATCATGCTTGGCTCGCACATGCAAGTTCCTGGGTGACCCGTCCTGGGAACCACTTCGCTTTCCTCTACTGGCAAAATGTAGCCCAGTACTACCTGTCGCATTCGGGCAGATGGGACTCGTTAGCCCAGTAAGGCAACTCACCTAGGAGAAGGAAAACTCTGACCCCAAACCTCCACTGCCTTGTGGATTGCCCATTGGGGAGAAAGGCTTCGAGAGTAAACCCTGAGGAAAAATCGGGAGATGGAGTCCTTAAGGCGGTCGTTTCTGAATTCTGTAACGTTCCGGAAATTTCTGCGACACTGCTGGTGCCAAACTGTATCAGCTTCTGCTGTTCCTTTGGATCCATCATCAGTGTGGAGAGGGGGGACCTGCTATCTGGGCAACAGCTCGTCCTCCATACCATTCTGCCCAGGTTCGCGCCCTGGAGAGGTCACTCCAGCCTCGCCTCACAGCGTGGACACAACACGGGAAGCAGCAGTTGCCGGTTATAAACTAGATTGCTCGACTAGCGTAGAGCGTGGCGCCAGGGGTTGCTTCCGACGGTGAGAGATCCAAGGATTTCACTGGACAGCTACCGCCCGCCTCAAGCTGGGCAGCCCCCAGCGAATAAGGTGTTGTCCCACCACAGTCTGCCTTCCTCAATGGGTGCTTGGGGATTATGATCAAACCGACAAGCAGACTGTAAGACTCGCACCAGGTAGAAACACAAGAACCATGAGAAACAGGTGCCCAGTCCTAAAACTTGGAAGCTGAAACGTCCGAACATTGTCATCCGGACTGTCCCAAGACCTCCAAGGCATCAGTGATTCAAGAAAGTCAGCTGTCATCTACAACGAGCTGCTGAGACTGAAGGTGGACATAGCTGCTCTGCAAGAGACGTCCTTGCAGACACTGGAACCTTCAAGGAGAAAGACTTTACTTTCTTCTAATACAAAAGAGCGTGGAGGACCGAAGAGAGCATGGAGTTGGATTTGCTGTCAGGAACACCCTACTGAAGATGGTTGAACCAGGAGATAAGGGATCCAAACACCTGATGACAGTCGTCTTCATACCTCCGAGGGCTTCGTTACTCTTGTCAGCGCCTACGCTCCAACCCACATCAGCATCATCATCACGAAAATACCCCCAAAGGAATATGTCATCATCCTGGGAGACTTTAATGCTCGAGTGGGTGCCGATCATGACGCATGGCCTTCCTGCCTTGGACACTTTGGAGTTGGCAAGATTAACGAAAATGTGCAGCGCCTGCTGGAGTTCTGCTCCTACAGCGGCCTCTGCGTGACCAACTCCTACTTCCAGACCAAGCCACAGCACAAGGTGTCATGGCGCCATCCCCGCTCAAAGCATTGGCATCAGCTGGACATGACCCTGATCCGATGTACCAACATCAAGTCTGTGCTCATCACCCGCACATACCACAACGCAGACTGCGACACTGTCCACTCTCTCGTCTGCTGCAAGATTAGGCTTCATCCAAAGAAACTCCAGAGCTCCAAACAGAAAGGCAAGCCTCGCATCAATACCACCACCATGCATCATCCAGGAAGGTAGAAGATTTTGCCAAGTCTCTCCAAGAAGCTCTGTCTGACGAACACCAGCACTGCTCAGCCTCTGAGAAATGGAACCACCTCCGTCTGTGCGCGCGCGCGCGCGCGCGCGCGGTCGCGGCGTGCGTGCGTCGTGCGTGTGTGTGTGTGTGTGTGTGTGTGTGTGTGTGTGTGTGTGTGTGTGTGTGTGTGTGTGTGTGTGTGTGTGTGTGTGTGTGTGTGATTTTTCGAGTTCGGGGATAGTGGGTCCACACACGTGGGTTTTTTTTACATCTAGTCCAAAGTTTTTCATCCTTCCCCATTGGTACACAATAATTTACTCCTCTGAAAGGCAGAAAAGGTTTAAACGTGTGCACTCTGTGTCTGTGTGTCTGTGTCTGTGCGCATGTGTATATGCAAATAAGGTTTTCTGGTAGAGAGGAGGGGAAGCCTGGTTGACATAAGGAGGAAGTACTATAGGGAAGCTGATCATTGGAAGGAGGGGAAAGGTTATGTGGGCCAAGTTATTTGAATAGACTTTAAAGGCTAGTCAATAAAAGAGCAGGCTTTTCTGCATATAGTTTATTTGGGCTAATTCCATAGTCTTTTGCCAATTAAGAGAAAGTGGAAAGATATGCATGGCTAGGGAAGTAGGAATAGAAAAACAGGATAGGCCTAATACATAAAGGGCATGTTTTTCACGTGGTTTTATTTGGAGCTACACTCTTCATTCAAAAATTCAGCTTGGATTCTTTTATAAACAAAAGCAATTTGAAATCGTTCATTTCAAAGATGGAAAATTGTAATTAAACAACGGGAAAATGCAAGAAATAAGTGAGAAACAACCGTACTTTAGATTTATTCCTTCGATATTATTATTTTAATTTAATTTTCGTTCTGTTGAAAACACTCACAGATAGGAAAGGTCATTTGTAATTTTAAGAAAACGTCCAAGTCATTGTGACCATTGTGTCTATATGCCATTGTGTCCACATGCATGTATGCATGCATACAGGCAGACAAGCCAGCTGACCGACAGCCCTTTCCCAGTTACTAATGTTAATTGCTAACACTAACCTTTACTCTAACCTTTTTTTGTTAACCTGGCCCCACATGTGGACACAAAGGCAGGTGGATATGATGGTACGTGACACAGAAACAAACCTTTTTTGTTTCTTGCCTATTGAGGTGTGGAGGATTATGTGAAGTGAGTTTTTTGTTTCTTTGTTGTTGTTGTTGTTGTTGTTGTTTTTGGGGGGAGATTGTTAAGACAAAAGGAGCGGGATTGATAGTTGCTATGTGGGAAGAGGCAAAAGAGAAATTATGGCATAGTGGACAGTGTGTGTGAGTGTGGGCCCAAGGATAAAGAATGGGCAAAGGTATTTTCTGTTGTAATAGAGGAGGGGGAAATGTTTTAGAAAAGTAGACACTTACTTATACAAAAAGGTGGGGTTAAGTGAGAAATTCAGTTACCAGGGTTATTATTTTGTATGTGTGTGTATGTGTGTATGTGTGTATGTGTTGGTGTGTGTGTGTATGTGTGTGTTGGTGTGTGTGTAACTCTGTGTGTGTGTGTGTGTGTGTGTGTGTGTGTGTGTGTGTGTGTGTGTGTGTGTGTGTGTGTGTGTGTGTGCTTGAGACAGAGAGAGAGAGATAGTATGCATACCCACATACATGCATGGATACATAAAAGGACCCAAGAGTGTGTGCCTTTGAGTTTCGCGTCCCGCAACGACAAAGAGTATAACCTGCCGTTTTCTTTCCCTGACCTGAAGAGCGCCTTGCAGTCTTGCGGCGAAACTTCAGCAGGCCCTGACGAGGTCCATTATAGCCTTTTGAAGCACCTTCCGGAGGTCTGCCTACTGACCCTCCTGAGGGTCTATAACCGGATCTGGATGACAGGGGTTTTTCCCCCATCTTGGCAGATGGCCTGCGTTGTCCCTATTCCGAAACCCAACAAAGACCCTAAGGACCCCGGTAATTACAGACCTATCGCGCTCACCAGCTGCGTTTGAGAGGTGCTGGAAAAAATGGTCAACAACCGCATGGTGTGGCATCTGGAGGCGAAGGGCCTTCTGGCCAGGAAGCCATGCAGTTACCGCAAAAATCGCTGCACCGTGGACCACCTGGACCGCCTCGAGACGACAGTCCGGAACACCTTTATCAATGGGCGGCACGTGGTGGCCGTTTCCATCGACCTGGAGAAGGCGTACGACACCTCCTGGAGGTACGGCATCATGTCGGACCTGCAGGAGTTGGGGTTTCGGGGTCGTTTGCCGCTGTTTTTAAAGAGTTCTCTGGCCAAGAGACAGTTCCAGGTGAGGGTGGGCTCCACGCTCTCGGAGATCTTCGAGCATGAGATGGGGGTCCCGCAGGGGAGCATCCTTTCCCCGGCTCTCTTTAGTGTCAAGATCAACGACATCATCAAGTCGGTCTATCAGGGGGTGGAGTGTTCCCTGTTTGTGGACGACTTTGCTTGGTATGCTATGGGCAGTACGTTTGCAGGAGTTCAACGGCAGATACAACTTTGTGTGAACAAGTTTCAGGAATGGGCGGAGGACAATGGATTCAAGTTTTCGGTTACCAAAACGAAGTGCATTCACTTTACTAATAAGTTTAGAGAGCACTTCCTGGACCGCGTCATAAGCTTGCGAAAATCCACCATCCCGGCGGTGGCGGAGGCCAAATTCTTGGGGATTGTGTTCGACTGAAGACTGAATTCAGAAGTCATATCCAACATCTGAGAACGTCCTGTCAGAAAGCCCTGAACCTCCTGCGGGTGATCGCCCATACTGATTGGTGAGCGGATAGGAAAACACTGCTGCACGTCTACAGGGCGCTGGTGCGCTCCAAACTGGACTACGGGTGTCAAGTGTATGGCTCGGCGAGGCCTTCCTACCTGAAAGCTCTGGACCCTATCCACCACGAGGGGCTCAGGATCTGTCTCGGAGCGTTCCGAACGATGCCGGTGTACAGTCTGTACGCGGAAGCGGGAGAGCCCTCTCTGGCAAACCGCCGTCTGAAACTGACGCTCAATTACTACATGAAGCTCTATTCGGAGTATAACAACCCGGCTTATGATGTGTTCTCAACCCCCAATTTCAGGCCAAGTTTGAGAAATCGCCCTCTACTATCCCGCCCCTGGGCATTCGGATCCTTCCCCATCTCTGGGAGGCGGGTATTGATTTGTGTGTCATCTGCAACCTTCCCAAGTTCCCTGAGACGCCTATCTGGATGGTGGAAACCCCGGCTGTCTGTTTCGATCTTGCCGCTCATAGGAAAGACGTCACCAGCTCCAGGGCGTACAGGGTCTTTTTCCGAGAACTCTGTCTTATCCGTCCTACACCAGGGTTTTCACAAACGGGTCCAAATCGGAGGAGGGGGTAGCCTGTGCCGCCTATTGTCCCGCCATCAAGGAGTCGGGGCTTTCTGAGCACCTGCCTTCGGATGCCTCGGTGTACACGGCCGAACTTTGCGCTCTTGTCTTGTCCCTCCAACTCATACGGCTATCAGGAAAGAAAGACTTCTTGGTCTGTGCGGACTCGCTCTCTGCTCTGGAGGCTATCGCTTGTAGGAAAATAAACCACCCTAAGCTTCAGGAGTTCTACGAACTGTATACTTTCTTGAGACGGGACGGGTGGGATATGGTTTTGGTGTGGATCCTGGGGCACGTGGGCATTCGGGGCAACGAAACGGTTGACCGACTCGCCAGGTGTGCCACGGAGCAGGAGGTTTCCGGGTCCACGGTGCCGTTCACAGATCTGAAACCTAGAAGCGAACAATACGCGCATTCCCTCTGGCAGGAGTGGAACGCTCAGACAGACAACAAACTTTTTCAGATCCGTCCCAACCTGAAAGGTTTTCCCTCTGTGTGTCAAAAACCGAAGAGAAGCAACAGTTCTCACCAGGATACACACGGGTCATTCTCATATTACTCACGTTCATTTGCTGAAAGGCGAGGGAACCCCATGGTGCGTGACTGGTGATGTGCGGGTAACCATCAAGCATCTGCTCCTGGAGTGTCGGGATGTTCAGGATATTAGGCACAAGCATTTTTCCGCGGACTCCCTAAAGATCCTCTTTCGGGATGTTCCACCGGACACCATTTTTAACTTCCTGAGAGAATCTGGCTTTTTCCGTCAGGTGTGAGTGAAAGTGGTATAGTTGGTCTCTAAGGACAAGGTTGTTGTAAGGAATCTGGTTCTGGTTTTATCTCATTATGTGTGTGATCGATGTGGGTTTTCCCACGATGCGGTGGCCGTCCTGGGCTGACCCTTATGGTTGACCAGGCGTCGATACAAGCAAGGACAGTAAAGTTGGTTTTATACCCCGTTTTAAACTGTATATAGTCGCACAGCTTTAATACGAGTTTTAAAATATGACGAGGTGACATCCCCGATATGGCCTGTGCGGTCGGTGGGGCTCTGAGCAACATCATTAGATTGGATTGAAGAGTGTGTATATGTATCCCAGCATTCTGAATGTTTGCATCTTGTTCTGAAAAAAAGATTAGCGGAAAAGAAACAAAAAATGACATAAGACGAAATAAGAGGAGAAGACATAAAAACTGGCACAACAAAGAAACAAAATGCTAAAGAGGTAGATAAGGACAAGAGAAAGAAAACGACAAGCAAAAACCAAAAGAGGGAAAAAACTTAAATAAATAGGAAATCACCAGTAAGAATAAGCAGAAAGAGAAAAAAATCAAATCAGTAAAAACAACGAAAAAATAGAAACAGGAAAACGAAAAAAAAAAAGAAGCAGAGTAGGAACAAGAAAAAAACATAGAAACTGAACCGTACATGGTAAAAAAAAAAGCAAACAAACAGGAAAGAAAACAAACAGAGCCAACAGAAGAAAAGCGGGAAAATACAACAAAGCAAAAATATAATGAAAGACGAAGTAGTAAAGATAGTGACATTAATGGACGACAAGCAGAGAGAAGGAACAAAAAAATGAGAAAAACAGAATGGACAAAAACAAAAAATAACAGATAGGAAAAAGTCGAAAACAGGAAAGAGGAGAAGCCAAGAAAGCAACAAAAAGTTGAAGACAACAAAAAGGACAGGGCAGAACGATTAATTAAACAAATAAGTGCGCAAAAAAGAAAGAAAATATAGAAAGACAGGCAGAAAAAACACAAAAGTATAAAGAAAATCTAAAAAAAAAAGCAAAACATAAAAAATGCAAAGGGGCAAAAGATGAAACAAAAGAAGAAAAGCACAAGAGGAAGAACACAGAATTAGCAACAAAAAAGGAAACCCAAGCAAAGTAAACAAAGAGCAAGCAGGAGAAAGGAACCTGGAAAAGGAAAACGGATATCAATATACAGCTGAGAATACGAAACAAGAAAAAATGAGGGGGACACATAGAGAGAGAGAGAGAGAGAGAGAGAGAGAGAGAGAGAGAGAGAGAGAGAGAGAGAGAGAGAGAGAGAGAGAGAGAGAGAGAGAGAGAGAGAGAGAGAGAGAGAACAGAATGTAAAGATGAAACACGGCAAACAGAATAAAAACAGTTGACGAAGAAGCAAAAAGTTAGAAAAACATAAAATCCAAAGAAACAGTCTGAAAAAACAAGAACAAGCAGAAGAAAAGTGGGGAAATCATAAAAAATCGGGACAAAAGTAGAGGCAGAAACTAAAAAAAAATCGGAGGAGAATGCAGAAGAGCACGAAAACAAAAAAAGTCAAAGAAACAGCACGGACAAAAAACAAAGGAAAAACACCTTGATAAAGGGAAGGGAAGAAGCAGAGAAAGTGATGAAAGGCTCAAGACAACCAACAAGATCAAAGGGGAAAAAATGAGGAAAACTTGAAACAAACAAAATGAGGGATGAAGAAGT
>CM060326.1:42285487-42287987 GCA_030674155.1 Stramonita haemastoma | reverse complement strand
TGCGAACGCACACCGAACATCTTGCGCATACGTTAATTCATGTTCCACTTTTCGTAAGAGTAGGCTAACGTGTGCCAGTGGGAACAGATGGCATTTACAAAACTGCATACACACGGGGACTGGATGTAAAAAAGCACACGAGTGCTTATATTATCCCATTATCCTCGATATAAAAGAATAAATTAAATAAATAAATAAATCCCCAGATTACAAAAAAAAAGTATAAAAGGATTACAAACATGTTACAGCGCTTTGATTTGCTTTTGCAAGATATAGCGCTATATAAATTCCATTTATTATTATTTATCATCATTGATATACATGAAAAGTGCCACGTGGGCAAATACCACTGCAGAAAGGACATCCTGTGCCCACCCCAGTGTCTAAATCTCACCACCTGGTCGCCAGAAAAAAACAAACAAACACACACAGGCAGTGTGTCATATAATGAAAACAAAAAAATTGAAAGAATAGCTTGAAAAAGGCAGGAGAGTGGACTGGGACGGCAGAAAAAAAGCACAAGTAACTACAGAAAGATAAGGAAAGATAGAATCCAAGAGAGAGGTAGAAAAGTGAAAATTATGTCTAGCACAGAATTTCCAGAAGGTGGGGATGCTATTAGTACTGAAAGAGCCCCCGGCATCCCCACGGGGGTGAGGCAGAAATACCGTGCGAAAAATCGAATTACGAACAAATTTGGACAATAAAACCATCAGCATTAAACTTAGTGAAACTTTGTCAGGATATCCACACAATCACATAGATTGCACACACACACACACCACACACCACACCACACACACACACACACAAACAAAACACTCTCTCTCTCTCTCTCTCTCTCTCTCTCTCTCTCTCTCTCCTCTCTCTCTCTCTCTCTCTCTCTCTCTCTCTCTCTCTCTCTCTCTCTCTGCGTGCGGATAGGGGGACAGATAGCCTAGTGGTCAGAACATTGCACTGGCAATTTGATGACCCGGGTTCGAGTCCGGTCGAGGAGATTTTCTCCTGGAGTTAACATCAGTGCTGACTCCACTCTCCCAAAAAGTCCTTCGGATGAGACTTTAAACCGTGGCCCCGTGTGCGAAAGCACGCAGAACATCTTGCGCACACGTTAAATCCTGTTCCGCTTTTCGTAAGAGTAGGCCATCGTGTGCCGGTGGGAACAGATGACATTTACAAAACTGCATACACACGGGGACTGGATGTAAAAAAGCACAAGAGTGCTTATTCCATTATCCTCGATATAAAAGAATAAATCAAATCAAATCTCTCTCTCTAGGACGGATAGCCTAGTGGTCAGAACATTGCGTTCGCAATTTGACGACCCGGGTTCGATTCCGGTCGAGATTTTTCTCCTGGAGATAACGTCAGTGCTGACTCCACTCTCCCCACAAGTCTTTCGGATGAGACTTTAAACCGAGGCCCCGTGTGCGAACGCACGCAGAACATCTTGCGCACACGTTAAATCCTGTTCCGCTTTTCGTAAGAACTGCATACACACGGGGACTGGATGTAAAAAAGCACAAGAGTGCTTTTTTCATTATTCTTGACATAAAAGAATAAAATAAAATATAAAATAAAATAAAATAAAATAAAATCTCTCTCCTCTCTCTCTCTCTCTCTCTCTCTCTCTCTCTTCTCTCTCCTCTCTCTCTCTCTCTCTTCTCTCTCTCTCTCTCTCTCTCTCTCTCTCTCTCTCTCTCTCACACACTCCACTCTACCTACACCATCTCACACACACAGACCACACAAACACACACACACAGCACCACACCACACACACACACACACACACACACACACACACACACACACACACACACACACACACACACACGCACGGGAACACAGACAGACACAAACATACAAACAAAAGACGCAAACAGACACACAACATAACAAACCACAACAACAAAACATCGCGGAGGAACAAAGGAAAGATGAAAAATAATAACAGAAAGACGCAAAAAAGGAGAAAAATAACAAAGAGAAAATAAGAAATGCGAAGGAAAAAACAGAGAAAAACACGGACAAATAGAAAAAGAAAAAAAGTGAAAAAAGAAAAGAACAAGGAAATGAAAAAAAAAAAAAAAAAAAAATAAAGAGTAAAAGAATCGAAGATTGAGAGACTGAAAAGCAGGAACAGAAAAAATATCAAGAAACAGAGCAAGAAGGAAAAAGAAATAGACGCGGAATAAACAAAAGTACAAGAATATTTAATGTAAAGTTGCAACAAGAAAAATGAGGAAGAAAGACACCTGCAGGAAATACGGAAAATACACTAAAAAGACAATTAACAAAGGAAACAAGAGAAAAGTGTAGCAGAAACAACAGAAAACAGCGGAAAGACAAAAAACTAAAAATCACGTGAAACAGAAGAAGAAATGGCAGAGCAAAAACAGAAACAAGTCCAAAAAATAAACAGAACTTACAAGAGACAAAGAATTTATCATAATGTTATTTTCAAGATGCTTTAATCGTTATTTTGATCAAAAGTTCC
>CM060326.1:42217987-42280487 GCA_030674155.1 Stramonita haemastoma | reverse complement strand
CCCCGATTTTTTCTCAGGGATGGTGTCTAAACACGACGCCTGTGTGCATGCTGGGGTTTTTTTTTTAATAATGTTGTCATCCGCTACTACCGCACATGATGACCTGTTCTTCCAAAGGCGAAACGGGGTTTTAACGTGTGCGCAAGATGTTCTGCATGCGTTCGCACACGAGGCCTCGGTTTATAGTCTCATACGAATGACTTTGACATTCAGTTCGAGTTTTTCGTCAAACTGGGAAGAAAGGGCGAGGCTGGGTACGAACCCAGAACCTCACGGTTTACTTAATAGCAGGCGAACGTCTTAACCATCCTGCCACCTTCCTTCCTTTGGGTACAACACCATTCAAAAAAGGGCAAAGCCCATCAGCATGGAATCTCTGGTGTGGTGAGCTTGCTAGTAGGGAACTCTTTGTTGTATAGTCATTTGGTCCTCGACACTCCATCTCGAGTAGTAGTGCTAGATAGGTTAGGTAGGTAGGTAGGTAGGTAGGTAGGTAAGTAGGTAGGTAGGTAGGTAGGTGTGTAGGTTCTCTGTGTTTTCGCACACGGGATCTCCGTTTATTGTCTCGTCCAAAGGACCTTCCGGGGTGAGCGGTTGGTAACTCCAGGGGGGGAAATCCCCTTGAAGGGGTGTCTCAATGGCGGCTTAAACCTGGGCTCGAACTGGGGTGGTCAAATCGTAAGCACAACGCTTAACGCTCTAACCACCATGTAACCGGCTATTTCCCCCTCCCCCAACCACCACCACCACCAACACTAACTGGATATGCCTAAAATGATAATTTTCTAGTATATTATACGGTCATAAAGTTGATTTTTTATGTTTTTTTTATTTTTTTGTTTCTGGGTTAGAGCTCCCATGTTCACCAATGGTGAGATTTTGCGTATGCAACCATCCTTGACCACCATAAAGGTCGCCACATTCCGATTTCGGAGACTAAGTTGATAGAAGTTTCAGAAAGTTTTCTCAATATGCTTTGATGGTAAAGGGTAAAAACTGCCTCATAACCTGTGTGGTCGTAGGGGAGCGAGGCGTCAGAGACTTTAGCTTCTCTAGCTAGGGGCCAGCATATTGAGGGCAGCGACCATCTCCTGACCCTCATTGCTTTACCTTCTCCGACTCTAAAAAGGCAGAAACCCATTTACAGCTGGGTGAATTGGGGGAGGGACTGTGCTGAAGCCAAGGCGCATATGTCACTCATCCACTGGGTAACCACCCTCAACGCTGCTTAACCTTAGGCTGGGAAAGGGAGTGCTCTGACCACTGAGTTAGAGCTCCCCGTAAACTTTGATGAGATATTGCCAATAGCTACACCCATTACTGTGTGATTTATTTCACAGAGAGAGAGAGAGAGAGAGAGAGAGAGAGAGATATTTGATTTGATTTGATTGATTTGATTTATTCTTTTATATCGAGGATAATGGAATAAGCACTCTTGTGCTTTTTTACCTCCAGTCCCGTGTGTATGCAGTTTTGTAAATGCATCTGTTCCCACCGGCACACGATGGCCTACTCTTACGAAAAGCGGAACAGAGGATTTAACGTGTACGCAAGATGTTCTGCGTGCGTTCGCACACGGGGCCTCGATTTAAAGTCTCATCCGAAGGACTTTTGGAGAGAGAGAGAGAGAGGAGAGAGAGAGAGAGAGAGAGAAGAGGAGAGGGAGAGAGAGAGAGAGGAGAGAGAGAAGAGACGAGAGGAGGAGAGAGAGAGAGAGAGAGAAGCAAGATACAGCAAAACACACAAACAAAAAGAACAGTGAGGATGTTTCAGTGGTCACAATATTTTCATTATAATTTATTATCATCATTACAACTATAACCATTGCTAAGAATATGCAGGACACATACTAAGATAATGCTCAATAAACCAAGGGATGGAAGTGCGGAGATTCAACGTTTATTTTAAAATCAAACACGCATTCTACTCACTTTTTTTTTTAATACAGCTTAGACTATGGAGAAGAAGGGATAGGACATTTTTTTTAAAAGGGGGGGGGGGGGGGGGGAGAGCAGGGCCAAACATTCAGAAAGGGAATTAGAGGAGGGGGGGTGGTAGAAAGCACACAAAACTGTAGATAGTAGAAGAAAGATGTAGTTCAGGTGCTTGATATAGATAAAAATAAAAAATAAAATGACAGGCAGACGCCAACTCTTGCTGCAATGTACCATCTGAAAAGACTAAGACATTTCATCGTTTTTAAAATGTTCAACAGGAAATTGAAAACTAAGACACAAACAACTATTTTCTGAATGTCCTATACAAAAATTGAAAGCCAAGCTGCGTTATCTTATTTTCAGAATGTCCAAAATAAAGCTAAGGCACAAATATATTCAAAATGTTCCGTGCAAAATTGAAAGACAAGTTACGTTATGCTGTTTTCAAAATGCCCAAAATAAAAACTAAGGCTTGAAATGTTTTTCTTTTCTTTTTTAATGTCCAATACAAAATTGAAAGCAAAAAGGCACGAATGTTATTTTGCAAAATGTTCGATGTAAAAGTAAGAGCTAGACATCATATTGTTTTTAAAATGCCCAAAGCAAAATTGAAGGCTAAGACACATTATAAAGTATTTTGTTTGTAAATGGTCAATCGAGTGCATATAGACGACTATTAAAGCTAAAACCAGTTGACAACTAAAATATTCTACACACGCACACACCGCACGCACGCACGCGCACGCACGCACGCACACGCACGCACGCACACACGCACGCACGCACGCACGCACGCACGCACGCACGCACGCACACACACACACACACACACACACACACACACCTTAGTGCTTTCTACTCTACACAATGATGATTATACACAGTACAAGGAATGTTTACGACATTGTGCACGCATAACCACCATTGCTTCACCAAGATGAAGAATTCTGTCTGTTCACATGGTTACCAACCGATGCCTGCAATCAACTCAGACATCCCTATCAGAAGTTTTAAATGTCCAGTGAAGTCATACATTGAAAAAACACCACCTTTTAAATGTCCAGTGCAGTCATATATTGAAAAAACACCACCTTTTAAATGCCCAGTGAAGTCATACATTTAACAAAACACCACCTTTTAAATGTCCAGTGAAGTCATACATTTAACAAAACACCACCTTTTAAATGTCCAGTGAAGTCATACATTTAACAAAACACTACCTTTTAAATGTTCAGTGAAGTCATACATTTAACAAAACACCACCTTTTAAATGTTCAGTGAAGTAATACATTGGAAAAACACCACCTTTTAAATGTCCAGTGAAGTAATACATTTAACAAAACACCACCTTTTAAATGTCCAGTGCAGTCATATATTGAAAAAACACCACCTTTTAAATGTCCAGTGAAGTCATACATTTAACAAAACACCTTTTAAATGTCCAGTGAAGTCATACATTTAACAAAACACCACCTTTTAAATGTTCAGTGAAGTAATACATTTAACAAAACACCACCTTTTAAATGTTCAGTGAAGTAATACATTGGAACAACACCACCTTTTAAATGTCCAGTGAAGTAATACATTTAACAAAACACCACATTTTAAATGTTCAGTGAAGTCATACATTTAACGAAACACCACTTTCCACAAGGAAACAGCTATCAGTGTATTTTTTTTAAATAGTGGTGTTGTTGTTGTTTTTTAAGGATTCAGCCACACACGCCGTCTGAATTAAGCATCACTTGAAACTGAAGGGTACAGGTCGACTTTTTGTGGAGGATGGACTGTAAATTATCACTTGCAATTTCTCATTCACTCCTACCAGAGCGTGTAAAAGATCCTGCGACCACAGACGACTCCATGCGTTTTACTTTCTACATCATGTTATCGATATCACATATTGCATAAAAAGTCGAAGCATCACTTTTATTAGTGTACTGCGCCCTGAGCTTTTAGATAGACTGTAAGCAGATTGTTATGAACATTATCACTATTGTCTTCAACATTTACATTGATTCAATATTACTGATATTATTATTATTATTTCATAATTACTACCATTATCATTTGTTACCGTTACAAGCACGAAGTCTGCGGATTGATAAAGAAGAAATATTAATTACGTTTAGGACAGTAAGGTAGCTAGGTGTCTATGGATAGAAACATTATAACAGATTTTTCTGCTTTAAGCATGTTCCATCATTTTATCAGTTATGCTATATGTCAGAGGAGATTTGTTCAGACTTTTTTTTTTACATTTCAGACTGATATGCCAGAGAAAGCAACCAACACTGATGCCAGAGAAAGCAAAACTGATTCCAGAGAAAGCAAAACCAACACACTAGAAAAGATGATTCAACATCCTGTCAGTTTGGCTGTAGCCTATGCATCACAGCTGTGTGCCAGAAGCCTGATTCTCTTGATGTTGCTGGCTGTGCGCGGTCTGTTTACTAGCAGGAGCTTCAGTAGTAGAAGTGTCCAGCATGACAGCCAGAGGAGAGAGAGAGAGAGAGAGAGAGAGGAGAGAGAGAGAGAGAGAGAGAGAGAGGAGAGAGAGAGAGAGAGAGAGAGAGAGAGAGAGAGAGAGAGAGGGATCGTTTGCGTTCTGTTCTTAACTAACACATTATTCTGAGCATTCTAAAAAATATTTTTTAAAACATTTTTAAAAACTCACTGTCTCTTCTACTGGTACTAGCAAAGACAAATGTCCCTTATGGCAATATTAGCTAGCCTTGATGTCCGCCCCGCCGACCGCACAGGCCATATCGGGGCTGTCACCTCGTCACATTTTAAAACACGTATTAAAAGTGTGCAACTATATACAGTGTAAAACGATGTACCCACCCCCACCCCCACCCCACGCAAAAAAAAACTAAATAAAATAATAATTATAAAAAAAAATAATAAAAAAAAAAAAAAAAAAAAAAAAAAAAAAAAAAATAATAATAATAATAATAATAATAATAATAATAATAATAATAATAATAATAATAATAATAATAATAATAATTCATAATAATAATAAATCACTCTTAATTTTAACAGATCGTTTTTTCTTGCTCATTTTTCAGCAGAAAGTTTTCCATGGCTATATCCCCGAAAAACGTGTGGCCCTTCAGCGCCGTTTTACCGTCATTATTGACAGCGTTGACATCCGCGCCGTTTTGAACCAGCAACTCCAGAATGTCCAGGTTGCAAGGCTTGGTGGCAGCGTAGTGCAAGACAGTGTCGCCATTCTCGTCCTTAGCATTCACCTGGGCTCCATGTTTGATCAGCAGAGCCGCCGTGTCGTAATCCCATATAGTGCAGGCAGTGTGCAGAGCTGTGGCCTCATGGTCGTTCCGCACGTTCACGTCCAGTTTAGACTGGAGCAGCATGTTCACAATGGCGGTGTCCTTGACGTAGACCGCGTAGTGTAGCGGGAAGCCGGGGTCCGCCGAGGCCAGGTGGGGGTCACGCTCTAGGAGATACTCCACCACGTCGTACCTGTGTGTCCGGCAGGCTTCCATCAAAGGCGTGCGCCCTGCGTCGTTGAGGGCGCGGATATCAGCGTGACGATTGAGCAGCGTCTGGACGATATTGCACCGGCCTCTGAAGCAGGCGTGGTGAAGCGGGGTCTTGCCCTCAAGGTCTCTGGCGTTGACGTCGACGACCAGGGAAGCCTGGGCGTCCTCAGCCCGGCTAGGCGAGAAGCTGTAGAGCAAGATCTTGGCCATGAAGTCCTCGCCTTCCTCGCAGGCCACAGCCAGGGGCGTCATCCCGTCCTCGTTTCGGGCGTTGCCGTCAGCTCCGAAGAACAGCAAGTACCGGACCATTTCCGAGTGCCCTTTGGAAAAGGCTGTGAACAAGGGGGTTAGCCCCGCCGCGTCTTTGACGTTGATGTCCGCGTTCCGACTCAGAAGGGTTCCAGCGACGTTTCTCCAGTTTTGCCGACAGACGTAGTGCAGGGGTGTGCGCCCGTGCTCGTCTGTGACGTCCACGTCCACCTCGTAAGGGATCAGCGCCCGAACGGTGGCCACGTCCCCGGACCAGCAGGCCCTGAAGAGCTGGTCGGTGGCGGTTTGATCTGGGGATGTATAACAACATGACACAGCATAGCACGTGGTTTTAGGCAGGCAACATGTTTTGTTTGTTCAGTCTTTCAACAGTCCCTGGGTGGACTGCTTACCCAAAAAGACGGGTTTTGTTCCATTAAACGATATATATATATATATATATATATATATATATATATATATATATATATATATATATATATAATATGTATATATATTATATCTATATGTATATAGATATATATAGATATAGATATAGATAGATAGATAGATATAGATATAGATAGATAGATAGATAGATAGATAGATAGATAGATAGATAGATAGATAGATAGATAGATAGATAGATAGATAGATAGATAGATAGATATAGCATTTAATGGAACACACACACACACACACACACACACACACACACACACACACACACACACACACACACACACACATACATACATACATACATACATACATACATACATACATACATTACATACATACATACATACATACATACATACATATATACATACATATAATATAATATAAATATATATATATATATATATATATGGGGCGGGATAGCTCAGTGGTCAGAGGGCTCGCTTTCCCCGAGTCAAGTTGAGCAGCGTCCAGCGTGGTTACCAGTTGGATGGGTGACCGTTTGCGCGCCTTGGCTTCAGTACAGTTCCCCCAGCTCACCCATCTGTAAATGGGTACCTGCCCTCTTTAGGGTCAGGGAAGGTAAAGCAGTGAGGGAGAGAAGATGGGCGCCGCCCTCAATGTGCTGGCCCCTGGAGAAGCCGAGGTCTCTGATACCTCGCTCCCCTAGGACCGCTTAAGTTATAGGACACCTTTACCTTACATATATATATATATATATATATATATATATATATATATATATATATATATATATATATATATAATATATATATATATATAATATATATATATATTATTACTCATAGTACCTCGCTCTTTTTTTCCAAAATTATGGAAACAATTTTATGAGAATGAAAAGAATGACAATAATGGGAGATATAGGATTTAGTTAATGTGTTCTTCAATTAACGTTACAGTAGTAACATAGCTGGGAGCAGAAGCAAATTTCACCACTCTATGATTGAAAGGAAATAAAGAAGTTAAAAGCAGTTAGCACTGTGACACACACTAGATGCACTCACAAAAGTGTTATTCGGTACTCCGCAAGAACGAAAGAAAGAATAAAAGAAAGAAAGCACACAAAAAATAAGTAAAGAATCGAAATTAAAACCGTTGTACCACTTCTCTACTGTTCAAATTTTTTTGTTTTGTTTTGGGGTTTCTTTGTTTGTTTTTTGTTTTGGCCTAAAAGCTCCGAGGTTCACCCATGGAGAAATTTAACGTATGCGAATGTTTTTACCCATCATTTAGGTAGCTGTATTCCGACTTCGGGGATGGTGTCTAAACACGACACCAATGACCATAAAAGGGTTTTTCTTTCTTTCTTTTTTTTTTTTGTTGCCTCATCTTCTGTAACGTCCCCGTCCTGCTGTTCCCACGCAGCTCATTTTAATCTCCCCGCCACAACCATACCCAGATTTGTTATGTCTCATCTTCAGGGTTGGGAGTCCACAGGGAGCCCATCAACCTCAGGCTGCCGTTGGATCACCAGCCAGATTGGCCTTGCACTGCTGCTGGGTCACTTTGGTGATGTTCAGTGGTGCCTGTTCAAAGTCATCACAGGCACAGAAGTGTATGGGTAAATCAAATCTGAAGTCCCCATGAGACCGAGCAATGGAGGCCACCGAATTAGAGCTAGCATTTTATAAAAAAATATTATTATTGCATGATGATCAGTGGTAAAGAGGATGATGTAATAGTGCTACTATGGAAGTGCATGTGCTTTGAGACTCCTTGACAAGGTTGTACACAACGCTTACTAGCATAATAATTATGTCCCAGCATCAGCTGGGCCCGAGAGATACAGAGACACCTGCAGTGTTGGTCAGGTAATTTGAGCAGCACTCTCAAATTCGAATTCGTAATGAATAACGCGCGAATGTGTGTTCCCAGTCTTTCCACTGAGCCCACAACACAGTCACTTTTGGAGGAGAAGGCTATTGTGTGCCGGTGGGAACGGATGACAAAATTTACAAAACTGCATGCACACGGGGACTGGATGTGAAAAAAAGCACACGAGTGCTTATTCTATTTTCCACGCAATAAAAAAAAAAAGGAGGCGGCCGAGTCTGGAATATGACTTTTATGCGATTCGAACCCGCGACCTTCCAGTCCGATATCCACGCGCTTACCACTTTGCCATGGCGGTTTGTTTTTTAATTTTTCCATCTATTCTTACAGGCATGAAATGGCCTACTCTTCTGAAGGGTAGGACGCGTTTTTAACGTGTGCACAAGATGCTCTACGTGCGATCGCACAAGGTACCTCGCTTTATAGTCTCATCCGAAGGACTTTTGGGGGAGTGGAGTCAGTGATGTCAACTCCCGGAAGAAATACCCCCCACAAATCGGGCCTGAGTGATGGGTCGATCCTTTCTTTTCTTTCTTTTATTCTTTTATATCGATGATATAATGGGATAAGCACTCTTGCGCTTTTTTACATCCAGTCCCTGCGTGTATGCGGTTTTGTAAATGTCATCTGTTCCCCCCGGCACGCGATGGCCTACACTTAAGAAAAGCGGAACAGGGTTTAACGTGTGCGCAAGATGTTATGCGTGCGTTCATACACGGGGCCTCGGTTTATAGTCTCATCCGAAGGACTTTTGGGGAGAGTGGAGTCAGCACTGATGTTCAACTCCAGGAAAAAAATCACCTCGAACGGGAATCGAACCCGGGTCGTCAATTGCGAGCGCAATATTCTGACCACTAGGTTATCCCACCCCTCGTTGGAACCCCGTCCTGTGCCGTTAGAACTACTAGGCTATTTCTTGTTGCTTAAGAAAATTGTTAAATTAAAGGATTATGCTTCTCACCTGTTGTCATTCTTTTCGACGATTAGTCTCCCAATTCTTTTAGTTGTGACAGATAAGGTATGTGCTGTGACAATGACAAGATGCGAAACTTGGAATGTGTTTGCGTTTATGAGTGAGTGCAACTCAACTACTTTTTTTTAGTGAATCATCTAATACGCTTTTGTTTTGGTAAAATAACTTGTGAAATGATTATATGAACTCATGGGACTAGACAAACCTTGGGCGCAAGTAGCAGGTCAAAAACAGGCGGGATTCAAACCCTAAAGTAGCAACCGCAAGTCATAAAGGAAAAAAAAAAACCCACAGAATTCTATTCTAATCAAAACCTCATCAACCAGAGCAAAGTTTTGTAAAGTTTACCTTTAAAAATTACTGTACACAGGACCCGAAACTTTCCCCCCTCCATAAGACTAAGTGTGGTGTTCTGAGTGCTAGTCTTTCAAATGAGACGATAAACAAAGGTCCCATGTGATACACATATTTAGCGTGTATCACACGGGACCTTGGTTTATCGTCTCATTTAAAAGACTAGCACTCAGAACACCACACATAGTCTTATTATGGAGGGGGAAAGTTTCGGCTCTCACTCTCACAGAGAGTTGTCCCTGGCAAAATTATGTAGAAATAAGTCACCCTAATTGGGAAACAAATATGGCCTACACAAGAAAAAAAAACAAAGAAAGTTGGTGGGGCTGCTCTTGTAGTGATGCGCTCCTCTCTCCAGGGAGAGAAGCCTGAGCTTTAGTAGAGAAATCTGCCTTGACTTAAAGTAATATACAATAATTATACAATACAATACAATGCATTGCGACGGGATAGCCTAGTGGTCAGAGCATTGCGCTCGTAATGTGACGACCCGAGTTCAATTCCCGTTCGAGGGGATTTTTTCCTTGGAGTTAATATCAGTGCCGACTCCACTTTCCCTAAAAGTCTTTCGGATGAGACTGTAAACCGAGGCCCCGTGTGTGCGCGCACGCTAAACATCTTGCGCACACGTTAAAAAATCCTGTTCCGCTTTTCATAAGAGAAGGCCATTGTGTGTCGGTGGGAACATATGACAAGATTTACAAAACTGCATACACACGGGGACTGGATGAAAAAAGCACATTAGTGCTTATTCCATTATCCTCGATATAAAAGAATGAATACATAAATATAATACGCAATGCAATACAACACAATAGGCCTACAATACAATACAATTAAATACAATACAATACTGTCGCATCCAATAATGTCGCCTACAGCCCCGCTGACTATAGAAGCCATATCGGGGCTGTCATCTTGTAGCAATTTCAAATATCAGAATAAAACCAAGTGTGCAACTAGGACACCAATTACAACAAGAGTTAAAACCCACTCTACTGTCGTTCCTCCCATCAACACCCTGGCCAGCCATATGGTTACTCAGTGCGGTCACTGCGTTGTGGGGAAGAAAAAAACCCAACACATCAAGGACGCATAGTAACGAATAGAGAAAAGAAAAGAGTAAAGAAAAATTGGGAATAGTAAAAGAAAGAAAACCAATACCCCAGAGCATAGCTGCCAGCTCTTCATTCCTTCATTCCCTCTGTGAAAATGATTGACACACGAAGATAAAAAGAAAACCGATAACGCACATTTAAGTGGGTTACCGAAAAACAAACCCAGCATGCTTCCTATGGACTTTGACCATATGACTTCTCCTTCGACTTCTGTGAAAAATCTATGTGTAGGAGGGGCGGAGAGATCACACACACACACACACACACACACACACACACACACACACACACACACACACACACACACACACACACACACACGCCAGAGCGCATGCTCATGCACGCAGGTGCACACGCACACATACACAGAGGCTCATGTACGCAAGTGCACACGCACGCACGCACACACACACACACACACACACACACACACACACACACACACACACACACCACACACACACCACACAGCACGCAGTACACACACACCACACACACACACACACTCACACACACAAGGCTCACACGCACGCACACGCACGCACAAATACACACACACACACACACAACGCACACACCCACGCACCACGCACGCAACACACACACACACACACACACACACACACACACACACACACACCCTGTTCCCCTTCTCGGAAGAGTAGGCTATTGTGTGCTGTTGGGTATGGATGACAAAATTGACCAAACTGCGAATACAAGAGGAGTGGATGAAAAAAAAAAAGTAAAAAAAGAAGAAAAGAAGCACTAGCCCTCATTCCATCACCTTCGAAATAAAAGAATAAATAACACACACACCACACACACACACACACACACACACACACACACACACACACACACACACACACACACACACAGGTATATGTCCATAAGCTAAGTGCGAGTGTACGTGTGCTTGGTCACATAATTCCGTTACTAAATGACTACAAGAAGCACAATTTTGGTGCAGTGGTTGACATGAATGTGCACAGCAAACTCATATATGCGTCTAGATGAATAGCAAACACATCACAAGTTTTCAATTTGTATACATTAATTTTTATACAAAGAATGCTGCACACAAGCAGGCGCATGCACGCACACGTGCACACACACACACACACACACACACACACACACACACACACACACACACACACACACAAAGGCTCATGCAGACAGGTGTACACACACACAACACACACACACACACACACACACACACACACACACACACACATCCTGTTCCCCTTCTGGGAAGAGTAAGCTATTGTGGGCGTTGGGAGTGGATGACAAAATTGACCAACCTGCGATTACAAGGGGAGTGGTTTGAAAAAAAGCAAAAAACAAAAGCAAAAAAAAAAAAAAGCACAAGTGCTCATTCCATCACCTTCAAAATAAAAGAATAGCACACACACACACACACACACACACACACACAGTGGTTGACATAAATCGTGCAGGGCAAACTCCTATCTGAAGTTTTCAACTTGTATAGGCCTACATTGATTTTATACAAAAATGTTGCACACTCGCAGGTGCGGACACACAAACACTTTTTAAATAAAATTCCCGTTTGTTCTTTAAATTAATATAGTTTATTTTTTAAAATTTTATTTGGGGCAGAGGGGAGGGGTTGGGGTTGTTGTTTTGCATATTCCAGTGTACACGAATCTTTGCTTGGCTTCCTGTGTCTTTGTTGCCAGGGTGTGGTATCGCGTTGTCAAGGAAACTGGAGTACTGTCTTGTCGATTTCTTAGCTTACGCCGCTAACACACATAAATCAGAGACAATGATCTTCATATGCATGTCGTATCGAGTGCACAAGCTCCTGTACTTACGAACGCTTGCGCATACAAAATAAATTTGAAAGAATTGCATTGTTCATAGTACTCTTTTGCCGTACATTGCTTCGTCATGCTTTTTCGGTGCACTCGTACTCTGTACGTACGTCCCGAGTTGAAACGGTGACCTCTTTTGAGGCCACGTAAACAACACAAACGGCGCGGGAAGGAAGCTGATTGGATATATTGGTGGATTGGATTATGCAAGCAACTTTATGTAATGTCAACGCTACGCTAGATGTTGTTATGATACTCTAACATATTGCAATTCAGTAAACTTAAAATCAATTGCAGTATTTATAAGTGTATAGAACAAAATTTTGAATTTTAAAAGAAGTTTCGATTAGGCCTAACATTCAAACCCTATCCAGTATTTCATTATATTCATATATGCGCATGCGTGTCGTTATTGGCGCCAGATTCACGCGGACTTAGAAGGTGCAACAGTCTCAGTAGCAGACAGACATCTGTTTCATATTCTCTGTGATCTGTAAAGAAATTTATCTCCATCATGTTTGTAAGAAAGAGGGGTGAGTAAATGTCATTTTTCTATGCATGTGTTCTAAAATTGTCGCTTGATCGTTATTCTGTAAACTACACAGCAACGCGTAGTTATGATTCGCACATATCTTCAGCGGCCAATCTCCTGCTCCTAGTTGGTCTTAGTAGTTAGTACACTCTCATCTCGATCACTGAATCAGTGGTGATTTTTGAGAACAAGGCATTCCAGTTCAAACGTTTTGTTCCAAAAAGCATATGAAACCGGTGTGTTTAACAGCGATCAAAATCAGTTTAATCAATCTAGCCCTGCACAGCAGTCTGGTGTTCACAGAATTGCAGGCCTACAGCCACTATAAATTTGCATAAGATTATATAATTCAGTAAATTCTCCTTTTTTTGTTGTTGTAAGGGCAGGGTGAAAAAAGAAAAATGAACATACTTAATCTTTTACTCTCAATAAAGACCGTTTTGACTGCTTTGACATCTTTTGTTTATTTTAAATTAAATTGCAACCAAATACTTAAAGATAAATTGGTTTAGTAAATTTATACCTAATAATAATAACTAATAAGTTAAATACTATCAGTTATACTTATAGTTATAAAAGGTCTATTTATTATAACTAAAATTTAATGTTATTAAATTGCCCCAAGTAATGTGAATCTTAAGAGATCAGTAGGTCTAAGGTAATCAATGACATGCACACAATGGGTCAATGCACACTAATTCAGTAATGCAATAATTGTGCATATGTGTACATAACATGTAATGATGTATCCAATTCCATGTATACGACCCACACATACTGGCACAGAGAGTGAGAGTGATGCGCTGGTTATCTATTTCTATTTAATTAATAATTGTTTTTATTTTATTCAAATTTCTTGTTTTATTATTTATATCAAGGATAATGCCAACGGGATAAGCACTCTAGTCTCTTGTGCTTTATTTTTACATCCACTGACCGGTCCCAGTGTGTATACTATAGTTTTGTAAATGTCATCTGTTCCCACTGGCACACGATGGCCTATTCTTAGTCTTAAAAAAAAAAAGCAGAACAGGATTTAACTTGTGTGCAACATGTTCTGTGTGCGTTCACACATGGGGCCTTGGTTTATAGTCTCATCTGAAGGACTTTGGGGGAGAGTGGAGTCTGCACTGATGTCAATGGGAATCGAACCTGGGTCAAACTGCAAGCGCAATGTTCTACTATTACAGGCACTAGGCTATCCCGTCCCCTGTTGACTGCACGAGTAGTTATTAAGTTATTCCATTGTCATCAAAATAAAAGAATGAAATAAAATGGAACATGTGCAGTGACACACTAACACACTAAACAAACACACATACACACAAAATGACACACACAGAGCTACAGGTGCACTATACTATAGTATTACAGAGCACACACTGATTCGAGTGATTGAAACGTGTCATGGCAAACTCATCAGGAAATTAGTGAACTACCTCTTCAAGTTTATGCACTGTGTTGGATATATATAATTGTGACAAACACTGAAACCGCCTACATTTGTGACAATTGCATGGTCACACTATCCAGTACACTGTGCAGTTAGCATTGACATTTGAAACATGTAATTTGTAAAATAAAATAATTACACGTTTATAATTATACTTTAATAGGCTACATGCACATTGCAGCAGGGCATAGGGTTTTGCGGGGGGGGGGGGGGGGGGGGGGGGGGGGACTGTTGTCACATTGTTGTGTTAGTCGTTCATGAAGTGATGGTTACCTTGAATTCACTAACTGTTACAGTACAGTGAGCAACCGCATGATCATAGATCATTGCGTCAGTAGGTCACAGGTATCAGTGAGTTAATTACTATGTGTTAGTAGTAATGGTATTGATCACTGATGCCAGTGATGTTCTTTTGATTTGAGTTCTTTGGTAAGACGTGTGGTTCAACTTCAAGTGTATTATGTTTTTCTCTGAGTCGTATTTGGACTGGAGTCATTTGTCACGTAATTCATGTTTAATGTAATGCTACTAATGCTGAAAGGTGTCCCAACCCTTGTGGTTGTTGGGGAGCGAGGCATCTCTAGGGGCCAGCATAATGAGGGTGGCACCCATCTCTCCCTTGCTGCTTTACCTTCCTTGACCCCAAAGAGGGCAGGTACCCATTTGCAGCTGGGTGAACTGGGGGGGGGGGGGGGGGCTGTACTAAAGCCAATGTGCGCAGACGGTCACCCATCCAGTTGGTAACCATGCTTGATGCTGCTTAACATTGACATGGGGACAGCAAGTTTGCTGACCACTTACTTAGCTATGCCACCACCAATTCACATGATGTAGACTAATTTGTCAGAAGTGTTATTGCCAGTCTTTTAAAAGCAACTCACTCAAATACCAAATGATGAATGTTCAGTCCATAATCACATATGATAGATTGAACTGGAGATGCAATAAAAAATGAAAGAATGATAATTTTAAGAATAATCTGCTGAAGTGATGCTATTGATGAGTCTTGTAGTTGTAGTATAATAACTTTTAATAAATTAAATCATGACTTTCTGTTTCAGATGGCCGCCAAGAGGATGTCCACTTTGACAAGATTACATCCAGGATTGAAAAGCTGTGCTATGGACTCCACAAAGAATTTGTTCAGCCAGTACGTGAATGAACGCAATATCATAAGCTATCTTATTATATCTTATCAAGAACAAACATTAGATCATTTCAACATCAGACTACAGTAGAGCAATAGTTTTCCTCCCAATTAATTCTCTCTCTCTCTCTCTCTTCTCTTCTTCTCTCTCTCTCTCTCTCTCTCTCCTCTCTCTCTCTCTCTCTCTCTCTCTCTCTCTCTCTCTCTCTCTCTCTCTCTCTCTTCTCTCTTTCTCTCTCTCTCTCTCTTCTCTCTCTCTTTCTCTCTCTCTCTCTCTCTCTCTCTCTCTCTCTCTCTCTCTCTCTCTCTCTCTCTCTCTCTCTCTCTCTCTCTCTCTCTCTCTCTCTCTCTCTCTAATATTTCTGTTTCTTGCACAGAAACACAAACTTGACACATCTTGAAAAAGGGTAAACGAGGCAAACTCTGAAACTGCAAAATATATTTTTTTAAACTGGTTTCATGCATGTTATAGCTATGGCCATATGGGTGGGGAAGGCAGCTTGCATAACTAAAATAAAGTGAATGCTAAAGATCTACTCCAAAGAGAAAGAAAGAATGAATCTGAACCCCAAAAATGTCGTTCATTTACTTGCAAATCATAACGAAAATGCTATACAAGACTGAATCTTTTTTTTTTCACTGCCATTCTCACTAGGCGGCCATCACAATGAAGGTGATCAATGGCCTGTATCCTGGTGTGACCACTGTGGAGCTGGACAACCTGGCCGCAGAAACGGCCGCCACGATGACCACCAAACACCCAGACTACGCCGTCCTGGCCGCTCGCATTGCTGTGTCCAACCTGCACAAGGAAACAAAAAAAGTTTTCAGCGGTTGGTGTTTTTATTTATTGGATCATTATGATTGTGTGTGTGTGCTGTGAAAGTTCCAAGATTTGGGCTTCTGAGAAATGTGGGGGTAAAAGTGAGATTCTCAGAATTTTTATTTTTCTCTCTCTCCTTACCTTGTGATTTGTTTGCTTTGTTATATGAATGTATTGTCTTTAGGTCATCAAGAGCTTTTCAGCAGTTCCATAGCAGTAAAAAAAGAAAGGGTATTATCAAAATTGAAAGTAGTTGTGTTAAAAGCACTTGTGAAATTACCTTGAAAATCAGTGTTCAAAGCAACCTTTGAACATGCTGAATCAAGATCGAGTGAAAAAAAAAAAGTATGTCATGTCATGATAGAGGATGGCATGACGGAGGGGGGGGGGGGGGTGTTAGCTTGTTTTTTGTTACACACAGACTACAGAGGACAGACTGATAGAATGGGAAGGGTATGTTATGATAGGTAAAGAGTGCTGTGTCCACAAAGCTGCCAGTATTCTCATAAAACTCTTCTGAATGATTTGTTAGTTTTGTTAATACTGTCGTATACAAATTAATGAAATGATATGAAATAATTGTCCCCTTCTTCCACCTATAAAGTGATCATAAACAAAAATTGATTCTGTACAGTTCTGTAAAACAGGGTTCGTACAGTCCTTATAGGTGCTTATAAGTCTTTAAATTTGATGTAGAGTCTCATAAGGCCTTAAAAGTGCTTATATTTACACAATCGGTCCTTATAAAAAGCACTGAGGTCCTTATAAAATCAAAACTGTCTTCATTATAAAGAGAGCTAAGAAATTATGTGTGCCTTTCCCGATTATCATTATCCGCGAGAAAAAAAAAGAAAAGGAAAATTTGCGCTCAATTGATTTGCCGTCGTAAAGGGACCGTAGCAGACGAAATGTAAAGGGAAGTAAATCTCGGAACTGGCTGATAGACTGTCTGACGGAAGTGGCCCAATGCGCATGCCTTGAAAGTGAAAATAACCGTTCCAAGCCACCAAAATGCCGGGAAAGTGTTCTTTCCAAGATCGTTGGATAAAAGAGGATAGCTACAAGTACTGGATCAGGCGAGACAGTGATTCAAAAAAAGCAAGATGTATTGTGTGTTGCATTTCGCTAAATCTGGCATCGATGGGCGAAGCCGTGTTGAAGGCGCACATGAAAAGTAAGCGCCATGAGCGTAATGAACAGCGTCATCGCATGGAAACTAGAGTTGTGATCCCCGATCTCTTTGAAGCCGGTGGATCATCAGTTCAACCAAGTACCAGCAGTGCTCAGGCACCAAGTAGGCCTACCTGTGCTCAGCCAAGTACGTTCCAGTCAAAACTCACTGGTAAGTAAAATAACTCTCTCTCTCTCTCTCTCTCTCTCTCTCTCTCTCTCTCTCTCTCTCTCTCTCTCTCTCTCTCTCTCTCTCTCTCTCCACACACACACACACACACACACACACACACACACACACACACACACACACACACACACATGTGACAGATTCTCTCTCTCTCTCTCTCTCTCCTCTCTCTCTCTCTCTCTCTCTCTCTCTCTCTCTCTCTCTCTCTCTCTCCTCTCTCTCTCTCTCTCTCTCCTCTCTCTCTCTCTCTCACACACACACACACACACACACACACACACCACCACACACACACATGTGACAGATTCTCTCTCTCTCTCTCTCTCTCTCTCTCTCTCTCTCTCTCTCTCTCTCTCTCTCTCTCTCTCTCTCTCTCTCTCTCTCTCTCTCTCTCTCCCTCTCTCTCTCTCTCTCACACACACACACACACACACACACACACACACACACACACACACACACACACACACACACATGTGACAGACACTTTCTCTTTGTCATTTTGTTTTGAACATAAAAAAACACACTGGTGTGACCCAGCAGACAAACACTGAATGTGGTTCCCCCTTCCCTCCGCTTTCCCCCCATCATCGCTCTTTAGACTCTCTCTCTCTCTCTCTCGCTCTCTCTCTCTCTCTCTCTCTCTCTCTCTCTCTCTCTCTCTCTCTCTCTCTCTCTCTCTCTCTCTCTCTCTCTCAAATTCTTTTTTTTTTTCTCTACATGAAATCTCTCTCTCTGTGCACATGTGTGTGTGTGTGTGTGTGTGTGTGTGTGTGTGTGTGTGTGCATATAGAGGTGCCCTCTACAAAAAGAAGAAAAAATCATGTTGCTAGTAACGTGGCAAGTTCTATATAGGACAACTATCCACAAAGGGGGTGCGCACAGGAAAAAAAACAAAAACCAAACAAACAAACAAAAAAAAAAAGAAACGCTAGAACTATGAATATCAACACATATACTTATTGTGTAGAATGAATGCCTGTCAGAAAAAAAAGTTAGAAATGAAGGTGTTTGCTAGAGTTTTGTTTTATTTTATTTTATTTTTCAGATCTCAGGTTGTGTTTGCTAGAGTTTTTTTTTTTTTTTCAGATCACAGTCTGGCCAACCAAGCGCTCAAGGCAGAAATCCTGTGGAGCTTGAAGGTGGTGGAGTCCCACTACAGCTTTGTCTCATCAAAGGGTGTTGGGGAGCTTTTTCAACAAATGTTTCCAGACAGCGACACAGCTCTGCAGTTTAAATGTTCAGAGACAAAGTGTAGGTACCTGACCACCTTTGGACTTGCACCTCATTTCCTGAACCAGCTGAAAGAGAGAGTGAGGGCTTCTTCTTCAGGATATGCGCTTCTTTTTGATGAGTCCATGAACCAGAAAAACAAATTGAAGCAAATGGATTTTCATGTCAGGTTTTGGGATGGAGATGCTGTCCAGACGAGATATTTGACCTCAGATTTCTTGGGACATGCCTGTGCAATTGACCTGTTTGACAAAATTTTGAGTGTGCAGTCCGAGTTCTCCTTGCCCAAGGAAGACATGATTCAGCTGGGGATGGATGGCCCTGCAGTGAACTGGAGTGTGTACAACCGAATTCACAGCAGTATGAAGGAGGACCTAAAAGTTGGCCTACTGCACACAGGCAGTTGTGGCCTTCACACAGTCCACAATTCTTTCCGAGCAGGCTGCAATGCTTCTTCATGGCAAGTGGATTCCTTCCTGTCAGCATGCTACTACCTTTTCAAGGACAGCCCAGCTAGACGAGAGGACTTCATGAGGGTTAGCAATGCCACATCTCTACCTCCAAAGTTCTGCTCTCACAGATGGTTGGAAAATGCGTCTGTAGCTACCAAGATAATTGAGCTTCTGCCTGCCCTGGATCTCTATGTGAAAACAGCAGAAGAAAAGAAAATCCCCCTACCAAAGAACAAGAGTTTTGAGACAGTCAAGTTAGGTGTCAGTGCGCCCCTTACCTCTGCTCAGCTGGCTTTCTTTGCTGCAGTTGCAAGGGAAATGGAGCCCTTCCTGACCAAGTACCAAAAAGATGAGCCCCTCATTCCCTACCTCAGCTCTGACTTGCAGAGAATGATGAGAAACCTCATGCGACGTTTTCTCCGTCAAGATGTTCTAAATGATTGTGACAGTGCTGAAAAACTTGCTGCAGTTGATGTGTCCAATTCTGATAACTACTGCAGTTTAGGAGAAATCGACATAGGCTTCCAGGCGAGATCCCTGCTTCAAAAAGCAAAAATGTCAAAAAAGAATCCTGCAAGTGACAGAGCTGTCACTGAGTTTCAGCAGAGCTGCAGAAAGTTCTTGAAAGCAACAGTCAGCAAACTACAAGACAAGTGTCCTCTGAAGTATGCAGTCATTCGACAGATTTCCTGCCTCAACCCAGAGACTATGAAAAACAGAGCAGCCTGCAAAGAACAAATGCAGAATCTACTCCACGCAATGTGTGGTGTCAAGAGACTAGACCATGAAACTGCTGACACAGTGTGCAAAGAGTTTGCTGACTTCCTCGACGACATTGCGTCTGATGCTGCCAGTTTTGACCCCTCCACACAGAGGCTGGATGCTTGGTTTTATGGTCACCTTGCAACGGAGAGCAAGTATGCCAAGCTGTGGAATGTCATCCAGAAGCTCCTTGTTCTGTCCCATGGACAGTCGACAGTGGAGCGTGGGTTTTCCTACAACAAGGAAATGATGACTGACAATCTGAGCCAGAAAGCTCTGAAAGCCAGGAGAACTGTGCTTGACCACATACACAGTTGTGGTGGAATCTTGAAGGTCAACATTACAAAGAGGCTGCTGGTTGATGCTGGTCATGCCCAGCAAGAGTACAGGCGTTTCCTTGATGAACAAAGCAAGCTGAAGACCAACCAAGAGCGTCTGGAAAAAAAGAGAAAGAAGACAGAAGAAATTGAGGCACTAAAAAAGAAAAGGAAAACAACACAGGACATTGCAGTGCAGCTTGTTGAGGAAGCTGACAGGCTGGCATTTGAAGGGCAGCAGCAGCGCAGCTTCACTTTGATTGACCGCTCTTGTCAACTGCGCCTAGCTTCCAAGGACAAGAAAGATGAGGTCTCTCGTCTTGACAAGGAACTAGCCAAACTTCAAGAAGAACTGAAGGCCCTTCCATAGCACCCTTATCTCTGTCACAAATTCAATAGAAAGACCAATATGTATATATTTTAGTTTGCAAGTGTTAATTTGGCTTATATCAAAAAGATGAATTAGTGTAGAATAGTTTTCAAAGCTGAAGTTGATAAGGAAATCAGCAGGAAGGAATATATGTGTGCAGTGTGTTATAATTTGGTGGATTGTGTATGAAATTAGCCAGACTTTTGTTCAGAATGGAACTTCTTCTAAATAAGAGTTTGGTGGATATTTGGTGGATTGTGTATGAAATGGGTCAGACTTTTGTTCAGGATGGACCTTCTTCCAAATAAGTGCTTAGTGGATATTTTTCTTGTGGATTTCATATGATGAATTAGTCTGACATCTTCAACCATCATGTCATACAGATTGTGGTAAGTCTTTGCCTCCGATCCTGCCCTCCATTCTGCACTCCTATAGATGTTATGTCTTGTATTGTGTCCATTCTACACTTTTATGTTATGTCTTGTGTTGTGTCCATTCTATGCTTCTATGTTATGTCTTATGTTTTGCAGTGTCTCTCTTTTAGTAGACACATTGGCTGATTGCTTATAGTTGGCAAAATTTGTCGATGGTTACGGTCCTTATAGGAGACAAAATGGTCCTTATAAGGTCCTTATAAGGTCCTTATATTGAGAATGGTCTGATGTGTGGGAACCCTGTAAAAATGTTTATTTTTCAATTTATTTTTTAACAGGACCCATTGCCTTTCAAAGCCAGGTGTAGTGTTTATAGTCTGACAAGGTCATGTTCATACAGCCATATTATTTCACTTTACTTTTAGCAGGAAATGTTAATGTAAATGGCAGGTTTGTACAGTCTTAGACCTCATAGGTGCAGTTTTTTTTAGTTGGATGTATCTGATGTAACATGGCTTTGACGTGTGTCTGCTGTTGTCAGAGGTGATGACTGACCTGTACAACTGGATCAACCCCAGAACCGGCAAACATTCCCCCATGATCTCAGAGGAGACCCACAACCTCATCTTGAAACATGAAGCGGTGAGGATTTTTTAATAGCTTTTCTGGTCATGCGTGTTTTTCTTTTTAGATACAAGTGTTCGTTCTAAATTCCTGTTCAATGTTGTTGATGTTGATGGTTGTTGTGTGTAGTCATTTTACAGACCTGTGTAAGATGGACACAGTTGTTTCACCAAAAGCAAACAACAGTTTGATACCGCCATACAACAGTTTGTGTAGCTGCACATGCTGTATGAGTAGCAGATGTTGATATGTGTGAATGTATGACTATGAGAGAGGTGTGTGTTTTGTGAAGTGTGCACAGTTGCAGGCTATAAACATGAGAACTTAAGTTCTGAAATGTTTTGCTAATTTTAACCCTGGGAATTACTGTGACGTGAAGTTACGTGTTGCAGAATTTGATTAGTATGAACAGCATCGAAATTATGTAAAAATGTGATGCAGAGTAAAGGCAGGGCGGGGGGATCTCGTGTTCTCATAAACACATATGACAGTATCATATATTTTCTGCGATTAGATAAGCATTGTAGCACAACTTTCTTTTTAATGCTGTGTACAGAGGAATCATCACTAAACCAAGGGGATGATAGAACAGTAAATAATAAGTTGAAAAGGCAAACCAAAAAACAGCCCAAAGTCTAGATGAGAAATAAGACTAGATAAATGTTAACTCATATATTTTTTTTTAAATGTTGGAAATTGCATAATTTCTATCTTGCAGCTTGTGCTAACTCTGGGCAAAATTCTTTGAGTTATCTCACTGTAAATGAGTGCATTGCCAGAATAGGGATACAAAACTGTTCTGTTCTACTTTCAAGTTAGTTTTCATGTAGTGAAGTCTTGAAACCTGAATTGTGTAGATTTCCTCTAGCTTAGCTAATTTTTGAAGTTATCTAGAGAATGCATGTCTTTTTCTTTTTTTCCAGCGGTTGAATTCTGCCATTGTGTACGACAGAGATTACAACTACAACTATTTTGGATTCAAGGTTGGTATTTTTGCAATATCTGGAACATGTGTGTGTTTGCGTATAATATAGTTGAAAGAGAGCAAGTTTTATGACTCTAGGGTTTGAAAAGTTCAGTCACATTTCCTGAGGGCACCAGTTTTTTGTTTTTGTTTGGGTTTTTTTTTTTTTTGCTCTTTATTTGTTTTTGTTGTTGATTAGATGATGCGTGTGAAGATGTATAAGCACATTATAAACTGTATTTCAATATGATAACAGAGTTCCCTTAGGTTGCATGTTCTAATTTGCTCGCTTACCATAAAATATTCCAGTATATCAGGAGATACAGTCAGCTACCTTCCATCATACTATGTTTGATTTATTGATTCAAGTTTGTTACAGTAATACCTGTGTAAGTTACACTTGCGAATTGTAACATTGATACATTAGAAGAAAAAAAACACTAGAAAAGGCATCTAATGTTTTCTGATCCGTATGGTATTGTACAGATTTATCAGTAAACTTATTAACCTGCAGTAGACAGGTCTGAAGCTGTTGCCTGCTATGAAGAATCGACAGTGAGGCCTAGATTTGACACTTAAAATTATTTAGACTTCAGTTGCTGTGAAAAAGCTGCAAAAATCCATGCATTTTGTGCTAAAAACTTGTCTTTAAATCATTTTATACCACTATAAAAAAAACACACAGCCCCCCTTCAGTTCCATTTTGTGCTATAAAAATGCTAGTAATAAGCTTACTTGTACACTGACATGTATACTGTTATATAAGTTGGTTTGATTTTCTTTTCTTGCAGACCCTGGAAAGATCCTATCTGCTGAAAATCAATGGAAAAGGTAATGTGGTATTGCTTGAATAAATGGCAAAGAATTAGGATGACAAAGATCAGTGTTGAAAACCTCTTTCACAGGGAGCAGGTGTTTTTCAGAGTTTTTCAGAGTAAAACATTCAGGTGAAAGATTTTACCTGGTTGTTAAAATCCCTTGAAGCTAGCTTTTAATCATGTATCAACATTTGTGAAGAGTTTTGTGAAATTGTCAAGTTGGAGAATGTCAAACTTTCATTCAGAGTTGCAGAAGAGTACCATGGCCAAGTTCTATCAACAGGAAGTTAGAAATGTTAGAAAATGAGACAAAGAGTTAAAAAAAAAAAAAAAAAGGTATATTATTTAGGAGGGAGGCAGTGTATTACTATGCAACCATACAAACCATACAAACAATTCTGCTTTTTGATCGGGTGCGGAAATATAGAAGGGAAAGGCATGCACAGCATGTTTTTTAAAGACAATTGGTGAGGATGAACCTGAAGATCATCATTGCTGAGAGTCTTTTAATTATGGTGTTTTGTTGTTGCTGTGGTGAGAGTGTGTTTATTTTTTTGTTGTGGTGTGGTTGTAGTGATGAGAATGTTAATTATGGTGTTATGGTTGCTGTGGTGAGAGTGTCTATTTTGTGGTGTGGTGTGGTTGTAGTGATGAGAATGTTAATTTTGGTGTTGTGTTGTGGTTGTAGTGATGAGAGTGTTAATTTTGGTGTTGTGTTGTGGTTGTAGTGATGAGAGTGTTAATTTTGGTGTTGTGTTGTAGTTGCTGTGATGAGAATGTTAATTTTGGTGTTGTGTTGTGGTTGTAGTGGATGAGAGTGTTAATTTTGGTGTTGTGTTGTAGTTGCTGTGATGAGAATGTTAATTTTGGTGTTGTGTTGTGGTTGCAGTGGATGAGAGTGTTAATTTTGGTGTTGTGTTGTGGTTGTAGTGATGAGAGTGTTAATTTTGGTGTTGTGTTGTAGTTGCTGTGATGAGAGTGTTAATTTTGGTGTTGTGTTGTGGTTGTAGTGGATGAGAGTGTTGATTTTGGTGTTGTGTTGTGGTTGTAGTGGATGAGAGTGTTGATTTTGGTGTTGTGTTGTGGTTGTAGTGGATGAGAGTGTTGATTTTGGTGTTGTGTTGTGGTTGTAGTGGATGAGAGTGTTGATTTTGGTGTTGTGGTTGTAGTGGATGAGAGTGTTAATTTTGGTGTTGTGTTGTGGTTGTAGTGGATGAGAGTGTTGACCTTCATTTGGTGTGGTGGTGGTGTTGCAGTTGCGGAGCGTCCTCAGCACATGTTGATGAGGGTGTCTGTGGGAATCCATGGTGAAGACCTGCCTGCTGTGATAGAGGTGAGGTCAGCACTGAGGGGAACATGTGTTGTAGCATGCTTTTGTTTCAGGCTGATGGACATTGTTTCCTTAGCTCTGCAGTTTTTTTTCCTTTACACTGCATAGTATTTTGTTTTAACTCTGCTTAGTTTCGCACAGAAGAGTATTAAAAATGATTTTGGGAAGACCTGCCCCCCCCCCCCCCCCCCTCTCTCTCTCTCTCTGTCTCCCTCGTTCTGCCTTAAGACTGATTTTGAATATCTTGGACTCTATAACAGGGGGGTGTCTCCTGGTATACCCTCTGTGTGTTCAAGATGTGTCCACATGGCGAGGCATTTTAAGTTTTCAGTTTGAAAATTTATGCTAGCCAGCTACAAGCTTATTCTACTTAGTAATATGGAATATGTACTCAAAATAAGCATGGGCCAAAACAACTTTTCACAGTCATGATTGACATTAAATTTTTCTTTTGTTGTCATTCTTGACCAAAGGTGTAGTACATTCATTTATGTTGTAGTTACCAGCACAATGAAGCAGACAGTTGAAACTATGCTCTGTAAATGTTTTCTGAGTGCTTTGTTTGTAAAATTCAACCGGAATTTATTGTGTGTAAAATCCAACCAAAATTTATCTGAGTTGAGATGGTAAAAGTGTTGTGTGGTGTTTCTGTCTTGCATTGTATTGGTGCCATGTTGTGAAGTTGCAATGGTTTTCTTTTCAGACCTACAACCTGCTGTCAGGGAAATGGTTCACTCATGCCTCACCAACACTCTTCAATGCTGGAACCTGTCGTCCTCAACTCTCCAGGTCAGAAAGGGGGAACAGTGTTTGTGTGTGTTTTCTTCTACGTGCATTTGTATGAGAGAGAAAGGTGGAGTGGATTGGCAACATGATAGGAAGTTATTGCAAATGTCCACAAAATGGACCAGATTTTCCTTGGCATGCACTTTAGTTATTCCTTGCTGAGAAGGTTCACTTTATAACGCAGCTTATGCTGATCTCAGTTGAACATGCATATTGCACATAACCCTATCAATATTAGGGGGTCACCTCATTTGCCACTTACATGAACGATTTTTTTTTTTATATCAACTTATATATTCAACCCCGGAAACCATTTTATGCAAAATGAGCCATATATTTTTTTAGTTAACCTTCGCCAGACCTCGTTTTTAAACTCACGGAAGAGCTCCTGGGTGACCAGTCACCCATGGTTTTTACATAGACATTTCCCTTACTACGCCTCGCCAGATTTCGTGGGTGACCAGTCACCCATGGTTTTTACATAGACATTTCCCTTACTACGCCTCGCCAGATTTCGTGGGTGACCAGTCACCCATGGTTTTCAAATAGATCAGACAGCTAAGCATCATGTAATTTTTGAGACAATAAAGCTGAATCTGAAAAGGTGATGTCTTAGAATCAATGTGTGTTGCGTTGATTATGATGTGGGAAATAAGAGCTCATTCATTTGATTTGAAAGTGAAAGGTTTACTAGCACCCATGTAAACTGAAATAGACTGACAAAGAAACTCACACACACACACACACACACACACACACACACACACACACACACACACACACACACACACAGAGCTATAACAAATACACTATATGTTTTTAGCATTAACACAGTATGTTTTTAGCATTCTAAACAAAATATATATTTCATAAATATGCGGTAAATGGCATCAGATAGCAACTTTCTGAGGAAAAAATTAAAACACAGATCATCAAGATCATAAATTCTTTAATATCTTTATCAATTTCTCCATGAAATTTTCAGTCAGACTCAAACTGGTGTGTTCATAACAGAAGCCCCCAAAAGTGTTCAACATGTGCAAAAGCCAAAAAGCAAAATAACAATTGTACCTGCTGATATCAATCATAGGTAAGGAAAGAAATCATGTACATTTAAGAACAGAACAAACCATATGAATCAGTGCACATTTGCACGCGTACACACACACATATGATATACACACTTGCAAAATACTAGAAATATGATTCTGAACTGTTAGAATGCACAAAATACTAAGAAGAAATTCAAACCTGAACTGTCTGTACGGATAGTATCCTACATTTCATTACTGAATGTCTTGGATAAGATAACAACAAATCAAACAAACAAACAAAATCAAACAAAAACAGTAGAAAATATTTTAATTCTTATGAAGGACATCAGTACCAGTTTAGAGCTGAGACAAACATTTACCAGCATCAATAGGGAGCTGCTAAAACTAATTTTGTTCTTGTATTTGTTGCCCCTGGGCTCAATGATTGCTGGGAGTGGGAGGTGTTGCTCTTGGCAGTTCTTCACCACCAGGTGCTTGGATGATAGTAACCTTTGTCTCCAGCATCAGACTGCAGTCTGGGCAGATTTGCATAGCGTGATTTTGACATATCCAGTTTTGGCTGGTAATGCAGGAACCTGTTGTTTTGCGATCAGCCTTCCAGTGGCAGAAGCCACAGTGGCCTTGTGCCTTCTTTTGTTTCTTTGGACTTTGGCTGGTGGTGTACTTTCTTGCAGCAGATACAGAGGACTTCTTCGCAGTTGCTGCAGAACGTAGTAAAAGTCTTATGATTTTAGGCAACCTCCATGTGTTAAAACAACCTTAATAAAATTAACAACTACTAAAAATGTTTCACTTACTGCTCACACAGTTGCTCAGGCCTTCTAGAATGCTGTTGCAGGAAAGGATGAGTGACTGTCAGCTTTCCTTATTTGTACCATTACCTATTCTTGCTGACTCGGGCCTAAACCAATCAACTCAAAATAGAAATGACCAGAAAAATTCTTGCTGACTCGGGCCTAAACCAATCAACTCAAAATAGAAATGTCCAGAAAAATTATTGCTGACTGGGGCCTAAACCAATCAACTCAAAATAGAAATGTCCAGAAAAATACTTGCTGATTCAGACCAGTCAACTAAAATAGAAATATTTAAAAGAAAGGATTCATCAAAGGACATGCCATACTACAAGTTTGGTTGAATAGAAGACTAAACCTGAGCAAGCTCTCTCAGGTGTTAATCACGACTGTCTCAAGTGAGCAAGGCACACTTGCTTACCCTCCAGCTATCCTACTAGGTCTACAAGGACCACACAAAAGATCCTTACTGCAGACCTGGTTGACAAAGGCAATGGAAGACAAAAGCCCAGCCACCAGCCTGCGGGGCTAAAGTAGGTCAAGAAGCCTACGTCTCTGAGTTGACTACTCAAGTTTGTTTGGTCCCAAGGAGATAGGTCTACTGGCCACCCAAGGAAAGTGCTTCCTCAAGCACAATAAAATGTATGGGTGACCAGCCACCCACGAGCCCTAGCGTGTGTAGGAAAGGGTTGCAGTCTATAAAAGGTATGGGTGACCAGCCACCCACGAGCCCTGGCGTGTGTAGGAAAGAGCTGTGGTCTATATAAAAAGTATGGGTGACCAGCCACCCACGGTATCTGGCGAGGGTTATACAACGTTTTTTATGGTCTAATTACTCATTTATTTACAAACATAAAATGTTCATATTTGGTAGGATTATGCACAAATATATAATAAAGTCATAAAATTTGAGCTTGATGAAATTAAAACTGACAAAGTTATGACCATTTAACTGAGAGTGGGTAATTTTTCACCCACGGTGTCTGGCGAAGGTTAAAAAGTTCTTGTCAATGAATTATTTTATTTACCACTCAGTCTGTGTGAGGGTGATATCAAGGTTGATAAAGCCAACCTCACAGGGACAAACATGTTTTCTGTGACAGCAAAATTGGTGTGTGTGTATTCAGCTGGTTTCTGTAAGTGATACTGGTGTGTTTTCAGCTGTTTCCTGCTGACAATGCACAGTGACAGCATAGACGGGATCTACGACACGCTGAAGCAGTGTGCCCTGGTCTCCAAGAGTGCAGGGGGCATTGGCCTCAATGTCCACTGCATTCGTGCCACCGGCAGTTACATCGCTGGGGTAATGATTCAGACTGTTCTTATGTAGCATTGGGGAGGGGCTCTGTTAGTTTTGCAGCACTGAATGTCTGGGGTTGTGTGAAACCTGTATCATTTTTAATCTTATTTTATTTTGAAAGTGAGCACTTCTGTCCAGGTGGGGGGTGTTTGGAGGGTTTCTTTGTTTTTGTTTAGGGTTTTTGGGGGGTTAAGTTTCTCTTTGTTTTTTCACTTGTCTTGATGTGTTAGTCAAAAAAAAGATGCCCTAGTTTCCTGTCACAGGCAGATACTAGTTTTGGCTTGTCCCAAGTTTTGCCATTTGTCGTGTACAGCTTTTAGTCTTTTTAAAAAAATGAAAGAACTTTGTTAGTTGTGCAATGTTTTAACTCTCCTTGTCAGATCACTATTGATTTTGAATGTTTATCTCACACCTAAGTTCACTGTCAGTTGTTCAGATTGTATGAAGATGGTATTTTAGGGGGAAATCTTAGGTTTTGAAATGTCTGATGAAGTCACTTTGTGTTTTACGGGGGGGGGGGGGGGGGGGTATTGTAAATTTTGATGCAAGCATGATCCAAACAGGATTTTGCCTCATCTTTTCACCCTTTTTTTTTTAGTTCTATTTTATGCATTTTCTTTATTCTTTACTTCATTGTTTAGCTATTTCTATGTGTTGTGAAGACGAATGGTGAATCCAATGGACTGATTCCCATGCTGAGAGTGTACAACAACACGGCTCGCTATGTGGACCAGGGTGGAAATAAGGTAAGGCTTGTCAGTTGTCTGCCATCAAGTTACCTTGCTGAAGTTACAGAGATTTATTACTTCTGACTTACAGGGGACATATGCTCTGTGTCAGTTTGTGTTCATGGCAATGTTGAAAGAATTCTAATAAACTGGTCTAGATAGAGAATTCTAATAAACTGGTCTAGATATCTAAACATGGAGCCTGTTAAAATACTTTAATACATTTGATTATCGGAGATTTGTGGATGTTTCCTGCTCCTTTGGAAATTTTAGTTGAAGCAAAAACTCTCCTTATAGGAGTGTCATACACTTCATGATATTCCTATTGATCTCATCATTGGATTCTTGTCATTGAGATTAGTTTTCCATTGTTCCTTGTGGTTTTTTGTCTATATTTATCAGCAGTGTCTTCTGGAGTCTGCACTGGTTTTTTTCCAGTCAGAAAAAGGAGTCGTTACACTTTCACTGCATTTTCCCTTCTATGTCTGTGTCCTTTTCTCAGAAAGAAGTGTAGAATTTTTCCCTGTAGATTTATGTCCGTCCCACAGTGACAAGAATGGAGTTTCATTGTCATGCAATTTTTCCTCAATGCCCTTTTCACAGTGACAAGAGTAAAGTTACATTCTCACTGCATTTTCCCCTATGTATGACCTTTGCACAGTGACAAGAGTGGAGTTGCATTTTTACCGCATTTTTTCCTCTCCATGTCCTTATCACAGTGACAAAAGTAGAGTTACATTTTCACTATATTTTTCCCCAACCTTAACACAGTGACAAAAATCTTCCCTGTGACCGTCATAACCAGAAAAATGGTTCAGTATCTGGATGTTGAACAGCGACCTGGTGCCTTCGCCATTTACCTGGAGCCCTGGCACGCGGACGTCTTTGAGTTCCTGGACCTGAAGAAGAACACAGGCAAAGAGGAGACAAGGGCCAGAGACCTGTTCTACGCCATGTGGATCCCCGACCTGTTCATGAGGAGGGTGGAGGAGAATGGGGACTGGACGCTGATGTGTCCCAACGAATGTCCTGGTCTCCACGACCTGTGGGGGGAGGAGTTTGAAGAACTCTACGTCAAGTGAGTTTGGGATTTAAAAAAAAAAAAAAAAAAATTTAATTGCTTGTGTTTTTGGTGGGGATGAAGTGTTGATTAAAGTGTTTGGTGTATGATTATGAAAAATCGGATATAAGTTGAAGAGAATTGGGGAGGTCCTTGAAAATGTGTTATTATTTGAATGATTTGACATTTTAAGATTTCTTTATGTTCCTGTTGCATTGTCATAATGTTCCGTTGGAAACACATGTATTTGGTAACATGGGAAATATTCTACATGTTCCGTTTTATAATATGCACTTCAGTAGCTACTAGATATGTGTGTGAATGAATGCTTAAAACAAAAACAAAAAAGCTATTCAACACATTAACCCTTTGCTGGGCACAACGCCCCAAAGCGCCCGACCCTGTCCTTGGGCAAAACGCCCCAAAGCGCCCGGCGACATAACCGTCACTTCGGAGCGATCATACAGTCGAAATTCCCGCCAATCTCGCTTCAAATCTCGTGAATATAGAAGCCACGAGACTGCCCGCGAGACTTCCGCATGTTCATTACAAATGGCGGCGATTGGAGTGAGTTTGTTGCAAGTTTTGGAGGAAAAAAATCGCAAATTTTTCCAAGATGGATGCTATCTTCGAACCTGACATTTACGATCGTTTTTACAGCTTCCATGCCGAAAATATGACGCTGTGAGATGTGTATCTAGGCTCAAATATCGATGTAATCGATCCTAGTAGTGTGTGCACTTCTGAGTTTGTTGACTGAAGTGAGAGAGACGACTTTGACTACGGCGAAGTTCGAGACGAAAATCGATCGTCAAATCTAACACGGCCGATACGCGTTTTGAATTCTACTCTTAGATTTGGGGAAATTATCGTGGATTTCAAGTTCAGCAATGGTTCAGAACTTGATATATTGTGTTATTTGGTTGCTATTCGGGATTTTGATACGGTAGCGGCTCAAATTTAAACGTTAAGCTGATCGCGATCATCGGTAAACAAAAATGGCGATCGTCGGAATGTTCGATGTGTTCGTGCACCATTTATCAAAAACACTAAAAAACCAACAGTAGGTTGAAAATATCTTTTCTATAATTGTTTCTTAATGTTTTAGTTTTTATTTAATCAAAATCCATGCACGCATTCTAATGTTATTGCAACGCTAACTGTAACACACACAAACCAATCAATGACTTTGTATGTTTATGCATTATAATTCTAAAAGAAAATAAAAATAATGACAAAAATTGGGTATTAGCAATTTCTTTATTCATTTCTGCATCTTGCTGTTTTTATTTCATCAAAATCCACCTGACCATTGTAGAGTTATTGCATGTTAAATACATACACCCACTCACAAGCCATCCACCTCCATTTTCTCTGCCCGGCAGGAAGGTGACAAATGATTTTGCTGTGCCCAGCAAAGGGTTAAAGAAAAAGTTAGTTATAAAAGAAGAAAGCATAAATCAAATGCTTCTGATTTCATGTAATTATTGAAAAGTGGCATTTTGATAAGATATGGATGTCTGCATATCTTTTCCATAATTTATGGCTTTTGTGTGTGTTTTACCAGCATTGAACGTAATGTTTTATTTGAAATTATCCTGTAGAAAATGTGATAAGAGAAGTAAAAAACATACAAGCACATGAAAATGAACCAGCGAACAAATTGCCCGTCAGGTACGAGAAGGCGGGCAAGGGGCGGAAGACGATCAAGGCGCAGACCTTGTGGTACGCCATCATCGAGTCACAGACCGAAACGGGCACCCCCTACATGCTGTACAAAGACGCCTGCAACCGCAAGTCCAACCAGAAGAACCTGGGCACCATCAAGTGCAGCAACTTGTGCACCGAGATCGTGGAGTACAGCAGCAAGGATGAGGTCAGGGGCTATTTCTGTCTGGCTTTTTTTTTTTTTTCTTTCTTTCTTTTTTTTTTTTTTTTTTTTTTTTTCTTTTTTCTTTTTTTTTTTTTTAATTTTTTGTGGTGTGCAGCAGCAAGGATGAGGTCAGGGGTTATTTCTGGCTTTTTAAAATTTTTTAAATTTTTTTTATAGAAACCACATGGTCTATTAGTGTTGTGAAGTTAACCCTAGTAGCGCTGTAATAACGGCAGCGGTACTAGGTGCTGCTGGCTGAATTAACAGCAGCCATTGTTGATTTGCAGTAGGGTGGGGTCAAACAACTCCTGATATTGATATGTAAAACTAAACTAAGTGTGTAAAGTTGTAAATCACTGGAAAGCTTAGATAACAAGCTTTTAAAAGAGTGAAATTTTATAGCAGCATGTAGTGTTTATGATAATGTAAAAAATAAATAAAGTTTAAAAAACTGCGCGTGCACTACCAATCACTGTTGCGATGTCGGTGACCCAGATTGATTTTAACACGATATGCAATGTTGTTGCGGTGCAAAAATGTCATGATTCGATAAATACTGTCTCTTGACATATGTTTTGAAAAAATAAAGCGCTTCCGTGGCTTTATCGGTCGTCAAATACTCGGAAAAGTCCAGCGAAATGATCGACGCGATCGCGATCGTCATGGCGGTGAACACTTATTTCGTGCGAACTGGCGGCGTTCTATGACGAAAATACGACAATCGCTTGATTTCGTGTGATGCAAAGTACTCGACAGCATATAGAAATGACTTAAAAACAGTTATTTCGAAGCCGTGTTGCGTTAAAATAAAGTAAAACAATGTATGACATCGAAATCGCCCGGTAGCTATGAAGTGCTTTGGACAAAACTTAGCGCCGCTCGATTCAGTCCGATCGCGATCAATTTTTCCGAAGTTTTTCAAAAATATTTCACAATCCTTACCTTATCGTCTCTATTATCGTTTAATTCAACCAAATCCAGCCTCTAAAACTCCTCATCGCCGTCAATATCGTAAAAAAACTCGAAAAATACTTCGAGTGATACGAGCGCAAACACTTTGCCGCCATTTTGTTTTCAGGCGATCGACGTTCGTCCAAAAAAATAAAAAATACACCTCTAAACCAATCAGAATCCTCGTTGCTTGCGACTGCGGACGACCTTCACCCATTTCTGCGGCCCTACAATGGCCTTCACGTTCATTGGATGACCTTTGAAAGCGAAAGAAAGCCTTCAATTACGATCACCTACGTCATCGCGGAATATTCCGGGAGCCGCCAGAAAGCATTACTACGTCACTCCGGAGTAATCCGGGAACAGCGCTACTAGGGTTAAGCTGCAAAGATGAGGTCATGTTAACCCTTATACCCCTGGGGTCACACAGGTCATTCACTGTGAAACTTGTGTCAAAGGGAAGTAATTTGTACAACTTTCAATAGTCAATACACAAAAAACTAAGGGCGCTAATGGGCGCTACAGGGTTACGTTATAAAGGGGCGCTAATGGGCGCAGCAGGGGGATAAGGGTTAACTTCTTTGGGGGGACAGGAGTTCATCTCTTCAGGCATGGTTTAAAGTTTGTCTTATAAGGTAGTCTTCATAGAATGACCATAAATCAGAAATTCTGAAAATGACATAATTTTGCTGGAAAATGGCTTATGTTACTCCCTCAGTATGTAACGTTTTCTGGTCTGATTGTCACATTTTGCTGGTATGAAACCACAGGTCCTGAGTGTTGTGTTTTGCTGTTATGAAACAACAGGTGGCTGTGTGCAACCTGGCCTCCATTGCTCTCAACATGTACGTCGACGAGAAGAAGAGGGAGTTTGACTTTGTGAAGTTCCAGGAGGTGGTCAAGGTTATGGTGCGCAACCTGAACAAGATCATCGACATCAACTACTACCCTGTGGTGGAGGTGAGCATTAGGGGTTTTTTGTTGTTGTTTTTCTTGAAGTCTGGCCTTACTTCAGGGGTTTTCTATGTGTGTTTTGGTTTTTATGCACCGAGTAAATGTGTTCATACTTTATTGCCTGGAGCCTTGTATATCTCAAAATCTGGCTTTTTTTTTTTTTGAAAGGTTTTTTTGTTACTTGGCATATATAGCATGCAATGAATTTTCTTTTTATGCATTTCTCAACACTACCTTGAGAAACTGACTTTGAAGTTACCTTTTTCTTGCAAAGCTGTTTTCCAGAAAAAATATATAAAAATGGGCTTTGCAGTTTCACAGTAATTGCGTTCTGAAATGATGTGTATTCAGGCTCTGCAATGTATTGATGTAGGGACTGCCTTTTCTTTCATGAATTTTTTTAATGTTGATCTACCTGTGGCTATCATTTCATTTTTATTTTTATCATTTCAGGCTGAACGTTCCAACATGCGGCACCGACCCATAGGCCTGGGTGTGCAGGGTCTGGCTGACGCGTTCATCAAGATGCGCTATCCCTTTGACAGCGAGCAGGCCCAGCAGCTGAACAAGGAGATCTTTGAGAACCTGTACTTTGCCGCCCTGGAGGCCAGCTGTGAACTGGCGGAGAGGGATGGACCCTACGAAACATACCAGGGCTCCCCTGTCAGTCAAGGGGTAAGAGTTTTGCTTTTTTTTATATATATTTAGTGAACATTTGTTTTTTTTTGTCAAATCCTCAGACAGCAACTATTGTTATATGAGCAAAATTGCATTTCACTGTTGTTAAGTGCCTGACAAGTCCGACTCGGGGCATCTGACTTCGGCATGGGAGAGATTTGTTATCTTTTTAAGTCTATCTGGAACAAAGGCAGGAGAATTGTTGTAAAGGGCAAAATTTTACAAGGAGGAGGTGACACAAAGAAATGAAGAAAGGCAGAAACAGAGATAGGAAAGGGAATTTCCAGCAGGTGAGGATGCTATTTGTACTGAGGCCCCCTGCGTTCCCATGGGGGATTTTTTCTCTTTGTTTTCTATTTTTTATGTTCTTCTCATGGTGGACACACCTGTCACCAATAATATATGGATTTTATGTTTCACTGAAACTTGTATTGCAAAGTGCTAAAGATTAACAGATTTTTAATTAATTTAGACACTCGCACACACATAATTAACATATCTAGGTATGGAAATGGAGGTGTCTGAAAGTAGGAACATGCTAGTTATGGAACTATGGAGGAAGATTCTTGGTAGGAAATAAAGGTCTTGAGGTTGGATTTGAAAGAGTCAAAAGTAGGCTATAGTCAAAGTGGAAGATGGAGATCATTCCAAATGGATGGACAAGAGTGATGCTGTTTAGAATGTTGGTGCAAATTTCAGAGGGGGGGAAACGGGATATTTTCACTATATGTGTGTGTGTATGTGTGCAGATCCTGCAGTTTGACATGTGGGGGGTGAAACCTTACACAGACCTGGACTGGACATCACTCAGAGCTAAGATTGCCAAGTGAGTACATTCTTAAGATTGCGTAGTGTTCATATTTGAAAATTGTGTGCTTTGACGTTCGCCTGCCAATATGTAAATCGTGAGTTTCTGGGTTCGTACCCATCCTCGCCCTTTCTTCCAGTTTGACGAAAAAATCGAACTGAATGTCAAAGTCATTCGGATGAGACTCAAAACCGAGGCCCCGTGTGCGAATGCACGCAGAACATCTTGTGCACACGTGAAAACCCCGTTCCACCTTTCGGAAGAGTAGGCCATCGTGTGCCGGTAGGAGCGGATGACAAAATTATAACAAACCAGCATGCACACAGGTGTCTTGTTTAGACACCATCCCTGAGGAAAAATCGGGGAGTTGGAGTCCCAGAGCGGCTCGGGGTTGTAGGTATATGGCAACGTTCTGGTGGCTCCTGCGACGGTACTGGAACCATTCGTATCAGTCAATGCCCTTCCAATGGATCATTCCAGTGCTGTGGAGAGGGGGGGTCTGCTGCATGGGTAACAGCTTGCCCTCCATACATACTTGCCCAGGCTTTGCGCTCTGAAGACTAGAGCGCAACTCCATAGTCTTCCGAGACTGATGAGTGCCTACTACTACTACTACTACTACTACTAAACATTTCACTCATTTTTCTGTCTTTGATTGCTGTCAAAAAATGGATTGCCTTTTCCCTGCATTTTCTATGGAAGCACTCCTTCTAGATACTGTATGGAAAGAAGACTTACAAGTATTGTCATTTGTACTAGTTCATATACTATTACCCTCAGAAAGTAAGAATTCACTCAGTGGACTCTCTTTGTCATGAGTGTTATCTAAAAATATAGACATAGAAAATAAAGACAGGTATTCCAGGGTTCGCGATAACCGGTAATTGCCGGTATTTTACCGTTTGTAAACAGGGAATACCGAAAATTTTCGAAGCAGCCGGTACTGCGTACCGATTCTGTTTGCCTGTGACCGATTAGATTCCCGTCTAAAAAAAAAAGTCTGAAGTGACAGTTTCTGACAGTCTGTCATGCGCCTGTACTGTGCTTACGCACCTACCCCTTCCCACTACACCCCTTTCGACGAACATCTTTAGCACCAGCCTCATTAACCTAGCACGCAGAACAGCAAGCTTTACTGTGAAAGAATAGAGCTTCGCGCTCTTCTCGGCATGACAGCGACTTCCATTCACAATGAGTAAATGGGGCCTAGATTTATTTGTTCTTTATTCTTTTAATCTTTTACATCGAGGATAATGGAATAAGCACTCCTGTGCTTTTTTACATCCAGTCCCTGTGTGTACGCAGTTTTGTAAATGTCATCTGTTCCCACCGGCACACGATGGCTTGCTCTTATGAAAAGCGGAGGGTCTATGACTATGAATTTGCGTGTTACGTTGAGAGAAAAGAGTCGAAAACTAAACCTAAATTGAACGAAAGATCTAGATGAGCGCTGAGCATAGAAACAAGAAAGAAGAATATAAGTCTCACGAATGATGCCATTCAAAACAACAGACTGACACAGACAGTGACACAGGCGCTAGAAAAAAATCCTATTTCCTGTGTGGCTTCGTGCCCAAGAAGCGAGTGGCAGCAGCACGGCAGTCAAAGTCTGAGAGATTTGCGTTCAATTTAGATTTAGTTTTGCTGCCGAACAATCCCCCCCTCCCCCACCCTCTCACTGGATAGTTTTGTTTTGTTCACAGTACGTACCGGATTTTATTTTCTGGGGACCGATTTTGGGGGAGTTGGTCAAGATATCTCTGAAATGACAACTCGCAGTACCGGTTTTAAAAAATCCTAGCGCGAAACCCTGTATTCAGTTTTTGTTAATCTACAATTGCATTTAGTTGTACACCTTTGTACTGTTGGGTACTGTGATCACACAGTTTGGAAGTCTGTTAGCCCTTATACTACATTCCATTATTAAACTTTTTTACTGCAGTCATTTAGTTTTGACTTGTGCAGAGGGGTTTTTTTTTGGGGGGGGGGGGGGGGTGGCAGACTCAGAGTATGCAGCACCTAGCTAGTAGCCCCAAGACCACCAATCCACTGACTTTACTTATGTTTTGTTCTTGTCAGACGCGGAAGGCTCAAAATGACGAGACTTATCCACTTACTATACCAATCTTGTATCTTGTCATTCAGACACGGCGTACGCAACAGTCTGCTGGTGGCGCCCATGCCCACAGCCTCCACAGCTCAGATCCTGGGCAACAATGAGTCCATCGAGGCCTACACCTCCAACATCTACACCAGGAGGGTGCTGTCTGGAGAGTTCCAGGTACACTGGCTGCTTCTTTCAGTGCTTCTCCTACAGCAGCTAGAACATAAAAATTGGAATATCAGGCGTGTTTATCTTGTGCTGGTAACACTGACAGATTGAAATAGCAGGTGTGTTTACCTTGTGCCAGGTAATACTGATGAAATACAGATTGATAATATCAGCGTGTTCTACCTTGTGCCAGGTAATACTGTACAGATTGAAGTTAGATGTTGCTTGTGCTAGTAATGCTGAAAGGTTTTTTTTATAAAGTCCTGAAGGTGTTTTTTTATTGGCTTCCCATTTCAAGGCTTTGAGAGTTCACCTAACACCCCCCTCCCTGCATGCTTGCCAAATGCTTGTCTGGGAATCATTTAATGTTGGGTTGATATGAAATGTGTGAGTGCTTTGAGTTACGTTTTGAAAAGTGTTTCTAGGCAAACCTGTGATATAAAAACTGTAAAAATCACATTGATGATTGATTTAGTCAATGCCACTGGAGAGGACAACTGGCCATGAGTTATAGCCTTTGAGTCATGTAATCACACCGGTATTTTGCAGGGGATGTTCTTCAAAAGCATTTGTGAATGCAGAAAGTGTGTATATTACACAGAGGACCTAAAAAAAATAATATTAAAAAAGATTTTGAGAACATAGTAAAAGTCTTGACATATAGTTGTGTGTGAGGCCAGACTGACGGCTCACTCTGTGCTTTCAGGTTGTGAATCATCACCTGCTGAAGGACCTGACTGACCTGGGCCTGTGGAACGACCACATGAAGACCCTGCTCATCTCTGAGGGAGGATCCATCCAGGTGAGCTCTCCTGTTGGAGTGGGCAACAAACTGAATCTTGTCTGTCTGTCTGTCTGTCTGTCTCTCTCTCTGTGTATCCTATATGTCTGTCTCTCTCTGTGTCAAGTGTCTCTCTCTCCCTCTCCCTCTCTCTCTCCTCCCCCCCCCTCTCTCTCTCTCTCCCTCCCCCCTTCTCTCTCTCCCCCTCCCCCTCCCCCCCTCTCTCCCTCCCCCCTCTCTGTGTGTGTCTCTCTGAACTCATCTTTTTCCTATGCTATACTTGTGTAATGACCACTATCGATGGGCAAATTACATGTTTTGTGAGTGACGGTAACCTTCAAAGTAAGCACAACCCTTGTCTATTTAATTTTTTTTCTAAATTTTCAGAACATCAAAGGCATTCCGGAGGACCTGAAAGCTCTGTACAAAACAACGTGGGAGATCTCCCAGAAGGCGGTGATCAAGATGGCTGCTGACCGCGGGGCCTTCATCGACCAGAGCCAGTCCCTCAACATCCACATTGCCCAGCCCAACTACGGCAAGCTGTCCAGCATGCACTTCTACGCCTGGAAAGCTGTGAGGGCATGGGCTTTTTTTTTTCTGTTTATTTTGTTTGTTGGTTTTTACCCCAGTGAGATTATGAAAACTTAAACCATGATTTATTTTGAACAGTTTTTCATTATTCTTTAACACTGTTTTTTGGTTGTTTTTTTTAATCCACTGATGAAGAACATTTTGAAGCAAAAGGTGCCCTACATGTGTAATAAAGTTATGGAGGGTGCTGCATGGGATTTGTACAGGTGATATGTTGAAAACATGACTCCATTGTCTTGGTTAAATGGCAAAATGTGGTTGTGTGCATTTTGGTGTTGTAACCTACTTGTTGCAACAAAACAACAAAAAATATATTTGGAGAGGGTGGGGGGAGATCTTACACATAGAATCCAGTCTTGGGACAGACACACTTCCTCCAAAGCTCAGAACCAACAACCATCACAGTGACATAAAGCCTTTGACTCAGTGACTGATGTTGTGTGCACACAGGGCCTAAAGACGGGGATGTACTACCTGCGCACCAAACCCGCTGCCAACGCCATCCAGTTCACTGTGGACAGGCAGAAGCTGGCTCAGGCCACAGAGCAAACCAAAGGACTCTCCATTCAGAACCCCGCTGTAAGTCTTGTGTTCATTATCCTTGTCCTTGATGTTGTTCATTGAATGATTACTCTCCCCCTTTTCTCAGCTTGAGTTCTCGGGTTCACCAAGATGTTTGCTTATATGACTGTTCCTGTCCACAAATTAGGTAACTATATTCCTGCTTCGGGGATGAATGAATACTTGATATAAAGATCAGATAACGACCTCCACTTTCTCATATACAGGGAAAGAAGGAAATCGTGGAAAAAAGAAAAAAAGTGAGCTACAAAGCAGAAATACAGACAACAATTGCAAACAATCAGATTAGGCTTTTACAGATCCTTACCTACTAGTTATCCCTGGATTCAGTTATTGTTATTGACCCAAGGAGTGAAAAAAAAAAAAACACAGGTGTGTATGTCTTATTAACTACTGTCACCTTATTTATACTTTATGTTTGGTAGATTTGAAGAAATGTGTTGTGTGGTTGGTTGTAGTGCCTGTTTGGGTTCAGTTATTCACCCATCTTTGTCAGAAAGTCGGTTTGTGATCGATTTTCCTTGTCATGTCAGTTTTAGCTTCATTTTTGATACAAATCTGTGCCCTATGGTATTTCTTTTTCTGTACCTGAAAGAACCCCATTTTTTCCTGACCTCAAACTATCTTGAGATCAGAAACTGACAAGTTACATGTAAATTCATGCACAAAGGAATAGTGTTTCTATAATTATCAGAATACATAGAATGACTGCATCCTGATCAAAGGGAAGCAATTCAGTTATTCTTTTAGAACTATAAGAGTTTGGCTTGTGTGCCTTTATTTAGGATGCTGATGGCTTTTTGGCTTGTTTTGGCCAGGAATAAAGATGTACAGAAATTGTTGACAACAAATAAAATGTGTTCACACAAGCCTGTTGTTTTCCTCATGCATAGACCACAGTCCATGCATTGTCTTCAGCCTTCAGATGTACACTGGCCTGTTAAGTTTTCCTTTCTGAAATTAGGATAGTGCGCCTTGAAAGCACTTCAAACTAGTGATTCTTATTCTGCTTCCTTCCTGACATACAGGTAAAAGGGGTTTCATAGGAGGGAAAGGAATATTTATTTTAGAAGAAAGAACATGCCCCATTGTTAACTCTAAAAGAAAAACAATCTTTTACAACTCTGGTTTGTATTCATGTTAAAAGGCATTTGGCTTACGTTAAGGGTATGATTGTGAATATTTCCTACATCTTTTTCAGCAGAGACACTTTTTGTAAGGTTTTCGTTTTTCTTACATGTGAAAAACACTTTGATTTAGGTAGGATTTTTCTAGGTTTTTTTTTTTGTTTTGGGTTTGTTTTTTTCTCCCAAACACTTTTCATCCAGGAAAGGGGGAGCTCGGTTTGGGGTTGGATTTTTTTTCACTCTAAAAACCCAGAACACTAATTCAACTTTATGTACAGCTCTGTTTGGGGTTGGATTTTTTTTTCACTCTAAAAACCCAGAACACTAATTCAACTTTATGTACAGCTCTGTTTGGGGTTGGATTTTTTTTCACTCTAAAAACCCAGAACACTAATTCAACTTTATGTACAGCTCTGTTTGGGGTTGGATTTTTTTTTCACTCTAAAACCCAGAACACTAATTCAACTTTATGTACAAAATTTGTTATGGGGTGATTTTTGTTGCACTCCATACCCAAAACCCTAGTATCAACTTTATGTAAAAATAGTAACACTATGGTGTCAATATTCACTTTCCTCATCCAAAACTTTGTGATAAAAGCTGTAACGTTTATTCACTTTTCTGTCAAACTTTGTGTAAAAGCTGCATCGTTCAGTTTTCTTTCCCACCAGCCCGGAGGAGATAAACGCGCCGAGGGACAGAGCGAGGCAGAAAGACAGCAGCAGGAGGAGAAAGACAACGAGAACATGGCTGCCCTGGTGTGCTTCCCTGCAGAACAAGGAGGAGTGTATGATGTGTGGATCCTGAGTGCATTTCTGCCCGCTGCACACGTTCCCACATGGTCACACCTTTGGTCCAGATGATTTGTGGTGTGACCGCGATTGTTGATCATTTCTGCCAGTGTGTGTGAAAAGAACATTGCAGTCACTTCTGTCAGTGTGTGAAAGAACAATGCAATATGAACTGAGTTCAGCCCTGAGAGTTGTGTGAGAATGTCTTCATTATACCCTGTAGAAAATTAAACTGTTGTGCATACATATGAATCTCTCATCATTTTTTACTGAGTCTTCATTTGCTTCTTAATTTTGTTGGTGTAAAGGAGGGAGAGGGGGGTCCTTTTTTTTTTTTTTTTTTTTGTTTCAGACATGTTGGTTTTGAATGTCAATTTATAAGTTATTCAGAATATCATATATTGTGGAAGATTGATAGAAGGAATGTTGCCCTCCATGTACCCACTGAAGTCAAGATATGTTGTGTTTTTTTCAAAGGTCAGTTTTTAACTAGCTGTACTTAACTCTTTGAATTAAAACGTTGCAAGCTGTTACTGGTGATGTTACATTGAAACATCAAAGTCAAAAGACATTTGTTGCTGCTAGTTCATATTTATTGATATCAGATTTGTAACATTTTTATTGCTCTCTGTCTGTCTGTCTGTCTGTCTTCTCTCTCTCTCTCTCTCTCTCTCTCTCTCTCTCTCTCTCTCTCTCTCTCTCTCTCTCTCTCTCTCTCTCTCTCCTCTCTCTCTCTCTCTTTCTCTCTCTCCTTGGCTTGTAGGAATACTGTATTTAAAAACTGGTTGCTGGTACTAATGGATGTTTCAGGTTAAAGCCACAAAAAGGTTAACATTGTTAGTCGCTATGTACAGATCTTAATAATAGTTGCACCAACTGTTTTATTTATGTAAAGAATCAATTCATCATGATGTATTGCTTATGTTTTTCTTGTTTCATTTTTGAATGGTTTGTACAATGTGTCATATTTATAGTGATTCTTCTCAAAAAGCATACACAATAATAAACTTGAATTGAAAACTTGCTTTTGTTTTAATTTTTGCAAGTGTGTACTAATTGGATGAAAAAGATATTTACTGTGTATTCATGCAGACAACACATTTTGCACATGTATACACGTCAGGAAATGAAATTTGACACATAGATCTATTCACTGGCAATAGAGCAAACACACTCACACATTAGATATCACATTGGTCATTGTTTAAAAATTTGTAAATTATGCTTGCCACAAAATATATAACTGATACAGCAAAGCATTTTATGAAATAATTATAAATCTTATTGAGGAAACAAGTGTAGGTAACCACTGACAACTTTTACTTCTCAATCATTTTGAAAATGACTTCAAAGATTCCTTTAAAAAAAAAAAATCTATAATCTTGGAAGATTTGCCTGTTCTGCAGTCAGCAGAATGAGGCATGGTAGCTGTGAATTCCTGCAGCTCCTCAGGGTTTGCACATAATGCATTGCAATGTATGTTTAACTCTTTCATCACCAAGTTTCTGACTAAAGAACTCTTCAGCACCAAATATTTTTCAGCACTGTTGATCTCTTGGGGGGGAGGGTGGGTTGGGGGAGCTTGACCATGTTTACTGCAGGGAAGCTCTAATCCTTTGCAGTCAGAGGCTGATGGATGTCAGTGTAGCCAGGACTGAACTATGTCTGGCATCAGGCCCAGAATAGCCCTGCTGTCCTCACCATGCCGGGTCCTGCAGGGCTGCGGACCACTGTGGGATGATCTCTGGTCAGGTAGAAATTGATTCAATTCCCATTCCCCCCTCAGTCCGTATACAACGAAGTGCAGATGTCATTGTCAGACGGAGAAAGAAAGTGGTAGAGATGGGTGCTTGTGTGTGAGTTTGTAAGATAGTAACGATTACGAATGGGAGTGTGTGGTTTGTGTTTTATGTGATATATATATATGTGACATTATGTGTGGGATGGTTGGTTTCAAGAAGCAACAAAACCACACACAATCATCAAAACAAGTTCTCGGGGAAATATATGCATGTAGACGTTCCTAATGAGGCAGCTGTCAGAAGAATCCAGTCACTTGTTTTTGCCTTATCAATAGCAAGCACATTTTCCATTACACACATCTATTTCTTTTGATACTACTACTACTATTGCTGCTGCTACTACTACAACTGCTGCTGCTGTTCTGCTACTACTACTTACTACCACTTTTTCCCATTCACCACCATGAGCTCAGACTCTGGGAGCATTCCGAACACCTGTATTATAGTCAGTATGCAGTAAAGGGAAAACCCTCTTTGAAAACCGCTGTTGAAGCTGACTAAACTACTACATGAAAGTGTATTGGGAGTACAACAACCCTGCTTATGATTGTGTTCCAACATGATTATCATCATAATCGTCATCATCATCAGTCATCATATCATCAAAGCAAGAGTGGCCTACTTTTCTTGGTCACACCCCTCCCCTCATCATCATCATCATCATCCACATCATCATCATCAATGCAAGAGTGACCCACTTGGTCACAGCCCTGCCCCTATCATCATCATATCTCTCATACTACCAACCACAAAAGTAATGGTGTTAACAAATTTTAATTTACACACACGCGCGCGCTCGCGTGCGTTACACGAAAAATGCAATATTTATCATTACAATACCTTTAAACCATATCCATAAAGCAAGTCCTGCATAAAACTTTAAATATAGCTGAAATCTGTAACAAAGGAAAGCCGTTTGTTATACTATTGAAGCAAATTCATGGATAAACTGGGGGACTATACTGAAGCCAACGCACATGAATGGACACCCATTCATGCAGCAACATTGCTCAACGCTGCTTGGCTAACCTTAGCTTGGGGAGAGCGAGTGCTCTGATCCCCAGGGCTACCCCATCCCCAATCGCATCTATGTTCTAAAATACTTAGGCTTAAATAAAGGTTTTGTTCATTCAATAAGCACGTAACAAATATAAGATGAAGATCATGATTTGCATAGCAACAAGCCAGTAGATTGTATTGTGCTCAAATTCAAAATCAACATCCATTGGCGGCCTATGATTCCTATAATGACCAAAGAAGACAGGAACAAAAATAACAAGGATAACAGCACTATCATTCACAGATAGTGAAACAGGTAACTATTTTCTCCAAAAGAGATGTCTATCGAAGAAATAAAACAACCAAAGAAACAAAATATGCCAGTACCCTTTGCTGTTCTACCCATCTAAAGAGTTATGAAAAGAAAAAGTAAACATTAAAAAGGAGAGAAAAGAAAAAAAAAAAGACACAACACAATAAACAACACACAGGAAAATAAAATGAATATATCATCAAGAAGAAAAAAAACAACCCCACAACTTTTCTGGAAGTTACCAGAACAAAGCCACCTCATTTTCTTTCTAGATGTTGTTTCTCCTTCTGCAGGGGTATCAGCCACTAACAGCCAAGTTTGTGGCTAAATTCTGTTATGTCGCCTGCTGACTTCACGTAAACAGGAGTATTCAGGGAGTGGAGGAGAGGAGTCCCACAGGGGCTCAGACAGAAACATAGGGAGTATCGGGTTCTGTTAGCAGCAACATTCTAGAGCCCCTGTGCGGTCTTTGGGAAGCGTTTTCTCCCTGTGTTTGTCTCTGTTTGAATAACGACCTATCTTTTTGAGACTCCGCATATCTTCCATGTCTCTCTTTTTTCTTTGTTTCCTTTGTGTCTGAATTTGTCCCGGTGGTAATGATTCTTTTTGTCTGTTCGTATGTTTGTCTGTGTCTACCTATCACGTCTGTTTATTCTCCCCCCCCCTCTCTCTCTCTCTCTCTGTCTCTGTCTCTGTCTCTCTCTCTCTCTCTCTCTCTCTCTCTCTCTCTCTCTCTCTCTCTCTCTCTCTCTCTCTCTCTCTCTCTCTCTCTTAAATTTCATTGCTTCTTTGTATCCTTTTCCCCTCTCTTCTATCTCTGTATCTATTTTGTTTCTAAGTTTCTCAGTTTTTAATCCAGTCTCTGTTTTATCTGTCTCCGTGTCTCTTCTGTTTCTCCTCGTGCATATGTTTGTCTGTTTGTCTATCTGCATGTATGCCTGCTCTCTGGCTGGTTGCCTGCCCGCTGTCTGTATGCCTCTTTTGACTCCCCCCCCCCCCCCCCTTCCTCCTCTCTGTCTGGCTCTCCTCTGCTGCAGTTTTTAAAGTCTTTTTCTGTCTGTCTGTCTCTGCCTCTTTCTTGCCCTCTCAATTTGTCTGTCTCTTGTATGCATCTCTGTCTGTCTGTCTGTCTGTCTGTCTGTCTGTCTACGCGTCTTTTTCGCCATCTCTGTGTGGCTGTCTCTGTATCTGTCTCTGTCTGTCTGTCTTCTAAGCCTTTTTCTTGCCCTTTCTGTCTGTCTGTCTGTCTTTATCTCTGTCTGTCCGTCTGTTTGTCTGTCTGTCTATATGTCTCTGTCTCTGTCTGTCTGTCTGTCTGTCGTCTCTGTCTGTCTGTCTGTCTGTCTCTCTCTCTCTCTCTCTCTCTCTCTCTCTCTCTCTCTCTCTCTCTCTCTCTCTCTCTCTCTCTCCTCTCCTAATCCAATCCATTCCTTTTCAAAACTTCCATTCTGAAGGGAAAAAAAAGAATGCCCCACTGTCCTGACAAGCTCGTCTTCTATCTACAGAGATTGTGTATCACTGACTCTGTATGTACATCTCTGCTCTGCATGTGGATGGATGCCTTGCTGCCAGAACTCACAGTGACAATGTAGCCTGCACAGAAATCAATAGCAGCACAGAGATAAGAGGGGGGGGGGGGGGGGGTGCAGTCTGACGCCCTTCCCCCCGCCCCCTTACACAAATCCTTGATTGCTAGCATTGACGATGAAATGTTTCCTTACATTGATATTATTAGTATTATCGTTCAAGTGTGTGTGTTGTGTTTTGTTGAGTTGTGTTGTGTTGTGTTGTGTTGTGTTGTGTTGTGCTGTGTTGTGTGTGTGTGTGTGTGTGTGTGTGTGTGTGTGTGTGTGTGTGTGTGTGTGTGTGTGTGTGTGTGTGTGTTCTCTGTGTGTGCACGTGCGCACATATGTGTGCATTTTTTGAGAGACAAAGAGATACAGAGAGACAGAGACAGACAGTAGGCACACAGACAAACCAACACACAGACAGGCAGACAAACAGACAAGGAAACTGATAGATAAATCGACATACAGACACACAGGCAGACAGGCAGGTAGACAGGCAGACTGACAGACAGGCAGACAGAATACAGGCAAACAGGCAGACAGAATGACAGGCAGACAGACAAACATGCATGCAGGCAAACAGACAGAGAGACAGACAGACAACGAGCAGACAGACAAACAGACAGACAATAAGAGAAAATTAAACAGTGTCAAGGGAAGTGCTGCATAGTTAAGTGTCCATAATATAATGTGCTGTTTGTGCAGGTAATAGTCTTTTGCAATCTATAATTGTGATGACCTGTGGTACAACGATAAGTCTTTCAAATGTATTCATTCATTTCCTTGCACGTAATTTAACGATTCTTTTCATTGACTCGATTCGAGACATAAAAATCCAAACTATAAAAAGCGATGCTTTACAGAAAAAGAAACAAACTGATACATCGATCTACAAACCATAGATCTAGCTCGAGACACGTACTGGGCAAACAGACGGGGTAAGAGATATACACACAGTGCACGAACAGAAACAGAGACACAGCAAGGAAAACGGTGTGTAAACCAAGCGAAATGAAGACAAGAGGCTGAAGAAAACGGACATACAAATGGAGGCGGCCACACAGAGCAAACACCTCCCAAAGAGCGCAGAGGGAGAATAGAATGTTTCTCCAGACAGCAACACGATAGCTCTTTGTTTCGCTTAGACCCCCTGTGGGGACCCCTCTTCTCTACTCCACGAATAATGTTATGCTGTGTTGACTCAGCAGACATGTTTTCAACAACAAATAGGCTTTTAGCGTTTTGACGCCTCAGCTGAAGAAACAATGACTTAATAAAAAAGACAAGTGTGAGGTTTGAAGAGAAGTTTTAACACACACTTGAATGGAACAAGCTTGCCTGTTACGCCTCTAAAACCGAAGAATTGTAGAAGTTGAGGATTTATGTTTTCAATGCTCTAGTCCAAGAATCAAAAGTTTACTGTGTTGTTGTCAAGTGTTTCATAATTATCATGTACACAGACATGTGATTTGCTCACAACAATGGCACCTCTGTAAAACTTGATTGGTAAACAGATGCATAAACTCCAAACTGTTTGATATGGTGTGATATTTTCATCTACTTCCTATATGTAAGTCATTGTTGTCAGTGTTGTATTAAAGTTTATGTCTTGGCAAAGTTTTTCTTAGACTGAAGCTTTTTTAGTCTTTGTATTAATGTATTTAAATTAATGTATACATGCATGACCACGAACAAGCAAACAATACTGATAGATTGATCACACACAAAGAAAAACAAACAGCAACAAATATATAACAAACGTTACAGTCCTTCAGATCTACAGATGTCTGTGTTTTAAACATTATTCCAATCGTCAGTCTAAATTAATTTGCCAAACTTACGTACTTTTATACACACCATCAACATCCATTAATCATAATAATCTTACAACTGAGATTAAAACGACGCTGAATTTTCGACCATTATCAGGGCAAAAATCATAAAACTTGTCTTTGTCTCTCCATTTATCCATCTTTTGTCTTATACATTATTTGTTGCTGCCTTATCACATGTAACGTTCCTGTCCTGTTGTTCCCACGCCGCTTTTTTTGGTCTCTCAGCCCCAATATACCCAGGTTTGTTACGTCACATCCTCAGAATCATAAGCCCACAGAGAGTTTATTTGATATTAGCCACCTTAGGGCCACCAGCCAGAGGGGCCCTGCACTTCAGCACGGTCACTTCGCTGGTGTTGAGTGGTGTATGCTTTGAGCTACTTATGCGGATACAATCTACTAACCCACCTACTTCTGACATGGAGCCTTATTTGATTTAAGAAAAAAATGCTGCATAATTATGATCAAGGAAATATGAAAGTAAAAGTTAAGTACAATACCTGTATTCTAAATCAATAAAGAAAAAAAAACAGAACTACGCAGATAGGTTGGTAAATATATAGATAGATGAATAAGTTTGACAGTTTCAATAGATAACTGGATGACTAAAAAATCAAAAACAAGTCTATCTCCTTGAATATATTGATATGTAGCAACAGAATAAATAAATTAATGAATGACTAGATAAACAGATAAGTAAATAAATCAATTTATAACTGTACATTCCTGCAACATCATAGTCACACATTGACAGACACAGCCAAATGCACGACAGACAGACACACCACAACTATATAAACACACACACCATGCACGACAGCACAGACAGACAGACAACACACACACACACACACACACACACACACACACACACACACACACACACACTACCACACCAACCTCACCAATACAAAACAGAGTAAAGAAAAAAAAGTTCTTTTCAGTAGTTTCAACATCCCGCAACTAACCAAGCACGTGCAGGCCTGAACCCATGACCCCCTCCCCCACCTCTTTGACCCCTTCTTCCATCCCCCACCCCCTCATGTGGCACACCAGTCTACCCTGCAAGACAGCTCTCACAGCAACCCTCAGTGAGGGTTAGGCAAGGTTCAGGTGATGTGACTGCATTCACAATTACAGCTGCCCCCTAAAGAGACACGTTCAGTCCTGCAGTGTTTTTTCCCTAACTTGATTGCTTCCTGTTGTCAAAATGCATTTTTGTGTTTGATTTGATTTGTATAGAAGAAGTCTTCAGGTATTAGAAATATGCAAAATGCTATGAATATCTTAAACTGGCTAAAAATATATACCAAATTATAAATGAATTTTCTTTTTAAAAAGTCACAAATTTATTGTGATCAATACTACACATTTGTGGATTTTTTTTCAGGTTGACTTTTGGGCATTATACTTTAGCTTTGGTTGTTTGTCCTTTAACAATGCTAGTGATAACATAAACAACAGTTCTCCAAGGCAAGGTTGAGACAGAAGGAAAAGAGGCAGACCGCCAACAGCCTACATTGCCAACATCACTGAGATCAGTGGTCTTTGAGGGCTACTGGAGATCGTAGAACTCAGCAGAGGCAGAGAAATATGGTGAACCGTGGGATATTACATTGAGCTCCTACTACTGACATCAGCAATGGAGACTATTAGGTTGAGTTAAGCTTGAGTGATAAAGGGACACCAGCCTTTCTCCCAGTAAGTGCTATCCAGCTTGTGCATTAAGCAAGCAGTGAATCATAATTATTTCTTTCACTCAAGAACCCAGGATTTACTTGAAAGTGCACATGCAAAAGTTTGCAAAGCTTCCGCTGAATGGATCTCTGACAATACAATGAAACTACCTTTGTGATAATCCACACTCAAAGATGCCTCTTGCAAAAATCAGAAAAAATGAAAGCTAGTTATTTTATGACATTCTACTAAATGATGTTGTTGTAAAACTTGTTTGTGTAACACCAACATTGAAGTTGTACAGTCTGAACAAAGCTCCATCAAAATCAATCCATAGTAGTGGCTTCCAGCTAAATGAAAGAGTTGCTGGTAAGGAAATGAGAGAAGGAAGATTGACAGGTTAGGATAGACAGAAAGAGGACCCTAGAAGCCGATAAAAGATGGGAAATGAACACAGCAGTAACATATATTTATTAAAACAAAATAAAATGTTGCACATGAAAACGTTGATTCACATTCTTCATATCTTTCATTCAGGATTGCTATCAATGTGCATTCTTACAATCTAGCAAGTCTGAAACTATGAGATGCTAGTGATAGATAACAATAGACCAGATTGCAGTGGTGACAGTGGTGTACTTATAACCTGACAGTAACCAAGGGTAGAGGGTGCAGGTCAGAATCTCCACTGAATGTCCTTTCAAAGGAATTTTCAATGGCACTTTCTCCACTCCCACACCCACTCTCTCCATAACGATCCTTTGAGAAGGCATGAAACAAGGTACTGTGCACAACATCCTGTCCACATGCCAAGGGTCCATCTGACTGTCATTGAGCAGTGACTAGTGTGAAGGTTGACATTAGTGAGCCAAGCATGCACTCAGCTCTGTGGAAATGGTGTGCTTTTCCAGCTTTTACTCTCCCACCACTGCCACATCACGCTGTCATTTCTGGTGCAACTTCCCACACCACACAGACCAACATTCTGGTGCAACTTCCACAACACACAGACCAAAAATTCCTAAAACTCCCTTAGGAAGCTAAGGGAGAAGTCAAGTTACGTCAGAAAATGCAGGAAGGGAAAATGAAGACTTTTTTTTTTTTTTTTTTTTGGGGGGGGGGGGCAGCCTCATCATCTATGGTTCTTGTCTGCTGGCTTCACATCACTTATTTCAATCTCTCTGCCTACTCAAATTCGGTGTCATATTCGCCAGGGTTGCTGTCCAGGGAGCCTTAGAATATCAGACCAGCATGGGCCACAGCCAAAAGGGCCAGCACAAATAGATAGTCTGAGACCTATTTTGATTCATCAGCACCATGAGAATAGTAGCTATCAATGTTATACTGGTCTGGCCATATTATGGGTAGAACGCATAGTGCATGGATTTCTCCTGGGCTTGTGACTCTGCAGGAGCTGCCTCTGTCTCAAGCCAAAATTCGACTTCAGGTAGTCCTTAACATTTGTCGATGAAAAAAATTTCTAAAGACAGGAGAATGCTGGACAGGGCAGGCGGCAGGGCGGCAAGGTGAGAGGAAGAGGAGAGAGGAGGGGGGGGGGGGACGGGAAGTAAAAACAAGTATTGACTGGAAAAATAACAAAATTGACTGTATAGAACAAAATTTCCAGAAAATGGGGGTACTATATTATGCACTGTGGAGATCACCCCCCAAACAAGCACTCAACTCATACATCACACTGGGAATCACTTAGAGGCAAGTGAACACACTGCATGAGAAAATTATGTGTGCATGACTGTTTTCAAAGACATTGAGATAAGTCCGAGCAGGCATATTTCAAATTCAGAGTGCTGTTTTTCCTCCTTGAATGAAGTGTAAAAGTCATTAGGCTAAAAGCTTTTCTCAACATCTCAAAAGCACCACAATACTGTAGCAGAAAAGCACTTTGCTTTCGTCAATGGCTGACAAAGCTTTTGACCTCGGCCAGGGTTGTGCGTTTATTAGGGGCTCAGCCCTTTAAGATCAGTGCTGCAGGATGCAGAGTTTAGAACTGAAAGGGAACTTTCTGATCCCTGTGATTCCAGCAATAACTGTTCTGCTACAAGGAAGGGACCTGCAGTGTCGATATAAAAGAGGAAATAAAATAAAATAAAATAAAGTGCCTGTTGTCATAAAGTGGGCAGGTTCAAGGGAGATAAGAACATCTCCCTGGTCTGAAACTTCCTGTTGACATTTTCTGTGAAAAGCTGCCTACTTTGCTGGTAAGAAAGTGCTTGTTTGACGTTTCACAGCTTCGTCTGAGTTTTCGTCTATTTTTTTTATTTATTGTATTTATATTTGGTCTTGTATTTTTCCGTGTAAAAATTCATCCAAGAGCTAAGCATTCTGATAATAATTTGCAGTTACATTTTGACTGGGTTCTAGTAGTTGAACGCCTTAATGCAGTAAGTGAGGGAACAAGGAAACCATTAAAATTAATGAAGCCACAATTACCCATCCTTCATCCTCTCTCTCTCTCTCTCTCTCTCTCTCTCTCTCTCTCTCTCTCTCTCTCTCTCTCTCTCTCTCTCTCTCTCTTGTTCCCTCAATTGTTTGAATGTCTGTGAGCTATAAATGTTAAAAAGCTACACCACTCTGTTCTCTCTGTTCTTCTGTCTGTCTGTCCTGTCTGTCAGTCTCTGTCTTTGTCTGTCTGTCACTCTCTCTCTGTGCATGTGTGGATGCATGCACATGTGTGTGTGCATGGCGTGCGCACGCGTGGGCGCGAGCGGCGCGCGCGCGTGTGTGTGTGTTACTTGATCCAGGCATGTTCAGATACCACCTGCTATTTTCAGAGTTGCTAAAGCTGTTTTACAGCCATTGCAGCTCCAAAGAAATCAGTGGGGGAGGGGGGCATAACACATGAAATTCAAAATAGCTGCACATTAAACATTTTACATGTTTCTTATTTTGGCCTCATGTTGGAAAGGAAGGTGGTTAACTTGTGTTGAAACAAATTACAGAAAATTCGGATACACACAGACTGAATGTTTATTTAACTTGTTGCTAAGTTTTCTTTCACTGCTGTAAATTATCAAATCAAATGAAGCACCCTTCTTGGCCATTATTGCACCACAGAGAAGGAAAACAAACATATACTTTAAGGAACGTCCTTCTGTTTTTTCTTCAGTGTATCATCTTTTTTTTCATTGAGGATGGTATTGACAGAAACCAATATCGTCCAGAATATGTGTCTGTAATCTTCCAAAAGTCTGCCATGCCATTCAGCCACATGTGTCTTTACACTTCCAAAGATCTGCTATGCCATTCAGCAATGTGTCTGTACACTTTCAAAAGTATGCCATTCATCACTTGTGTCTGTAAACTTCCAAAGGTCTGCCATGCCATTCAGCAATGTGTCTGTACACTTCCAAAGGTTCGCCATTCCGAATTTGTGTCTGTACACTTCCAAAGGTTTACCATTCAGAACATGTGTCTAAACTTCCAAAGGTCTGCTATGCCATTCAGCAATGTGTCTGTACACTTCCAAAGGTCTGCCATGCCATTCAGCGATGTGTCTGTACACTTCCAAAAGTATGCCATTCATCACATGTGTCTGTACACTTCCAAAGGTCATGCCATTCAGCACATGTGTCTGTACACTTCCAAAGGTCTGCCATTCAGACATGTGTCTGTACACTTTCAAAGGTCTGCCAGGATACAAGAATAAAATCTTACATTGTCTGTTTCATGGGTCAGGCAAGAACTGCAAGATCTTTTCAGACCCCCCAAAAACACACAACAACAACAACAAAAAAAAAAAAAAAAAACCCAAAAACCACAGCACAAAAAACAACAAAACCCAACAAACAAACCCAAACCCTGGACTATTAATTCGACTTGATCAATATAGACAGCTAACAGTTATGTGAAAAGAAAAAAAAACAAGAAATATTTGTCTAAAGATGTGTTGGTTCAATAAGTAAACAAAACCCCCCCAAGCAAACGAGAAAAAAGAAGCAAAAAGACAAAATAAATGAAGATACCAAGGAAAAAGGAAATAAGCGGAAAAAAAAAATCAACAACCAAAAAAACAAAACAAAACCAAAATTAATATGGGACTGAGTACAAGATGATTGGAAGAACAAGGCAGACAAGAATGAAGGAAAATGACAGCTTTGATGAAATATGAGAGTAAAGGGTAGGAATGAGGATATGGATAAGAAAAAGAGAAGGAGGAGATGAAGGAGGAGGAAGAATGCAAAAAAAAATTGAAGAAGAAGAAGAAGAAGAAAGAAGAGAAGAAGAAGAAGAAGAAGAAGAAGAAGAAGAAAGAAGAAGAAGAAGAAGAAAGAAGAAATGAGAAGAAGAGATTAAGAGGAAGAAGAAGGAAAAAAAGGAAAAAGAAGAAGAAGTAATATCAAACAGAAATACATATGAGTGATGAAAATGTGCTTTCTATTGATAATACAAAAAGAATGTGACTGGACTCTTCAGACAACTGTCTCATTAGGAACCTCTATACTTTTTTCAGAACTTGATTTGATGATTGTGGGGGCTTTGTTGCTCCTTGAAACCAATGTCACACACACACACACCGCGCGCGCGCGGCGCCGTGCGCGCGTGCGCACACACACACACACACACACACACAACACACACACACACACACAACCCTACTCATGCATGTCTAGTAATTCATAATTATGCATTGTAGTTACTCATTCCAGCTAACACAAAACTAGCACTCATCTCTACTACTCTCTTTATCCACAATGTCAGAGAGATCTGCCTTTTGCTGTTTACCAACAGAGCGAATGGGAGTTGAAACAATTTCTGTCCAATCAGAATCATCCCAAAGTGGCAGGAGGCAGCCCTGCAGGGTCCATGCATGGTGAGGGCAGCAGAGCTATTCTGGGCCCTGATGCCAGACATAGTTCAGACCTGGCTACACTGACATCCATCAGCCTCTGACCGTAAATGGATGGGAGCTTCCCTGTAGTAAACATGATCAGGCTCCCCCAACCCACCCACCTTCCCTCTCCAACACTACCCCCACCCTTCATCTATGTCCTATATCCTCATTCGTCTTCTCTCTCTACCACCATCATCCCTTCATTTTATGCCCTACACTCCTCTCCACCAGCTACCCCATTACACCACACTTTCACCTATTCTCTCCCCCCCCCTCCCCAACTCTTTCTCAGTATGACGTGGCCTCTGTGGTAATTGAAAATCCTCTGCCATTTCCCTTTTCTTTCTTTGTTTGATCATGTTGGTGATTGATAGATACATGTATTGCATTCATGTGATATTATGAAGAAGAGAGAAGAAGAAGAAGAAAGAAGAAGAAAGAAGAAGAGAAGAAGAAGAAGAAGAAGAAGAAGAGAAGAAAGAAGAAGAAAAGAAAGAAAGAAGAAGAAGAAGAAGAAGAAGAAAAGAAAGAAGAAGAAGAAGAAGAAAAAGAAGAAAAGAAAAGAAAGAAAAGAAAGAAAAAGAAAAGAAAGAAAAGAAAGAAGAAGAAAGAAAGAAAAAAAAGAAAAGAAAGAGAAAGAAGAAAAAGAAAAAGAAGAAACATGGCCCTCCCCTAAGCAGCATATCCATTGCCTGGAAGCAAATTGCACATGACAGAGTTCTCAGACTGCTGCTACAGAGAACTTAGGGATGACAAGGCAAACTGTACCTAATTAGGACTGGGAAGAGAGGAGAGAACCAAGAAAGGGAAGGGAGGAAGACAGCACTGTGAATTGGCTGGTCAAAAGTTGGTACAATGGGGATGGGCTAGGTGACGTTTGTTTTGTTTAAGGTCTGTTGGATACTTGGTGATTTAGACACCCACAGTCACACCACTACACCTATACCCCCACTTCTCTGGTTTATATATATATATATATATATATATATATATATATATTATATATATAATATATATATATATATATATATATATATATATGGTGGTGGTTTTGTGTGTGTGTGTGTGTGTGTGTGTGTGTGTGTACATTATACAAACACAAACATACATAATTTTATGCATACAGTCATATATGCATGTGTACATATTACATACATACATACATCCCACAACTAATTACAGTAAAATGTCTTATAGTAGAAAGGCATATAACTCCGGGAAATGATATTATGAATTGCTTGTAGTCATACAAAACTTCACAAACAGTAGAATATTTTATATGAACATCTAGATCTCTTCTTGTTTACTTGTCAAAAAGAGTTGGACAATCAAAAGATGAATTGTGGTTTGAATGAAGTCTAGAACAAACAGCATGTCATATCTTTACAATATTTAGTATTCCAGGCATTTAATCTCATTTTATGTATTAAAATGTAGTGTTAGGCTCAGTGATGTCTGGGGATTTTGATGTTTGACCTTTTGATCACCCGGGCATTGCTCAGAGGTCTTGTGCAAGAGAGGGTAATGTTGGCCTGTAGCCCAGAGTTTTTTTTTCATTTGTTCTCCTTTTAGCCATCTATAAAAGATATAAACCTGAAAATGATTAATGGGCTCTTTCTTGATGGGGTGGAAATGAGTTGTGGGTGTTAAGCAGGTTGATTGGAGATATGTTTTGACTTTGTATTCCTTTCTTTGTGAGTGGAAAAAGTTGTGGGTGTAAATGAGTTTGATTGGAAACATAATATGTTTAGATTTTTTGGATACTTGACAGTGTTTGAACCGTTGTTTAGGAAACCAAAGTGTTATCAGGGCATTACCCAAATAAAAATATTCTGGTTTTTGGATTACTTTCATACACATTTAGTTTTATCAACAAACCAACCATTCTGACGTGCACTTGAACAAGCAGGTTTTTTTTTTTTCAGCTTTACACAATTTCAATGACAGTGGCATGACTCCTCTTAAGATTAAAAAAATAGCCTCCCAAAGCATACCCATTAAATCTGTTCCAGTGGTGAAGTTCTTCATAGTTAAATGCACAGACAGGAACTCTGGAGGCCCTAACAAATGCTATGGTATACCAAATGCCCCCCCAAAGATCTGAAGAGCTTGTCTTTCATTGGTGAGTCAGTAGGCCAGATGTTGGCCTTGAGGTTTTGCTGTGCTGGACAGGTCTGGAGGAAATGTTCCACTGTCATGGGAAATGTGCTGCAGGGGAAGGTCACATTATCACCAAAACAGAACTTTGTGAACATGTGATGTCTGAGTCTGTAGTGCCCAGTCCTCAGTCTCACAATGGTCACTTGGTCTTCTCTGGAGTGGAGAGGTAAAGATTGTGTACTGTATTCATAGAGAGAAAGGTCAACTGCTTATCGGATCTGAGCAGCGCCAACAGAACATGGCAACAAGAAAAACGAAACGAAGAGGGCATCTACATAAATAATAATAATAATAATAATAATAATAATAATAATAATAATAATAATAATAATAATAATAATAATAATAATACATGGAATTTATATAGCGCTATATCTTGTAAAAACAAATCAAAGCGCTTGCACTCGACCCTCACAACAAACAATCAATGACAATAAATAATTCTAGCAAATTCGAAAGCACACACACGCGCGCGCTTGCGCACGCGCACACACACACACACAACACACACACACACACACACACACACACACACACACACACACACACACACACACACACACACACACACACACACACACACACACACTTATAGAGGTTATACATTTTGACAGGGTGAATGCATAAAGGCATGAAAAGCATGAAGGGATAGTAATGAAAAGGGAGACATTAAAACCAACCCAGCAAAGAGACTGAAATGAAAGTGTGGGGGGAGCATCAAAGGAGGGGAACATATCAAAAGATACCTTGATAAGAAAACATAGATATGAGACTGATGAAAAGATGCTCAGAGGAAGAAAAAAGGTGAAGAGAAAACAACCTGATAGATGGAGAAAAGAGAAGAGAAGAAGAAGAAGAAGAAGAAGAAGAAGAAGAAGAAGAAGAAGAAGAAGAAGAAGAAGAAGAAGAAAAAAGAAGAAGAAGAAGAAGAAGAAGAAGAAGAAGAAGAAGAAGAAGAAGAAGAAGAAGAAGAAGAAAAAAAGAAGAAGAAGAAGAAGAAGAAGAAGAAGAAGAACAACAACAACAACAACAACAACAACAACAAGATAGAAGAAGAAACACATAATTCACAGAAGTGAATGGGGGGGGGGGGGGGGGGGGGGGGGGGGGGGGAAGCTGTACTCATCAAAGATGTTCTAGAAAATGTTAGGGCACACTGTAGATGCTAAGCTGTCTTAGCAGAAAACGTCTGTATTCTTTTTTCTGCAGAAATTTATGTGGTTATTGTGTGATGCATCAAAGTGGTGTCCATTTATCTGTACCACCCCCTTTCCCCCCTTCCCCGTTCCTCTCACCATTATCATAACACACACCACCTTGCTCTATGTATTACTCATCCTTACCCAGTATCAATATGTATATCTATATATCTGTATTCTCTCTCTCTTCTCTCTCTCTCTCTCTCTCTCTCTCTCTCTCTCTCTCTCTCTCTCTCTCTCTCTCTCTCTCTCTCTCTCTCTCTCTCTCTCTCTCTCTCTCTCTCTCTCTATATTATGTGTGTGTATGTCTCTCTCTCTATCTGTGTGTGTGTGTGGGGGGGGGGTGGGGGGGGGGTGAGTGGGTGTGTGTGTGGGGGGGGGGGTGCGTGTGCGCGTCTGTGTGTGTCTCTCTGTGTGTAAAATCTTAAGCTGGGGGGCTTATATAATGTCTACTATCTCTGGGTCGTTCAGAAGTGGCAGCAGGCAGGCAGCCCTGCAGGATCGAGCATGGTGAGGGCAGCAGAGCTATTCTGGGCCCTGGTACCAGACATAGTTCAGTCCTGGCTACACTGACATCCATCAGCCTCTGACCGTAAAGGATGGGAGCTTCCCTGCAGTAAACAGGGTCAGGCTTCCCCAAACCATCCACCTCCCCTCTCCATCACTACCACCCCTTCAGATATGTCCCACACCCCCTATTTCCCCCTCTAATATAATCACTCCTCCACCCCTCTACCTAGCCCTATCCACACCCTCTACAATAGCACTCCTTCACCCATCTCCTCATCCCCTCTTCCATTCTTTTTTAGTATGGCGTGGCCTCTGTGGTAATGAGAAACCCTCCCTCCATCTGGTATTTCTTTTCATGCTGGTCATTGATAGATGCATGTCTTGATTTGTTCAGCCATTGTTGTAATACATGTATCTGGCGCGCGCGCGTGTGTGTATGTGTGTGTGTGTGTGTGTGTGTGTGTGTGTGTGTGTGTGTGTGTGTGTGTGTGTGTGTGTGTGTGTGAAGTCAAGTCAAGTCAAATCAAGTCAAAATTTTATTTCCAGGTGGTACATTGTGTAAGCAATAAATTTGCTTTTTTTCATTAAGACATCTATCTAGCGAAAAAAACAACACAAAAAACACACACACAAAACAAAAAAAACATCCAAAAAGACCACTTAAACAAAACGATATCCAATCCATAACACTCAAACCAACCAAAAACTTAAAACCGACAACCCACCCATAATGACAATGATACAATTTTACAACAACATGATAATTACACATCACCACCTAAAGCAACAACACAACAACAACCAACAAACAAATGAAATATAATAAAATAAAATTTAAAATAAAACCAGTTGAAAAGGACTGGGGAAAGGGGGTATCGAGGGGGGCTGAAGGAACACACACAATCAGCCAAACAAGGACAAGGACAAAAGCACAAGTTGTACAAATAATCAAGAACTCCCACCTAATAATACTTTTTAAAAAATCTGTCAGCTAGACTATCAAACCAATACAATAACGATTATATCAATACCAATAATCCCATCATTAAGAACATCAAAAACAACATTTATCTCAAAACCAGTCAAACTGGATTACAAAAAAAAAAGTGTGTGTGTGTGTGTGTGTGTGTGTGTGTGTGTGTGTGTGTGTGTGTGTTGTGTGTGTGTGTGTGTGTGTGTGTGTGTGTGTGTGTGTGTGGTGTGTGTGTTTAGATTCAAACAATCTTGGAAAATGGATGGCTTCTTAATATCAGAAAAAGGGAAATAAACAAAAACAACAAAACAAACAAAAATCCAATTATTCACTTTCAGGGGCAGGTAATGTGTAATCTACAAATCCCCCTGTGTCCCACAGTTGTCTTATCTCGCCTAAGTCTTCAGAAATTGTTAGAAAATCTATAAAAAAAAAATCCCAACAAAACAGTTCTTTCTTGCCTCTCGGGAGATGTGTAACCCTGTGAATTGCATGTGACAGGAAAGATATGCCCTAAAACATAATCTGTTTGAAGGCTTTGCCCTCTGCTTCTTGTGTGCAGTGGCCAAATGGTTAAAGCACCAGACTTGTGGTTCAACTGTAAATTGGGGGTGGGTGTTTGAGCCTCTCTTAAGGTGTATTTAAAAAAAAAGAAATTATTCATTTAAAGTTAAATTTGCTCTTCTTAATTTGTGCCTCGTCTGGAGCTCTAAGGTTCACTAATGGTGAGAGTTTGGTGTACACAACGTTTTTTTTTTCCCACACCACTAACGTTTCTGCATTCCGACTTCGGGGATAATGTCTGAACACGACGCCACTGATCACGCGTTTTTGAAATGTTTCCGCATAGTCTTTATCCTTGGCTTAAGCTTAGGAAGGGTGGAATGGGTTTTAGCATCGTCTTCTTCTTCTTCTTCTTCTTCTTCTTCTTCTTCTTCTTCTTCTTCTTCTTCTGCTCCTCCTCCTCCTCCTCCTCGTCCTCCTCCTCCTCGTCCTCCTCCTCCCTCCTCTCCTCCTCCTCCTCCTCCCTTTTCTTCTCGTCTACATATCTACGACCTTTGTCAATGAAAACAGAAGGCAAACACAAGTGTTCCAAATCCCTTACGTGTCGCGAAATCGTCTGCATCACGGAGTCATAAGTCATGTCTGGAAACTGGGGAGGACAGCTCTCTCCGTGGAGACAGGGGAAGATGTGACAATGGCCATTACAAGAGACAGCGGAGATGTCTGCTACAAATCCTAGGCAATCTACAACCGTCTGCTTTTCTGGCGCAAGCTTTGTTCAATTCCAGAGAGCTTGGCAGCTCTACAGAGAGTCAAGGTCAATATACTCTAGAATGAACATAATTATTACAGTGATAGTTTAAAAAAACAACAACCAAGAAGTCTTCCTGACTCCACCAAATCCACTTTAAGTCACACTATTTTATCAGATAAGTACTGTTATTTTATCAGATTAGTACTGTTAGTGCTGTCTTTAAAATCTATAAGCACTGTTATTGAGCACATGTATTCTCGCGCACTTTTTCTGTGTAAAAGTAAACGCTCCTATTTTGCATTTTTTATAGAATCACGATGAATGTTAAAAATCTCTGTCTGTATCTCTCTGTCTCTGTCTCTCCCTGTCTGTCTGTCTGTCTGTCTGTCTGTCTGTCTGTCTGTCTGTCTGTCTGTCTGTCTGTGTCTGTCTGTCTGTCTGTCTGTCTGTCTGTCTCTCTCTCTCTCTCTCTCTCTTCTCTCTCTCTCTCTCTCTCTCTCTCTCTCTCTCTCTCTCTCTCTCTCTCTCTCTCTCTCTCTTTCTCTCTTTCTCTCTCTCGCTCAGTAACCCTATGAAACAAGTGACGCGACGTGTAAAGCAGTCTACAAATTAGACGCTAACCTTTTCACCGATTGTTCAAATAAATAAAACATGTTCAGGGGAAGAGTTAGAACTGACTTGTAAACGAAACAAAAACAGTAGATCAATCACATCACTTAAACGGTGCGCCGCTGGGAAAACGTGTGTGTGTATATATATATATATATATATATATATATATATATATATATATATATATATATATATATATATATATATATATATATATATATATATATATATATATATATATATATGCTTTAAAACTAAATGGTTGTGATAGGATAAGTGAATAAAACATTAACTTCTAATTTTGCGAGGCGACCAAAATAATGTTCTGTGAGAAGGACCAAACAGCCTGGCGTGATGTGACCTGGGTACTTCAGGCCCGATTAGATGTTTGATTAGCAAATGGATGGCTAGGGATTGGGAAATCGAGATTCATTCGGCATTGACCAAGTTGATAAATATTTAAAAACAATGAACCATGCTGGTTATTTGATATCTTACTCTTTCTGCTTTGTGGAACCCATCCCTTTTTCCTGTGGAAGAATAGAACAAATAAATAAATGGGTTTATAGAATATGGACCGTTGAATAAATAAATAAAGACATAGAAACACGTTAGACAAATAATTAAATAAATGGTTACATGCTTAAAATAAACATGTGGATAATCAATCAATCTGTTGAATAAACAGATGGTTAAATGACAAAATAGATGACTACACTGATTTGCTGATAAAATGGCCTTGTTGCTTTCTC
>CM060326.1:42192987-42195487 GCA_030674155.1 Stramonita haemastoma | reverse complement strand
ATGGAGAAAGGAAACTGAACATTCGGTGATACAGGGGGTTTTGTGTGTTTTTTTAGCAGTACCTACACAATACAGATAGTACCGTATTTTCAACGAAATACCGAATAACAGGATACGTTATTTGCAAAAGAAATTGCGACCTGTCACACGGCCCATCCATTTTGTTGTCTGGAGTGTAAGAGAGAAAAGTAGGGATTAGAATTTAGGATAAGTTTTGGTGACTCATACGTTTTCTGAGTGAAAATATTACATTTTTATTTGCTGTTGTTTTAATGTTGCTGTTGGTTTGTTTTGTTGATTGAATGTTGCTGTTGTTCGTTTGTTGCTGCTGTTTTAATGTTACCCGTGTTCGCTGTTGATGTTGTTTAATGTTGCTAATGTTCTGTTGTTGGGGTGATTTAATGTTGCTGTTGTTCTTTTGTTGGGGTTGATCTAGTGTTGCAGTTGTTCTATTGTTGCGGTTGATTTAATCTTGCTATTACTCTGTTGTTGCTGTTGTTTTAATGTCGCTGTTCTTTTTTGTCGCCATTGTTTTGTTGTTGCCGTTGTTCTGTTGTTGCTGGTTGTTTTTATTGTTGTCGTTGCTGTGATTACTACAGCTATTTGATGTTGCTGCTTCTGTTTGAAATTGTGCTGGGATGTTAAAAGGGATGTAAATCAATGGCTTGCTCATGCGTGTTATGATTTTAGTGTGTGTGTGTGTGTGTGTGTGTGTGTGTGTTGTGGTGTGTGTGTGGTGTGGTGTGTGTGTGGTGTGTGCGTGTGTGTATGTGTGTGTGTGTGCGTGTGTCTGTTTTTGTTTCACTCACTGCTGCCCAGTGATATTGCTGTTACAATATTTACTGACAGAAATTGTGAAATACGACAAAAGACTAGTCGCTGTATTTTCCCCAAGTTATCAATGTATGAGCGGTAACAGCACTAAGTATTGAAGCAATTTGGTGGCTAAACAAAAATCTTCTGAATTTTTAGTTGAAAAATAAGTTGTCTATGCAAAAGCGGTTTTCCCAAAACCAGGCAAAGAAAAAACAGTTATGCCCATTGCTTATCCACATATAACAAAGAGGTGTACACTCCGACACTTCCAATCCTAGCCAACACTTTACTCAAAACTTCCAAACGTTTCACACCCCAAGGCATCACACGAGACTGCTACGGCTGCTAAACTCACAAAATGGCTGAAGAGTAGCCCCCCCCCCCCCCTCACCCCCCTCAACAAAAAAGAAAAGAAAGATTGACAAAATAAAAGAACAATCCTGGTTCACTAAGTTTGCCAGAAAGACTGGTGTGGACGCTGGCAAAAAACTGCACAGTTAGCTCTTGCCTGCACAGCTCTATGCCTTCAGCACGATTTAATCTCTTTTGGGCAGAATGGGGGTTTTATTTTGTTTTCCCCCTCATCAATGCAAGCTCCCGGGCCAAGCAAAGCTGTAACGTCCCAAGGGGCTAGGACGTGACTTGTGCGCAAAAGATCAGGGTGGGAGGGTGGAGTGTTGTGGGACGGTGCGCGCCGATAAATCCACTCCCTGCGCCAGTTTGTTTGGGGGGGCTAGCCTAGCAGGCTAGGCTATAGACAGAGGGGAACAGAACAGACAGTGAGCGAGGGAGGAAGAGGCCCTCTGGACGTCAGTCAGTTAGTCAGTCAGTCAGGCAGACTGTCGGCTAAAGCGGGATGCAAGTAGAGATGGAAGTAGTTAGGTTGCAAATTTACATCCGGCATCACCGTTTGGTGTGAAGCGCCTATCTGGCCAGATCAATACAGCCCGCGTGTGAGGGAGAGATGTAAGTACACGTTCGCTTTTGTAGGAGCTTTAGGAAGCCAGTACTGTTGGTGAGCCTCCCCGGTTATCAATGTCGGTTTTGTAGAAAAACTTGGCGGCAAAGTTTTGTTTTTTGTTTTTGTTTTGTGAAGTAGCTCTAACTGTACAGCTGTGGTATAAGAACTGGGTACTGGTTCAGTTTGTGGCGTGTGGGAACTTTGCCTTGATGAAAGGATGAAGGAAAGTGTCTGGTGTTCGGTTTAACTGCGTGAGGTTGTTTGACTTTGCGGCTTTACATTTTCCTTGACTTTTGTTTTGGTATGTTATTGTGATGTGAAACATAAACACAATTTACACGATCTTTTTCTATAAGTGGGCTAATCAACAATAACTAGGAAAGAAAAAGATCGTCGCTTAACATATCGAGTTACAACATGTAACTTAGGTATCACGTCGTAGTTTTAATTATCAACAGTTTGTACTTTTTAATCAGAAAGGAGAAAAAAATCATTCTTGAAAGCTTTGGCATCACAGAGAAAAGAAATCTAGATAAAAGGAGTATCTAACACAACAGCATTTTCATTCAATTTTAGTGATTTTCGGTCTCACAGTATACTTTTTTATTTTTATTTTTTTAAGTGTATAACCCTTTTTTCTCTCTAAGACATATTCTTCACAGTTTTACCATGTAGACTATAAACTAAGACCCTGACAGTGTCAGTCACTAGTGTTTGGTTGGC
>CM060326.1:42177987-42187987 GCA_030674155.1 Stramonita haemastoma | reverse complement strand
AACTTCCTGAGGGCCTGATCCGTTTCTGTACCAGTAGCAGAGCGATGTCGTTTTGGGGAGATTGAGGAGAGGGAGGGTGAGGGATCTTTCTTTTTAAAAAAATAAAGGGAACGAGAATGATGAATCACATGGCTTTGGTAAGCATCCTTTCCAGAGAAGGTTTTATACACGTCGTGCAGGTATATACTTTTGTGTTGATTATTTTTGGCGTATATACCGATTAAGACTGGTCCTATACGTAAATCCGCTGTTGTGTTGTAGACATTTATGCGTTACATCCACTGCTTTCTGAAAAAAAAAAAACAACAACGCAAACCATAAGAGTAGGTTTATTGACATATTAGGTCGACCATACATTTTCTTTAGTCTAAAAACAAACAAACAAAGCATCCCAAGTATCTATAATAACCTATCGGCCAACTTCCCAAAATGTGCCATGCTACATTATAACCAATTTTCTCTTTTCCGCCAAACCGATTAGCTGTCACAGAGAAATGTCAGTAGGTCCCATTGATGTGGAACGCATATGATATCACACACAAGCAAATGATATACAATATATATGCAGGGACAATCTTTTAAATGTTAATATTTTGTTCCAATGTCAGGGTTTCAAAAAGTTTCTACCAGCCTTTCCAGATAAATGTCTGAACGAGGTTCTAACCAATCCACACTTATTATGCGAGATAGCAGTGTTTCTGATGCGATCTCGATTAGTTTTTTGGAAAATATGATCGTGAGACTGTAACAGTTTTACCGTCAGAATGACTCGCAATTGTACACAATTCCGCTGTTAGCATAGTGTTCAGTTATTATGTGTTATTGTTCTCTTTTTGTTTTGCTTTTTTCCATATTTTTGCAACAAGTTGATTGTATTGTTTGGAATCAGAATCTTGATACACACAACATTTTTTAATACCAACAACTATCTCTTTGTTTTAAAGTCCTTATCTCATCACCACCTCCCCCTTTCGTCTAATACCATTTAAAGTAAACCAAAAAAAAAGTAAAATCGAAGACACACACACAGCAAACATGACTACTACTTAAAAAAATGATAAGACAATTTAGGAAAAATTAGTCTAAGTAAAATAAGGGAAGTAACTCATAGTTAAGCATTGACTGAAAACATATAAAACGTGATGTGGTTGCATGTTCAGACACACATGATATATCACATACACAGAAGACATGATTTTGTTATTTTCAATAAGGAAAGTTAATCCTATTAAAATAAGGGCAATGTCATATGACTAAGCATATAGTATATGACTGGCTGAAAGACTGCTATACATATAAAGGATAATGCGATTCCATGCTCAGACACGCATAATAAATCATGTACACAGCAGACGTGACTATTTAAAAAAAAAAAGCCTAGTAAAATGACGAAAGTATCACATGGTTAAGCATACAGTCTGTAACTGAAAGTGGACTATGTTTGGGTCTCGTGTTACCTATTATGACATTCAAAATGCTTTCCTTGTTTGTTTTTGTTGTTTTTTATATAAAAAAAACAAACCAAAAATCCCTCACAAAATGGCACAACACGTGCACTAACAGCTACATCATTTTGTTCTGTTCAGTGGTTGGATTTTCCTTTTCAGTTTTCCAACATAAGCATCAGCAAACTGGTAGAATTCTTCTCCATTCAAACACACACCTTGAGTGGTCCGAGATAGTGCTTGTTTTCCTTCTGCTACCTCGGATGTAACATACCGTCGAATGTGAACAAAAAAAAAAAGGGGGGGGGTCTCTTGCCAGGGTGACAAGCTGATATAGATAGGTAGACTGCTCTCCAAGGGGTAGAGTTTTATCCCCATGCCATAATTATGCTGAAGTCGTAGAGGAAGAAGAGGAAGAAAACAAAGAGGATGATGACGAAGAAGCAATTGTTTTTAGTTTTTGTTTACTTTTATGAGTGGGTAAAAGTTCAAATACAATATAAGGACTCTTACTAAATTCCAAATCCAGATTTCATGAATTGTGGCCTATGAGGTGAAAATAAACAACCTATATAATGGGAGGTAATGATGGATAATGATCGTGTTTATTCCTTTCAGAAAGGTCAGCTTCAATACGGCAATGATCGTCCCGGTCTAATGGTACAGGATGATGGGTTATGATCTTCTTTATCCTTTTCAAAAAGCTCAGTCTCATTACGGTAATGGCTGGTAATGGTAGTTTTTTTATATATATTACTCTGTGAGTGGTTTTCTCCCATTTGTTTGCAATGTTCCACATATTAATCTCTCTCTCTCTCTCTCTCTCTCTCTCTCTCTCTCTCTCTCTCTCTCTCTCCTCTCTCTCTCTCTCTCTCTCTCTCTCTCTCTCCTCTCTCTCTCTCTCTCCTCTCTCTTCTGGACTTCAAAACATACTCCTGGTCTTAACTCAAAAACTCTAAACCACCACACTGCACTGTATATTCTGTTTAGACTATAAAAACACAGCAACAATCAAACACAAAAACCCACACCAGTTATTCACAACTTCAGACACTTCTGTAAAGGGAGATAAGCTGTAGGTGGAACGTAATGCCCAAAGCATCTTGCGCATACGTTAAAACCCGTTTCGCTATTAGGAAGAGTAGGTCATTGTGTGCCGGTGGGAACGGACGACAAAATTAACATAACTATATACACACAGAGACTAGATGTTAAAAAAAGCACCTGGGCGCTTATCCTTTTTCATGATTATAAATAAAAGAATAAAATCGATATAACACACATACACACACCCCCTCCCTAATATCAGAATTTGTGAAGAGACTTTAAATGAAATCGAAACACACACACACACACACACACACACAATCCCATGCCCTTTCCCTATCCCCCCCCCCCCCCCCTCCTTAATTCATCCACTCCCACACACCCACAAGAAGTAAAAGCTTGCAGTATTTTTACAGGTCTGCCCAAACCAATTACTACAAGATGTTTTCAGTCTACACATCCTGATTTACACAGTCTTTGCCCATGGCCTCTGACAACTCGTAGCAGCTTCAAGGGGGGGGAAAGAAGAATGGGGGAACACCTCACACCATCACACCACCGCCCAATAGTCATGTCTTGACTAAGTTTTTTTTTTCTGTGTAGGCGTCACTAGGTTTAGAGTTTCTGTATCAGCTACGTCACACGGACCAGGCCGCAACAATTGACGTCACAGATTGCTTAACTTGATTTTTTGGGGGAATGCTTGATGAAAGTACAATTTTGGTGTTTTTGTCTGAGGGTATTTGAAATGAGTGTTGTGTGTGTGTGTGTGTGTGTGTGTTGTGAGAGAGAGAGAGAGAGAGAGAGAGAGAGAGAGAGAGAGAGAGAGAGACAGACAGACAGACAGACAGACAGACAGACAGACAGACAGACAGAAGTGGTGCTGTTGCAATGATGTGAAAGATTCAAGAATCCCTAGGAATAGCAGGGATATGGTTTTCGGACAAGTTTCCGCAATATCTGTCCATCAAACGAACAAAACAAACACGACTCATCAGCTTTCCAGTGAAACATATTACTTCGTTGCCTGATGCTAGTTTAATGAGAATTCCACACCATGCATGGGCATGCTGCATTAAAATTCATGTTTCCCGTAGAGATGCTGGTCTGCGTGCGTGCGTGCGTGCGTGCTACGTTGCGTGCGTATTGTGTGTGTGTGTGTGTGTGTGTGTTGTGTGTGTGTGTGTGTGTGTGTGTGTGTGTGTGTGTGTGTGTGTGTGATCACATTCCTATTTGGGTATGGTATCTAAACACAACGCCAGAGTGCCTGTGGTTTGTAGTTTGCTTTAAAAAACAAAAACCCATATTGTGGTTATTTATAGGTAGTTCTGACAGCCAGTATAAATAGCATCCCCACCTACTGGAAAATTCTGTGCTAGCAATTCCCTCTTTTTATCCCTTTTTGGTTTCTGCCTTGTTCCTTTTCTCCTGTCACCTCCTTCTTTTCTTTTTTCTACCTACTATGTAAATTGTTTTTGCCTTCACAGCAGTTAAACTCTGTCTCCATCTCTCTCTAATCATCTTTCGGTCTCATTTCTATCTGTTTGTCTACATGTCTATGTGTGTGTCTCTCTGTCATTCTACCTATTTGTCCGCATGTCTGTCCGTCTCTTACCCCCCCCCCCCTGTCTCTTTTCTTGTCAGTTCTTGTCTCTGTTTCTCACTCCATCCCTATCCAAGCGAATTTTTTTTTTTTTTTTTTTTGTATACCACTTTATATCACAGCAGATTTCTCTGCGTGAAATTCAAGCTGCTCTTCCCGTGAAATTCGGGCTGCTCTGCTTGTGAGATAATAAAATATTTTGAATTGAATTGAATCATATACGTGTTTCTCTGTCCAAATATTTGGCCTGTCTCTATGTTGGTCAGTTTGTCTGCCCTCTGTTATTCTGCCGCTGTTCGTCTGTCTGTCTGTCTGTGCTTTTCCCCTATCTCCTTTCTCCGTCTGTTCCTGTCCCTGTTTCTTGCTCGATCCCCATCTACGTGTCTGTCTGTCAACATGTTTGTATATCTCTGTATGTCTGTCTGTCTGTCTGTCTGTTCGTCTGTCGGTCTGTCTGTATGTCCGTCTGTCTGTCTGTCTGTCTGTCTCTCCTCTCTGTCTGTACCTGTTTGTCTCTGTCTGTCTGTCTGTCTGTCTGTCTCTCTTTCCCTCCCTCTCTCTCCTCCCCCCCCTCTATATTCCCTTCTCCTCCCCTTTGTGTCTGCTATCGTCTGTCTCTGTCTCTGTCCTTGTCTGTCTGTCTGTCTGTCTGTCTGTCTGTCTGTCTGTCTGTCTGTCTGTCTGTCTGTCTGTCTTCTGTCTGTCTGTCGTCTCTCTCTCTCTCTCTCTCTCTCTCTCTCTCTCTCTCTCTCTCTCTCTCCTCTCTCTCTCTCTCTCTCTCTCTCTCTCTCTCTCTCTGTGCAAAACATGTTTGGGTTTCTAATCAGCAAACATCCTCCTACGCAACTTCCTCTGTAAACCAGGTATCTTCTTATTTCTTTTTGAAAGTTATACTAAGCTGTTTGAATGATGGATAAAGTGTGTGTGTGTGTGTGTGTGTGTGTGTGTGTGTGGCGTGCGTGTGCTGTGCTGTGCGCGCTCACGCGCCGTGCGCCTGTGTGTGTTTGTCTCTCTACAAAGCATAGCCACATGAATGCCTATCATATTATGCATATTATGCAGGCATGTTCATGTTCACAAAATGCATGTTTATGCATATACTGTCGCCTACAGACTGACAACACTCATCACCTGGCTATATTCCTTGGCCCAGTGCCATGTTCAGTTAGCACAATGTCAGTAGAATGGGGGTGGGGGTGGTGAGGGGTGGGGGGTGGGTAGTAAAGAAGGCAGAAGCCAGGTGACAGTGTGCATCTTCTTCAGCTACACACAGTTGCCATGGGCAACAGAACATCTTGCACACACGTTAAATCCGTTTCGCTTTTCGTAGAGTAGGCCAATGTGTGCCGGTGGAAACAGATGGCAGATTTACAAAAACTGTCTACACACGGGGAATTGATGTAAACAAAAAAAAAGACATGAGTGCTTATTCCATTATCCTCGATATAAAATGAATAAATAAATAAAATAACAAATAAATTGAGTTGTGTATGATTTTGACCTGACTTTCTGCCTGCAGCTGTGGCCACACTCCGCTGTCAGTGTTAGTTTCCGGATCAGGCGGTGTTTTGCATAGCTTTCACTCTAACTTTCGCTTCCGGGAAACGTAATGTTTTCTCTAGAGAACTAATCAGGAACGAACCTGTGTGTGTGTGTGTGTGTGTGTGTGGTGTGTGTGTGTGTGTGTGTGTGTGTGTGTCGTGTGTCTGTGTGTGTCTGTCGTGTGTCTGTGTACTGTGTGTCTGTGTGTGTCTGTGTGTGTTGTGTTATGTATAGTGTGTTGTGTATATGTCTGTGTCTGTGTCTATGTGTGTGTCTGTGTGGATCTTAAAGCATTCTATGACATATAAAAATGCTTTATGTTATTGTTTTTGGGGGTTCAGGAAATAGACTAATGCTGGGTAGTCATGAGAATGTCAAAACACGTTTGTTCTTTTTTTTCTTCTTTTTTTCTTTTTTTACTTAAGGACCGCTTATGTTGCTACATGATGACTGTGCACTTGTATTCAGTGATTTGGAAGCTGATTGTCGACAAAGAAGCTTCGACTGACATCCGTATCGAACAACTCTAATGTCAGAGGTATCAATCTTTTGCAAATTCGCATGACAAGTGAGTCAAGATGGAGCTATTCACTGACGATTTCTTTTTCATTTACGCAGAACCAATGAGAATGCTGTATGTCTGCACAGGTCTTTCTGTGATATATGCATGGGCAAAAAATGAAAGTGGAGTGCAGCCTTTGGTTAGATCAGGAGTGTCTGGAATTTCAAGAATGATGAATTGATTTTTCCTTAACTTCCCAAAGAGTCAATGATCACTGCTTCGAAACTTCTTCGTCATGTGCCTTGCATGTTGGACCTGGCGAAGCCCACCTCACACTGAATTGCAGCCTGCATGCTAGGCATTTAAGGTGATCAGAAGCACCGCATATACTTTTCCTACTCTTCCACACGTAGTCGGTGGAGGTGTTTTTCGTTTTCATCCCCTGTGTCTTGGCTAGAGAGCGATCGAAGTCATCCACCATTAAGGTCGTCACTTTCCTACTTCGGGTATGATATCTAAACTCGACGTTAGTGTGGTTTGCTTTTTTAATTTTATTGTTGGTTATTTATGTATAGTTCTGCCAGCTGCTCTTACCGTGTTCTTACCGGCACGAATGGCCTACTCTTTTGAAAGTCAGAAAGGGTTGTAACGTGTACGCAAGACGTTTTGAATGCGTTCAAACTGGGGACCTTTGTCTCCTCACTTCACCTTCACCTGTCCTGTAGTCTGGTGGACCGAGGGGGCACAACTGAAGATTCTGCAACCAGCCTCCTCCACTCCCCCCCGTCCTCCACCATCCGTAGTAGGTCGTTCCAGCCATGGCCTGTCCACTCTCTGATGTTGTCTTCCCATCGTTTCCTGTCTTTAGCCTCATCCAAATGAATCTCAGGGGGAGTGGAGTCAGTGCTGATGTTAACTCTAAGATAAAAATTCCCCTTGAATAAACATTTCGGTGGTTATAATCGTACGCGAAATAGTTATGCGTGCCTTGGCACGCTGGCCATAAGTTTATGGTCTGAACAAGCTAGTGGAAGAATGAGGTGAGGGTAAATATGAACTACAGGGGGAAATGCTGTTAAATAGATTGCCCAATGCTGACTGGAATCAATGCTAGCAGATTAATGTCAGATGACAAGTCTGGCACTTTATCTACCTCGCTCATCTTCCCCCATGGCATGTGATGTTTACAGAGGAGAATGATGGATCCGTGGTTTAGAGTAACGCTTGTGTCTAGAAAGCAAGACGTTGCGGGATCGATTCCCGCTCGAATTCTAACTGTTCCCCTCCTCTACTAGACCTTTAGTGCTGGTCTGGGCACTAGTGGTTTGATGAGACCATAGATCGATGTTACGGGTGCAGTTTACGCTTAGCGCAGGTAGAAGAAACCACAGCAACCTTAGAAATGTTTTAGCAAAAGTTACATAAAAAGAAAGCCATTCTCATGAGGAAACAGATATGAAATATATGCAGACAAAAAAGTTGAAAACAAAACAATAATAGAAAAAGTGGCGCCGCTTTTGTGGCGAAGCGCTCTTTACTTGAGCTTCACGCGGAGGAGTGTTTAGTGACTGAAAGTAATGTATTATACAACACAACACAATATAAAACAATGCAATATTGTACCATACTATACATAATATAGTACCATACCATTCCGAACCTTATGATACGGTACGATACGATACGATACGACACGATACGATACCATACCATACCATACCATACCATACCATACCATACCATACCATACCATACCATACCATACCATACCATACCATACCCTACCCTACCCTACCCTACCCTACCCTACCCTCCCTACCCTACCCTACCCTACCCTACCCTACCCTACCCTACCCTACCTTACTCTACTCTACCCTACAACACGAACACAACACAAGAAGACCAGAAATGGATTTTTACTCGGAAAGAAGAAGCAAGGAGTGAGCAGACAGTGTAGGTCTTCTACTATACAACTGTAGATGCTGCAGAGATGACTGTGTTTTGCTGGTACACATGGATCTGCCTCAAGGTCTGTCTTTGTTTGTTCTGTTGCTGGTGTCCATGGCGTCTGGACATGTCCGGAGGAATGCGTGTTTGAAACAGGCGGGTATGTAAACTTGTACACTCAGTCATATGGATGAGTTCGGGCGTGTGCAATTTTGTATACTCGTACCTACAGACAGATAGACAGAGAGACAGACAGACAGACAGACACAGTCAAACAGGCACAGACAGGCAGACAGACAGACAGACAGAAGGCAAATAGACATACATCCAGGAGACAGACTGAGTCAGACAGACAGACAGACAGACAGACAGACAGACAGACAGACAGACAGACAGATAGACAGACAGGCAGGCAGATATCCACACACACACACACACCACACACACACACACACACACACACACACACACACACACACACAAAACTAACACTAACACTAACACTAACACTATCACAAACACGTACTGATTGTCTATTCTATCCATCACCTAAACTAATAGTTTTAACTTTTCCCCTCAAGGAAAGAAAACACAGGCCGGAATATTTTCACTTAGTTTTTCCCCAGAACTCCCCAAGAAAGCTCTGGGATCAATATTGAATCTTTAAGGTAGTATGCTTTGATGAAGTTGAAGCTGATGGAGCCCACGCCTCTGCACATTGCTGATTGCATGCTGGGCATAATCATGTCGTTCACACCGTCCGCGATACCGGGCCTAATTCTCCTCTGAAACAAGGGTTGGTTTTATACTTTCACCGTTGATTTGTAAGGTCCCGTGTGTGGATGCACTCAGAACATCTTGCGCACATGTTAAAACCTGTTCCTCTTTTCGGAAGAGTAGGCCATTGTGTGCTTGTGGGAACATAATTTAGACAGAATTGATAAAATTGCATGCACACGGAGACTGAATGCAATAAAAAAAATACACGAGTGCTTATTCCCATCTCCTCGATATAAAAGAATAAAAAAAAAAATTGTGTCCACACAGCAGAGGGGCAGAAAGAAAGAGAAAGTATTCCTTGGGCAAGAAAGAAGGTTCCAGATGACAGAGTAGATCTTCTGCCTCCATAGAACATACCGTAGAGAATGATGTGTTTAAGTTAGCTTGGCAATGACCTTCAGGGTTTCCTTGGCAGGCATGATATTAGTGCTTTTATTGGCCTTCTGGCATCTGAAAATTAGGCTGTGTTATTCTGATAATTATTCTGTAATGGGTGTTTGCTTTTCACAGGTGTGTGGAAACACATGCATGCATTGCACAGGTACACGGAGGAGCTGTTACGCATATCGACTTTTCCATATGTAGTCTGCATACAGGTAGACAGACAGATGAATAGACAGGTTGACAGGTGTACAGACAGACAGACAGACAGACAGACAGACAGACAGACAGACAGACAGACAGACAGACAGAGACAAGCAGGCATGCAGGCTCTGCGAGACTCTGTTTGTCTATCTTTCCGTCTGTCTGTCTGTCAGTCCCTGTCTCTGTCTCTCCCTCTCTCTGTCTGTCTGTTTCTTCCTCTGTCTGTCTGTCTGTCTGTCTGTCTCTTCCTCTGTCTGTCTGAACGTCTCTCTATCGTCCTCCCCCCCTCTCTCTCACACACGCACACGTACAACAACACACACACGAACACACACACACACACACACACACACACACACACACACACACACACACACACACACACACACACACACACACACACACACACACACACATGAAAACACGCACACGCGAGCGCTCGTGCGCGCACCACCCATTCCATTCCATTCTCACATTTAGTTTGTATTATAAGCTGCTTCTTCGACTGGAGTCAGAGAGGTCAGACATGTTTACACAGAGGGGGGCCTG
>CM060326.1:42165487-42175487 GCA_030674155.1 Stramonita haemastoma | reverse complement strand
AGAGAGAGAGAGAGAGAGAGACAGAGACAGAGACAGAGACAGAGAGACAGACAGAGACAGAGACAAAGAGACAGACAGACAGACAGACAGACAGACAGACAGACAGACAGACAGACAGACAGACAGTCGGACGGACGGACGGACGGACGGACGGACGAACGGACGGACAGACAGACAGACAGAGTATCGAAGCAGCAAGCTTATAAGCCAGTTAAACAATCAATTTATCAATGTATCAATCAAACAACGAACCAACTAGTGGTTCTATGCGACAAGCTCAATAAAAGAAAACAGTATATAGCAAACAAGCAAAAAAACTCCAAACCCACCAACAAACAAAAACCAACCAACCAAACATACAAGTGTCAGTAACAATATCACACTATCTTTATGACGCAAATTCCATAAATCAATCCTGATTGCCCTCACAAAGATATGTGACCTAAACGACTACGTGACATTGGCATGCCTGCAACACTTTTGTTTCTCTTCAAACAATAACTGCACAATAAGCCCCGATATGGCCTCAGTGGTCGACAGGGCTGTAAACACCAAGACTGAACTGCACAATTTCTGACATAGGAACAGATGACAATATTTACAAAAGTGCATACACACGGGGACTGGATAAAAAAGGCACATGAGCGCTTATTCCATTATCCTCGATATAAAAGAATAAAATAAAAATATCAAAATAAACATCAACTCCAAGAAATAAATGCAGATACGAAGAAAAGTTTCCGGACTTGGAAGAGAAAAGGTGACTGAAAACAAGACACACGCCTCCAGCCATAAACGGTTAGTGCTGCAACATCCCCAGGGGATGCTGGAGGTGGGGGGGAGTGAGGGAGGGACATCCCAAAGTTTGGTTACCAGTTGAAAATGTTTCCATCTGTATATACATACACAAGTTCCAGACATCCTGGGACAAGCCAAAACTGTTTAGCTTCGGGGTGGGAATATTGACACTGGTAGTGTTAGTGTTAGTGTTAGTGTTGGTGTTGCCTTGCACTTGCCAGCCAGACTGTGGTAAGTGATTTAGTTCTCCGAGAGGAGATGCTTCGGCAAGATAAAACTCAGAATTAATTAGCAGTGATGAACAAATCGAGGTGGTCATTTCCCCTTTTTGTAGAGCCAACAGACACCACAAACTGAAATCTAGGATGGTATGTGTACATTACCCAAACTCTCAGTCTTTTCCAGGTCATATATTGTGTGGAAGTATGCTAGGAAAACAAAGAAGAAGAACTAAAAAAAGTATCTTTGAAAAGGGAAAAGATTGATTTCTGGAAATTTCTACAGAGTGAATGGAGATATTTTGCTGAAGTCACTGGACAATTTTCTAAGTACAGCTATTCACATTCTAACACAAAGTGTACTTCACCTGCTTCTAATGAAAGTTTAACTACACGTGCTAGTAACACGGAATACAATGTGTTTAATGAAGGGACAGAAATCTAACCTAAAAATTGAATGCATCTGAATGTTGTAATCTGCTCCCCAGGATGTCCCAGACAACTTTTTCCTCAGGGCGGTTCGCATCATGGCCCTTGCTGCGCATTTTACGGAGAAAATTGCAACATTTACAAGAAACTGCTATTCCTTGGACCTGAAAGACCTGCTCATGGAGTAGCTGAATGGGCAACTGCATCAAAATCCATCTTTGACAAAGTTGCCCAAGTTCAGAACCGGACATAACAAATCATCACTGGTGCTCCCAAGTCTACTCACATTCAGGCCATGGACAATTTGACTGGTCTTGAATGCCTTGAAAGCAGAAGAGATACTGAAGTCCTGATACAAACTGCTAAATAAATTAAAAAAATTCATTCGAAGTGACCGATGAACAGCATAAAATGATAAACAAAATGAAGACTATGGTTAAGGGAAGAGTTGGCATTTTCGTCTGCTTGTCTGTCTCTATATTTCTCTGTATCTGTCTGTTTTATTATGTTAGTATCTGTCTGCCTCTCTGTCTTCTCTGCCTGTCTATCTTGGTCTCTCTATGTCTGTCAGTCTGACTGTCTGTACGTCTGCCTGACCGTCTGTCTGCCTGTCTGACTGCCTGCCTGTCTGTTTGTCTGTCTACCCTCTCTCGCTCTGTCTGTCTGTCTGTCTGTCTGTCTGTCTGTCTGTCTGTCTGTCTGTCTGTATGTATGTATGTATGTATGTATGTATGTATGTATGTATGTATGTATGTATGTATGCATGTATGTATGTGTGTGTGTATGTCATAACAGGCTTTTTTCTTCTGTTTTTTGTATGTTCGGTCGGTCTGCCCATCTGAATAGAGAGCAGTGGGTGGAAAAGAAAGAAGAGAGCGGGAGAGGGGAGGGGAGGGAGTGGTTGTGCTGATTATGTTGATATTTGGTGTGCTTCGTTAACCGAGTTGATAGAAAGCTCACTAGAGTCACAGGGGAAGATAAAAAAAAAAGATAAAAAAGACAACAGAAGAAAAGGAGGGAAAGAAAGTACGATCAAGGAAGAAAGAAGGAACAGAAAAAAAGAAGGAAATAGATGAAGAAAAGGAGTAGGTTCAGGAAAAGGATGAATAGATAAGTAATGACAGAAATAGAGAATAAAGATAAATTTGGACGCTAAGGGATGTAAACAAACGGAAGAGAAAAGGAGAAGAAGGAGAAGAAGAAAGAAGAAGAAGAAGAAGAAGAAGAAGAAGAAGAAGAAGAAGAAGAAGAAGAAGAGAAGAAAAGAAGAAGATAAGAAAATAAAAAGAAAAAGATAAGAAGAAGAAGAAGAAGAAGAAGAAGAAGAAGAAGAAGAAGAAGAAGAAGAGAGAAGAGGAAAAAGAAGAAGAAGAAGAAATAGAAGAAGAGGAAGAAGAAAAAGAAGGAGAAGAAAGAGAGAGAGAGAGAGAGAAGAGAGAAGAGAGAGAGAGAAGAGAGAGAGAGAGAGAGAGAGAGAGAGAGAGAGAGAGAGAAGAGAGAGAGAGAAGAGAGAACAAGAGAAAAGAAACCCACAGTAAAAATCAAAGAAGAATGCATCATCATGATCAGTCAGCAACTAGCAGCAGATTCGATAGATGAAAGTAAGAGAGAGAGAGAGAGAGAGAGAGAGAGAGATAGAGAGAGACAGAGAGAGACAGAGAGAGACAGAGAGAGACAGAGACAGAGAGAACAAAGCAGATAATCAGCAAACCCACCAGCAAACTACGCAATCTGCATCCATCTAAATGACCATCCCAAGCCACTCGTCAACTATCCTAGAGACTTAATAGATGAAAAGAAAAGAAAGAAACAAACAGAAGAAACACAGAAACAGCAACAAAGCAAAACACAACAACAACAATAACAACAAAACTTTGCCTGAACAAATTTTCTCAATAGCAACACTATACTACCATTATCTCCAAAATTCCATATGACAACCCTGATTCCCTAAGGTGAGATAAAGGAACAAACACGAGACAAAGTTTACGTAAGTAACAAACACGAGACAAAGTTTACGTAGGACAAACACGAGACAAAGTTTACGTAAGGAACAAACACGAGACAAAGTTTACGTAAGTAATAAACATGAGACAAAGTTTACGTAAGTACTAGACTATAGCTTTTCCTTAAAACAAAACCTACACCAGAAAACTGCTAAGTGACACGACCGCAACAAGACATACGCAGACAGGCAGAAAAGTTTCCTGTGTTAAAAGGAAAAGTAGTGCGAAAACAGACGGTACAGGGCATACGCCTCCAGGAATAAATCTGTCACTGCTGCAACGTCCCAAGAGGGTGAGAGTGGGTGTGTACGAGTGAGGGCAAGACACTTAAAAAGTTTGGTTAACAGTTACACCATTTTTGTCTACATACAGAACTTCTAAGGCAGTCTGCGGCATGCCAAAGCTGTTTATCTTCACAGTCAGAACTATATTTACAGCAATGGTGTCAGTTTTTGTTTTGTTTTGCACAAACTTGTCGGTCTGACCCGTCCGGATTATGTCCTTTGGGATAAGTTAGTTTTGGCAAGATGGTGTACATTTCTTGCAGAAATTCACATTAGCGATGATGGGGGACGGGATAGCCTTGTGGTCAGAACATTGCGCTCGCAATTTGACGACCCGAGTTCAATTCCCGTTGGAGGAGATTTTCCTCCTAGAGTTAACATCAGTGCTGACTCCACTCTCCCCAAAACTCCTTCGGGTGAGATTTTGAAACCGAGGCCCCGTGTGTGAACGCATGCAGAATATCTTGATTGCACGTTAAATCCTGTTCCGCTTTTCGTAAGAGTAGGCCATCGTGTGCCGTGGGAACAGATGACATTTACAAAACTGCATACACACGGGGACTGGATGTAAAAAAGCACAAGAGTGCTTATTCTATTATCCTCGATATAAAAGATTAAAAAAAAAAAAAAAAAAAAAAAGGGGGAAATTGTGGTGGCCATTTCCCCTTTTGAAGATCTGACAGCTGCCAAGAATCAACATCTAGGACGAGATGTACACATTACCTGATCGCCTGACCTTTTGCAGGGAATATCTTGTATCGCACTCTCCTAGGGAAAACATATCAAGAAAAGAACAAAAAGTCACCATGGAACAGTGGACGAGTTAGACTTCTGAAAAGTTTCAAAGAGAAAAGAAAAATGAATCGTTAATATTTAGTAGTGGAGGATCCTCAAGGTAAAAGGCGTGACTGATATTCCTGTCCTTACAAGTATATGCTTTACCGAATGTTCAGGAATGTTCAGTATGCTGCACCGCAAGTGTTTTGTTTAACATTAAGAGAAAGTGGTGAATGAACTGAAATAGAAAATAAGCTGACATAAATATATATAGTTAACCGAATCGGATTGCAATGAAACAAACAGAATTTGCAGTTGTTTGCTTTTGCTCTCTTGAATGGATACTCGCAAATCAACACGAAATAATACAATCATTCGAAAGTAAGAGAATACTTAGAAATTAGCTTACACAAATGAAGCCAACAAAACTCGCTAGGGATTGCTGTGATCTTCCCAGTCAAGTTACATGTAGACAATGCCTGTAAGTGTGGATTCTCAATCCTCTAGCTCAGTGCAAGTCATCTACATGATTCATAACTTCTCTTTTTCGGAGGCGGGTTTGAAGATAAGCTGGTGTATTTTAAGTCTATATAGACAAGCTATGATAATTTCACACTGCAAAGATAACATGATAGAAATGATGAACTTTCCTCAGACAAAAACATCTACTTGAAGGATAACCCCCAAAATGCCATAAAATCGCTGCAAAACATCGTAATACAGAATCAATCGAACAACACCTATATCCCAAGAAAAGATGAAAATTGAACAATCACGAAACATAGTTTCCATTACCCAACTTTTGATTCTGTTTTATAACATTTATAGACAACACGAAAGTGTTTGATAAGTGACACATTTAAAGAAGAACATAAATATGCAGACGAGAACAGTAATGTTCTTGTTTTAAAAATAGAGTTGACTGAAAAAAGAAACAGGACATATGCCTACAGGAATAAAGGTATAGATCTTGTAACACCCTGGGGGGACAAAACATCGGGAAGTTTTGGGATACAGTGAAGTGAAGGGTTGTGTCTGTGGTGCATACTTCGTGTTCTGCCAGCCTCGAGCCATTTCCAAAGTGTGGGCTTTAAAGTCAGAATAATATTGACACTCCTGATGTCAGTTCTGCTTTGCACTTACCACACCGTCCAGACGAAAAGGGATTCAGCCATCAGAGATGAGGTGTTTGGCTATATAACTGTGTGCATTTTGCCCACATCAGAGATGAGGTGTTTGGCTATATGGCTGTGTGCATTTTGCCCACTTTAGAAATGAGGTGTTTTGCAATATGACTGTGTGCATTTTACCCACTTTAGAAATGAGGTGTTTTGGCTATATAACTGTGTGCATTTTGCCCACTTTAGAAATGAGGTGTTTGGCTATATAACTGTGTGCATTTTGCCCACTTTAGAAAGAGGTGTTTGGCTATATACTGTGTGCATTTTGCCCACTTTAGAAACGAGGTGTTTGGCTATATGACTGTGTGCATTTTGCCCACTTTAGAAATGAGGTGTTTGGCTTATGACTGTGTGCATTTTGCCCACTTTAGAAATGAGGTGTTTGGCTATATGACTGTGTGCATTTTGCCCACTTTAGAAACGAGGTGTTGGCTATAATGAACTGTTCTGGCATTTTGCCCACTTTAGAAATGAGCGTGTGTTGTGCTAATTAACTGTGTGCATTTTGCCCACTTTAGAAATGAGGTGTTTGGCTATATGACTGTGTGCATTTTGCCCACTTTAGAAATGAGGTGTTTGGCTATATGACTGTGTGCATTTTGCCCACTTTAGAAATGACGTCGTTGTCAGGAAAATGAAGACAGTCTCTGGCGTTTTGGTGACACCTAAATAACGGCTATTGGGGAGGAATAGCGGTGTGGTTAGATCGTTGTACTTCGAATTTGAAAAAAAAATCTGCGGCTGTAGGTTTGAGTCTTTCCTTAATTCATTGTTTTGATATGCCTTCCCTAGTTTTCATGTCGGTTCAGACCCTTTCAGTAAGTCTTTCGGATGACACATGTACAAACCGCGTTCTGGTGTGGAAATGCAGGCATAAGATGTGCACACGTTTCATACCCGTCCGGACCACATTAGAGAAGGGCAGGTCAGGTACAGCCAGAGTGAGAAGCAAATATACCTGGCTGATAATCTGCCAGGGTGGATCTTGCCAGATTCAACTCGCTCTCGATGCTCTGCCTAAAAGTAGCAGTGCACAACTTCAATGACATATAGGAAGATAAAAGAGTTAAGTTATATTATTTCACACAAAATAAAGTTAATCTGTATACTGCTGCACACTTTAGTATGAATTTCAGCAATGACAAGGCAAAAGCCCTGGTAAAGCCTTTAAGGTCGGCTGAGCCATGAACAACATGACTGGATTGAAGTGGATTAAGACATTATAGCATGCATAGAGTTTTGTTAACCAAGAAGTAGAAAATATCTGTACCGTTATCTTGTCAGGAACCTTAAAACTTCAACTAATACCCTCCTGACTCCTGACTAAAGAAATAGGCATAATATTAAATCAAATACCCAGCTCTTGACATTTATATTCCAGAGATTACGAAGGAAATTTAGAGCATGTTAAATTCAAAAATCATGAAACAGTTTATACAATTTCAAACGTAAAAATAGCAAATAGTAAATAATTTTCTTTCCTAAAAACTGTCTATTGTCAATCAGCCCCTATTGGAATTTATCTACTTTCATCAATTAAACATGATTAACGAAATAAGAAAAAAGTAAAATTATTCAATTGTTAACCTTATCAAAGTGCTGAATCATTTCAGCATAGCAAAGAATTTAATTGTAACACTTTTTTGTCCTGAAAAACATTGTTGAATAAAAATGGTTTAAAAACATTTCTGCATTTTCCTGACCTTTTCTACACACACACACACACACACACACACACACACACACACACACACACACACACACACACGCATACACACACACACACGCATACACACACATTTCATTCACCATATAATTATATTTTTAGATGGGAGTTTTTTAGGGGGGGGGGGGGGGGAAGTCGACCTCACTTGCACGGCTGCAAAAACAGCGCCAGCTATGAAGGACTACATACATCCACACCGGAATCCTACTCTTCCTGTCGCTGATCTGTTTGGATGGCAGACATTGCATCACCTGTCTTCATCTGTCTGTCTTGTCTGTCTGTCTCTCTGTCTGTCTGTCTGTTTGTCTGTCTGTCTACTTTTCAGTCTATCTAACAGACTGTCTGTCTGTATTTCCATGTGTGTGTGTGTGTGTGTGTGTGTGTGTGTGTGTGTGTGTGTGTGTGTGTGAGGTGTGAGGAGGAGGAGAGAGAGAGAGAGAGAGAGAGAGAGAGAGAGAGAGAGAGAGAGAGAGAGAGAGAGGAGAGAGAGAGAGAGAGAGAGAGAGAGAGAGAGAGAGAGTGTGTGTGTGTGTGTGTGTGTGTGTGTGTGTGTGTGTGTGTGTGTGTGTTTGCTTTTTTAACTGTTGTATATTATTTTTGGACACCATAGTATTTTTAACAGACAATCCCTCTTTTCGCTAGTCTCCTCTGTGACTTGTATCTCTCTGTGTCTGTCTATGTCTCTGTCTGTTCATCTGTATGTCTATCTCTCCTTGTCGCTGTCTCTGTTTTGTCTGAGTCTATGTCTCAGCCTGTGTCTCTCTCTGTCTCTGACTCTCCCTATGTCTCTCTCTCTCTCTTCCACTTTGTGATATCTACTTTTCTAAGGTTTGTCTCTATCACCCTTGTAATGAACATGATCGAATTGTTTTGGTAAAGATGTTAACCTACCTTTTTCTGTCTAACTTTTACTGTCAAATATGTACCAAGCAGCCGTCAAAGTAACCAAATATCCAACCAACCAACCAACCAACCAACCAACCAACCAGTCAACCAGCCAACCAACCAACCAACCAACCAGCCAACCAACCAGCCAACCAACCAACCAACCAACCAAACAGTCAACCAACCAACCAGCCAACCAAACAGTCAACCAACCAACCAGCCAACTAACCAACCAACCAACCATCAACCCGGCAGCTAACCCAAAACACATCCAACCAATTATTTCGCCCACCCCTCCGAACATAAACAAACAAAACACAACAAAAATATCCCGTCAGTGCACACAAGCAACCAACGAAACAAACAAGCAGAGGAAGCACATAAAACCCCATACCTTATACTGCTTAATTAACCGAATATTGTGCTTCTTAAATATCCCCCTCCCCCGCCTCCCCACTGTTCCTATGGCCCCTTCTCTCACCTCAGCCCTCTTCCTGTCGTAATTTTTGTTTTATCCTTCCTCTTGTTTTAATAAACAACAACAACAAAAACAACAACAACAACAACAACAACAACAACAACCCTCTTAAAAAGCTACAAAGAACCTTTCCTATCCTCGCAATGTATTAATGTGTTCTTTTATTTCATATCGTGCTCTAAAGATACCTGAAAGGAACAAGTCTCATTACAAAAGAATCAACTCCATACCACAGTGGTTAGTGCGTTGGGATACTAGCTACAAGGTCGTGGGTTCCGATCCTATATTATTCCAGCTGACTTTTACCGGGATTGTGTTTGCTATGGACTCATTAGGAAGACAGGAACCACACAATCGAGCTTCATTTACTTTACCTGTGCGATTTCGAAAGTATCGCTGAAACTTTAGTTTATCGCTGAAACTACTTGATCTACCCCGCAGGTGTTTGTATCTCTCTGGCCCAGTTGACTTTGTATTATACAGTGAGAAAAAGCGTAGAGTCTATCCCTGCGAAGTAGTCTCAAAGCACATGCACTATTAGTATATCAAAATTAAGTCATCCTCCTTGATTACCAAGCACAAAAATAGCTTTATCTGATTAAGTGGCTCTGGTTGATGTGGACTCATGGTGGCCTGAGCTTCGGTTTTCCCATACGCTTATGCGCCTTTTTGTGAGCTAGTATCAAACCTTCGGGGTTGGAATTTTGCGGGAGAAGGTCGTAAAGGGAATGTAGTGTTTATCATCACCCGGGTTGGTGCGTCTCACTCTGTCAGGCTTGGTGACTTTAATCATTATTGTCAGTAGGGAGTTTAGTAGATGGTTCCTCGGATATAATGTCTGAAAAAAATGAGAAAAAAAAACAAAGAGAGATAATGCACAACAGAGAGATTGATTGATTGACTGACCGACTGACTGATTGACTGATTTGACTGACTGACTGAATAATAACTGACTGACTGTATAGTGACTATATTTGACCTATTGACTGACCTACTTACTGACTGACTGTGATTGAATGAAACAAAAATAAAGGAAGAAAGAAAGAAAACACAGGAAGAAAGACAGCCAGACAGACAGAAAGAAAGAAAGAAAGAAAGAAAGAAAGAAAGGAAAGAAAGAAAGAAAGAAAAAAGAAAGAAAAAAGAAAAAAGGAAAGAAGAGAAGAGAAAGAAGAAGAAGGGAAGGAGGAGAAGAAGAGAAGAAGAAGAAGGGAAGAA
>CM060326.1:42155487-42160487 GCA_030674155.1 Stramonita haemastoma | reverse complement strand
TCCCAACAGTTAGAACACACAACCGAAAAAACACAAACAAACAAAGATTCAAACAAATAAATCAAACAAACATAAACAAACCATGTTTTTTTTAAACCATCTGTTGTTAGCTGGTAAAACCCATGCCAGAAGCAGGCAGCCTTGCCCTATATAGCACAGCATATTCACCACCTTACTCCTAATCAGAGCTCATTACGCCAAACACCTTGCTGATACCCTTCCCTACCCTTCACCTTGCCTAATCTAATTCAAAAAGGAAATTGGCTGTAGGAAATTTAGATCGTAGCACTGGAAACAGAGAAAAAAAAAGAAAAAAAAAGAAAATAAGGGGAGAGGGGAAGAAGAACAACAAAAAGACAGACTGAATAAACACGGAGGAGGAGGTGGAAAATGCGGAGAAGGAAGACAGGAAGAAGAATGCAAAGAAAAAGAATATGAAGAAGAAGATTGTAAAGCAGAAGAATGCAAAGAAGGATGCAAAGAGAAAAAGCAAAGAAGAAGAAAAAGAAAACGTAGAAGAATGCAAAAAACATAATGCAAATGCAAAGAGGAAGAAGAAAAAGAAGAGGAAAAGGGAAAAGAAGAGAGAAGAAAAATGAGGAAGAAGAAAAGAAGAAGAAGAAAGAAAAAGAAGAAGAGAAGAAGAAGAAGAAGAGAAGAAGAGAAGAAGAAGAAGAAGAGGAGAAGGAGGAGGAGGAGAAGGAGGAGAGAAGAGGAGGAGGAGGGGGGGGAGAAAAAGAGCCAACATAACAAACAAATAAACAAAAACAACACAAAACCCAAACCAAAACAAATCAAAAGAAAACAAACCAACTAAACCAACAATAATAAAAGCAAGAACGGTCGTGACGCATGTGTTTCTTTGTTTGCCCTCCCAAACCACAGACAGCACAATCAGAGTGTGTGGCCATGACTCTCACAGGGGTCAGTACCCTGAGCCCACAGCCCAGACACTGCCCATCGGAAAATCTTTAACCAATTTACGACTCCTTCTTCATTTATAATCTGGCTGGCAGGAATGACCACGTTTTTGCCTATGTAAGAGCTTTTGGACACAAATCACTACTTTTGTTCTTACAAACATCTGATAATGAAGGTACATAATTATACTGAAGGAGTTTCTACAACTGTATGACGTATACACGAACTCTTTTGGCTGTTGTTATAGAGAGGAGGAAGCTGATGTGGTCTGGTCACGTCACGTGTCATAAATCTCTGCCAAGACTGTCTTGAGTGTAGGGTAGAGAGAGGGGAGGGGAGGCAGACAGATGAACTGGAATCAGAACATCAAAGACTGGACCAGTCTTGGCATGGAGCTATTGCTACAAAGGGCTGAGGAAAGATTAGCCTGGAGTGAGGTCTTCATACAACTTTTAAGTTACAGCAGATTTCTCTGCATGAAATTCGGTATACCTTTCCCGGGGAGAGTGCGTCGCCATAAGTGCAGCGCCACCCATTATTTCTGTCTTTTCCTGCCTGCAATTTTATTCTTCTCACTAGCAGAGAGGCTTTTTAAAAATAAATTGCCAGGGACAACTCGCTTGTTTCCTTGGGTTCTTTTACGTGAGATAAAGAACTTCGTTTAACACAATGGACCTCAGTTTATCGTTTCATCTAACACCAAGATACTGAAAGTGTAGCTGAATTTGGAAACAAATTTTACTTGAGTGTAGTTTTAATACATTCCTCAAGTTTCTTACACAGACACTTAGCGGTTTCTTACACTGAAACAATCTTAGCCACTGTAGACATTTTATCCCCTTCATTTCCACACGAGATTAAAACAGAAAAAAAAAACTTAAAAAAGAATCAAGTTTCCTTAACCTCGTCATGAGATCAGAAATCAATGTGGATGGTGAAGAATTACGTTTCAGACCCCTGCCCCCCCCCCTCCCACCCCTTTCCCCCCTCACCAACCACCACCACCACCACAACCACCACACACCACCACCCTTATCAGGACTTGTGTCTGACCCCCAGACTCTCTGTCAGGACAGGCAGTGGAGTGGACAAATGGCCATCGATTGCTGAGCTGACTCCTGGAGTGACCAAGACTGGAGGGAAGTTTGGAAAGGTGGAGCTTTCAGCTTGATTACTGGGTGCATGGCACTACGCTCAGCAATAAGTGTCTGCCATTGCAGGAGTGTGTGTGTGTGTGTTGTGTGTGTGTGTGTGTGTGTGTGTGTGTGTGTGTGTGTGTGTGGTGTGTGTGTGTGTGTGTGTGTGTGTGTGTGTGTGTGTGTGTGTGCGTGTGTGTGGAGGATGAGAGAGAGAGAGAGAGAGAGAGAGAGAGAGGAGAGAGAGAGAGAGAGAGAGAGAGAGAGAGAGAGAGAGAGAGGAGAGAGAGAGAGAGAGAGAGAGAGAGAGAGTGCGGGTGTGTGTGTGCTATGTGTGTGTATGTGTTTGTTTGTGTGTGTGTGTATGTGTGTGCGGCGCACGCACACGCGCACGTGTGTGTGTGTGTGTGTTCCATAATAATAAGGAAAGGGGTGACTTGTCCCACTTGACTGGTCTGACATATAATCGTCGTCTTTTAAGCTGTTTACTGTAAAGATTGAGGCTGGATGAAAGTTTGGGATGCTGGCGCTTTTGACATGATTAGTGGGCGCAAGTCACTACACACACACACACACACACACACACACACACACACACACACACACAGCACGCACGCACGCACGCACGCATGCACGCACGCACGCACGTACAGCACGCACACGTACAGCACGCACGCACGTTACAGCACGCACCACGCACTTTCTCTCTCTGTGTCTCTGCGTCTCTCTGTCTCTTTGCTCTCTCTCTCTCTCTCTCTCTCTCTCTCTCTCTCTCTCTCTCTCTCTCTCTCTCTCTCTCTCTCTCTCTCTCTCTCTCTCTCAAGGAACGGAGAAAGAGAGAGAGAGAGAGAGAGAGAGAGAGAGAGAGAGAGGAGAGAGAGAGAGAGAGGAGAGAGAGAGGAGAGAGAGAGAGAGAGGAGAGAGAGGAGAGCAGACAGAGAGACGCAGAGACACAGAGAGAGAGGTCTTAATTAATCCCATGGGAACGTTAAAAGGCGTCCCAAGTGCAAATGTGATTGTAAAATAAAAGCAAAGCAGTTTGATAAAAGCAACCAGAAAACAAGAGTGGAAGAGATAACTAAATATCACTTCGATGGAATAAATAAAGAAAATCCCCTATATACATGTCTACGAAAAGACGATCATCTAGAAAATGACGGAAACATAAAGTGAGACACAAGCCTTATATCTCACTTCTATGGGGCGTCCTGCATATCGACATATTAATTATGAAATACTGTGCTTTTGAAAGCTCTAATAAGGCAGAGTGAGACATCAGCTTTACCACCCCCATAGGATGGTTAAAAGACATCCTAGATAGATACGTGACTGTGAAAGATGCTCCCTTTAGAACAATCATACACAGAGGGGGCAGGAGATAAAGCAGTACACTACGAAGGTGACTACGGGGCAATACAAATGTCCCTAACACGAACAACGACAACGCAATGTGATAAGAGAGAGAAGAGTGGTAACTATGGGGTGATTATAAATGCCCTAACAAGATCAACGACAATATTGCTAGATAAGAGAGAACGGATGGTGACTATGGGGCGTTAGAAAAAGTCCCTATTAAAAACAACGACAACACAGTGAGATAAGAACCTAAGTACCCCCATGGGTGGCTGAAGGGTGTTCTGTATGCTAACATATCAGTAAACGATGGTCATCTTACGGAAAACAATAACGCATAGTGAATACTGCATTCTAGTGATATTCCCGTTGGATAACTAAAGCTGTGACTGTTAAGACAACCAGTCCCTTAAGATCACAGATAACAGTCAGGAGCATCATACATCATCCCAAGATGGCTGAAGATATACAGCAACATATGGATGCTATTTCCAAAAGATTATCTCCTGAGGCACCAGAGCAGAGAGTGAGTCAGGCGCCTAACAAGTCCTCAGGATAATGAATGACGCCACACATCACAGAGAAGTCATTGTAGAATAATCATAGCTTCATTTAGGACGTCGAAAATTGAAAAATAACTATATATAGCAGTGATGACACATGGATGAGCTGGAAGCATAATAAAGCATTTTCATTTGATAGCGGAAGGGTTTCACATAAACAGACTGAGTATAAAATAGCCCCCATTACAAGTGAGAGTACTAAAAAATATACACGGCCTAGGCAACCCTCAGATGGATGCAAGATGCTCCTCATACATGTTCTATAGGTAGATTGCACTCTATTTCAACCCTGACGTAATAAAAAAAAAAAAACTTTCTAGAAGAATTTCCTACAGAAATGATAATAATGGATTTCTTGACAAGAACTAGCGAGTAGACTACTTTTTAATGGTTGTTCAAGGACATCCCGTATACAGACATATCGTGAAGGCTGGTCCTTGTGCAATGAGACTAACACAGTGAGAGAGAGGAACCTAATCACGCCTTTAAGATGTCCACAAGACATCTCCACATAGAGCAAAAACAGTGGAATCAGACATCGTTTAGGTACAGCCCACATATCTACAGACACAGCTGTGAGGTATGGCCCTCTAAAAAAACCCACAAAGATAACACAATGTCGGACAGAGCATTGTCTATCACTCCCATAGGTAAACTAAACACGTCTCATATAAACACGCTGGTAAAGTATACAACTCCCTAAGGAACTCCGATAACAGAGAAACAAATGACTGATCAACCTGAAAGGATAACAACAAGACTCCGTATACCGAGAGATAATTGTCAGTGATGGTCTCCATAAGACTGACAATAAAACGTCCTGATAAAAGACTGTCCATTCCTATGGGATAACTAAAGATTACCCTGTGTAGAAACGTACTATTTGAGATGGTTCCCCCACAACAACGACATCGATGCGATAACGAGTGATAAAGGATCTTGACCCTTCCCATGAGATGGCTAGAAGGCTTCCTGCGAAAGGATGTAGCTGTAACATTGGGTACTGGTGAGGATGCTAACACAGTCT
>CM060326.1:42135487-42145487 GCA_030674155.1 Stramonita haemastoma | reverse complement strand
CTTGTCACCTATATACAACGGCTCTTCTCTCTCTGTCTTCCTACTTGTCACATACATACAACGGCTCTTCTTCTCTGTCTTCTACTTGTCACACTACATACAACGTGCTCTTCTCTCTTGTCTTCCTACTGTCACACTACATAACACCGGTCTTTTCCATCTCTGTCTTCAGTTCAATGGTTTGATCAAACGCTTTTGTCTGCCTGTGTATTAGTGATGTCCTGTTCTGCTGTTACCACACTGCTCATTCAGAGTTTTTCTTTAATCCCACATCTTTTATGGTCTTGTTATATCGTGTCTTGAGGATCAGAAGCTCCAGGGAATGATCAATGTCAGCCGCCGTGGAGCTGTCATCAGAGGTGAAGGCGAAAGTACATTGTCAAAATATGCAAAAACACCACTAATAAGCCCTCTCCTGATGACAAGTGATAAGACCAAACGTTTTGTCATTTATTCATGTAAACATTCTGCTAAGATTTGCATTCTTATTCTGTGATGCTTTTAATTTTCATAATGACATTACAAGCTTTTAGCATAAACCAGTATTTCCATTGAAGGCAAAAACACAACCATTAAGTAAAATAAAAATGGCTGCCTTTATGGCCACGTACTCAAAAACAACATTATAGTTATGCAGTTTTCTCAACTGGTGTGTACGACTGGTTACTGCTAGATATGATAAGTGAGACCAAATTTTTTTTTCTTATGCTTAACCACTGGGGTGTTCAGTAGCAGAAAGCCATGAAATCAGCAACAATTATTATGTTGCTTGAGTCTACTATTTCTTCTTTTCGTTAAAGTGAGTGTGGATAGTTTATCTTGTCCTTGATATCATTATTGAATGACACTCTTAAATTCAGTACCGACTTTGCGCCTGAATAAAAGGAGAATCTCTCTCTCTCTCTCTCTCTCTCTCTCTCTCTCTCTCTCTCTCTCTCTCTCTCTCTCTCTCTCTCTCTCTCTCTCTCTCTCTCTCTCTCTCTCTCTCTCTCTCTCTCTCTATTCTCTCTCATATTACTTTATACTTACACAAATACAACATCACCAACAACACACACACAACACACAACACCACACATACACACACACACCACACCACACCACAACACACACCACACACCACCACACCACACCACACCCACACCACACCCCACACACACCAGCACTGTCCCTCTGACAAGAAATGAGAACATGTGGACGTATCTACGACTGATGCAAATGCCATCAAAAGATAGTCCCACAGAGCAGCCTGACTACACTCACTCTCTTCCCTGTGGCATTCGGTCAGTCCAGATCCAGCGCTATTCTATCGCACTCCATGGAGTCAGCAGCAAGGTCCTGACTATTGTGTGCTGACATTGATTCATTTCTTCATCACAGAATATCATGACCATTGCTGGGTTTGGTTGTTGTTGGTTTTTTTGGTACGCGTTGGGGTTAGGGGTGGAGAGTGGGGAAGGGTTGGGGATGGCTTGTGTATCTGTATGTACGCACATTAGTCTTTTTTTTTTATAAACTCAGACCTGCTTGCCGTTGCTAAGAATTCAAGGCAATCTACATATGTTTGGGATTTTTTGTTCTCGATAGAGTCGAGGTTACCAATTATTACCATTTTTTGGGATTTTTTTACGTTCCTCGCTAGAGCTCCGAGGTTTACCAATAGTATCTAACACATTGTCTTTGGGGATTTTTTTCTCGTTCTGGCTAAGCTCCGAGGTTCACCAATAAATGTGCTTCCTGTAAAATGATGGTCAAAACCTTAGACCTGTTTTTTATCATGTTATTTTTCTGTGTAGAAAAGCTTTTGATTGAGTCAAATAAAGCAAGCTGTGTCGCCATTCTCTCAGGGGTGATGCAATAATGATGATATCCTGTTTGTTTTGTGCTATCTGTTTCTGAATGCTATTCATTTTTGTGTGTGCGCTTGTAATAAATAATCCGTTAAATCATCTCTACATTAACACATAAATATGCACATGACTGTGTTCTTTGATCTAAAAATTGAATTGATTTGGAATATTTCGACAAATAATTATTAGCGCAAATCAAGGCTCTTTGTATCAGGTATTTATCCCGACTATCTGTCTGTCTGTCTATTTCTCTGCTGCGGTCTGTTCATTTCTTTGTTTTTTTGCATCGTTTTCTTTGTACGCTTAGTTGATCTTAGTTTGCTTTAGACTATTCTTAGATATTGGAGGTTTTTAGTCAAATAGAATACCAACACTCGTAGTTTGACTAAAGGTTATAATAGACCGGGCAGGGGAGAGAGAGAGAGAGAGAGAGAGAGAGAGAGAGAGAGAGAGAGAGAGAGAGAGAGAGAGAGAGAGAGAGAGAGAGAGAGAGAGAGAGAGAGAGAGGAGAGAGAGAGACAGACAGAGAAGACACAACAACAGACAAGACACACAGACAGACAGACAAAACAGACAAACACACAGACAGACAACACACACAACAACACACACATCAACAACACACACACACATACACATACATACATACACACAGACATACGCAACAGACAACAACAGATTCGATTTTTAATCACACAATGCAGCACAGAAATGTTATTATGGTTAAAAGCCTTTTTCATCTGCCTTTTCACAAAATGATGGGAAGCAGATATCATTGTTTGTTTGTTGGCCTCAGCCTTCTTTATTTTGCATCACATTTTTTTTTTCTACCTTAGAACTCCAATATCGAATTACAGCTTGATTGTCGCTTTCACAAAAAAACAACAACCTCAAAAGTACCAATGTATTCCATTTTTGTAAGGTCTTCCTTTTGAACAAGTCACTTGATTGTCATCCAAAGGAAACGGGATGGGAGGTGTTTGTCTCTGCAGAAAAGGGATTTTCTTTAATCATCGTCTTTCATGTTCTTGGGAAGACAAGTCTCTAGAGCATTTTTTTCTTAGCAACGCAAAACACCGCTTCAGCCTGTTTCAATTTTAACTCCAGGACTGCCATCTTTAGCTGCTGATATCAGGGCGCCTCGAGGACACTGTAATGAGAAGTTCCTGCGCAACTGCTGGATGACTTTCCTAGTTATGCTTGTTGTGGCATAGTGGCCATCGTTTTTAAAAAGAACAGAGTGAAAGCAGTTGGTGTATGTTTGCTCATGTTGGAAAGTTTTTTTTTGTTCGCTGGTTTGGAACCTCATACCGAAATACCAAATCCACAGCATGTCCTTACTTTTAGTGTTTTTGGTAATCCAGCAGAGTACTGTGAATTGTAATGTTTAGTTTGTTGATATTGTTAAATCTGACAAACAAAGACCGACATTAAATACATAACTACACAGACAGGCAGGCATGCAGACAGACAGACAGACAAACAGACAAACAGACAGACAGGCAGACAGACAGACAGGCAGACAGACAGACAGACAGACAGGACAGGCAGGCAGGCAGGCAGGCAGGCAGGCAGGCAGGCAGGAGGCAGGCAGACAGAGGGAGAGATTTATCTATTCATCTATATATTGATTCATTTATATTTTGTTCCAAGGATAATGAGAGCACTAGTGTGCTTTTCTTACATGCTGTTTCAATGTGCATGTGGTTATGTCAGTTTTGTAATCCGCTTCCACTGACACATATGGACTACTCTTCTGAAAGTTAAAACAGGTTTGAATGTGTGTGCAATATGCTTTGAGCGCGTTTTCACATAGTACCACGGTTTATAGTCTCATATTATCCAAAGAAGTTTTGGGGGAATGTTAATTCCAGGGGGAAAATCCCCTTTAAAGGGCCTCCCGGTAGTGGCTCACAATCCCATAAATCCACTCACTCAGAATTCTCAGTAAAAATGGAAAAAAAAAGACTTTGCTAGGGACATTGCAGGTAATAGACTATTTTTGGTTGTGGAAGAAAACTTACAAGTAAAGGGGGTATATTTTGTCAAGTAATGAAACAAAAATCAATGCACTTTAGCCCAAAGAAAGTTTTAAGAAAGAAAACCCGAAACAAACCATGGAACAGAGATACGTGTTGCAGGTTCAGACAAAATTTATGTGTAGTTTTGGTAGGGCAAAAGTAACCAAACGAGAGGTAGGGGGAAATCGACGAATCAATTAAAATCAACAGGGATTCAAAAATAAACTTGACATGGACAAAATTGTAGTGGTGACAGACATAAGTCAGTGAACGCTGTCCAAGACCTAACGTTTTCCATTCTCAAAAAGCAAACCCTGTCATTTTCAACCACAGCCAGGAAAGTCTCTCCACTGTGGCCTCCAATCAAGGACTAAGGACGCCTCTCAGCTGTCCTCAATGGATGAATGGATGCTAGTGAACTGGCCAGCACGAGAAAGAAAGTGCAACTTGGGAAAAAATTCCGTTTCTGTTTGATGTCTTTCAGTTTCTGCCATTAAGCAGTGAATAGGACATTGAGGAAGATTCCAAGAGCTCTGCTCTGTGATATCAAGAGGGGAAATATGTCCTTTTTTATTCTTTCTTTATTGAGAATCTTTCACAGAGGGGGGAGTGAAGGTAGGGAGAGGGAGAGGGGAAAGGAGAAAAGGGAGAGAGGGAGAGAGGAGAGAGGGAGAGAGAGAGATAAAGAGAGAGAGAGAGAGAGAGGAGAGGAGATGGAGAGAGAGGAGAGAGAGAGAGAGAGAGAGAGGAGGAGAGAGAGAGAGAGAGAGTTACCCGAAAAATCATCAAGATTGTTACTATAGTGTCACAGGCCTCTGCCCTTGTCTCCATATGACTCAGAAGGAAACGTGTATCCTGACGACTGTTTATGCCTTTTAATAAGAGGGAAATGTGTATTCTGTCGGCTTTTACTGGCATTTTTCAGAAGAAAATCGGCTTTTAAGGGTTTTTTTTTCTCAAAAGAAAGTCGGTTTTTTATGTGTGTTTTTTTTCTCAGAAGAAAACGTGTAGTCTGCCGGCTTTTAATCGCTTTCTTCCTTAGCAGGCTATTTATTTTCCCGTTAAATTCACCAGCATGAAATCAACGACATTGATGTTCTCTCAGAAAGAAATGATAGCACGAAATCACCATCTTTGTTGTAAAGGTTACCTTTTAAAAAAAAGTTCAATTAACGTCATCCCAAAGGAAGCAGGATCAGTGGTGATTGTCACCCCAAACTAGAGGCATTTTTATCAGTGTCTTCTGTGTCCTTAATATTATGATCTGCCTCGCGAGTCCTTAGCTCGATACAGGAAAATCCAAATTTGGCCAGTTTCATTATTCAGCGTAAATTCCGGTTATTTAGATGCCACGTTTAGGAAGCCCGGAGTGCACTGTGAAGAGAAGACTCTGCCTGTTGCTGAAACACTTTGTAATGCTTTACCATGCTTCTTATGTGTCCATTCTAGGAAACAAACAATGTACTATAACTAGACTCTGGCAAAGACAGGAAAATTAATGTTGAAAGAGACTAAGACGTCATTAGAAAGCAATGCTTTGGAAATGGATGGTGAAGTTCAAACATCAAAGCAAAACTTCTATAGGTAATAAGTGTAAAACATGACCAACGATGCAACATTTGAAATTAATGATAACAAATAGATTAAACAGAGAAAGGAATCAATGAAGAGATTGAACTTTGGAAACATAACTGAACACCTCATAGCCATCCATCCATTCCTCATCCATCCATCCATCCATCCATCCATCATCCATCCATCATCCATCCATCCATCCATCCATCTCCATCCATCCATCATCCATCCATCATCCATCCATCCATCTCTTTGTTCACAAATTTATCCATAAAACATGTGCATATTTATCGGAGTTTTTTCTCCGGTACTAAAAATACTTTTCATCAAAATTCAAGGAACACATGTATCAAAATGAGCCATCTCTACATGCAAGAATCTTAAAGATATCGCTCACTTAGACGAACATCCTCCAACTACTTCTTCATCTTTTGACAACCATGGCTATCCAAGTCTCCCTACTTGTGCACACACTACACTACACTGGGCCATGGGGGGCGCGTGATACATCAGCACTGTCCTCTAAGGAGGAATCTCATGTCTTTGAATGGGCCAGCATGAAAGAGAGTGCAGCTTGAAGGAAAAAAATCCCTTTCTGTGAGATGCGTGAAAGATCGGCCATGGGGTAGTGAATTGCACACAGAGAAAGATTCAAAGTGCTCTTGCTCTGTTGTGAAAGAAGAGCATGTCTTTTTTTTGGTTTATTTCTATTTGACTAGAGTGTGATATATAGTTTCAGGGTTGTGAGAGAGAGAGGGATGTGAGGGAGGGAGGAGAGAGGAGGGAGAGAGAGAAGGGAGAGAGAGAGAGGAGAGGAGAGAGTGAGGAGAAGAGAGGAGAGAGAGGGAGAGGAGAGGAGGAGAGAGAGAGAGAGAGAGAGAGAGAGGAGAGAAGAGAGAGAGAGAGAGAGAGGAGAGAGAGAGAGAGAGGAGAGAGAGAGAGAGAGAGAGAGAGAGAGGAGAGAGAGAGAGAGAGAGAGAGAGAGAGAGAGAGAGAGAGAGAGAGAGAGAAGAACAGATCAACACACACTGCATCCACACACACACACACGCCGCACACACCACATACACACACACGCCAGCAGATGCGCGCACGCACGCACACATACACACACTCTCTCTCTGTGTGCTCTGTCCCTCTCTGTGTCTCTCTCTGTGTCTCTTCTGTCTCTCTGTCTTCTGTCTTCTGTCTTCTGTTCTCTCTGTCTGTCTGTCTCTGTCTTCTGTCTCTTGTCTTCTGTCTCTCTGTCTTCTTCTCTCTCTCTCTCTCTCTCTCTCTCTCTCTCTCTCTCTCTCTCTCTCTCTCTCTCTCTCTCTCTCTCTCTCCTTCCTGTCTCTCTCTCTCATCTACAGTAAAATTCATTACTGTAGCCAATCATAGAAAAGACAGTAGCCAGATTATTAAGAAATATAATAGAAATACCTTATTTGTAGACTGCCCTGATATGGTCAGCATCTCTCTCTCTTGGTACTATTCCAGATCTGCGAGAATGGATTATAGCATGTTCTTGTTATTGGCTGATGTAACACACGATGGATTATTTTTTTGTAGTATTTCCGCCCCCCCCCTCTCTTTATTGGAGGGGATAAGATTGAAGTGTTTCTTGCTCCTTGGCTGTAAAATCGAGTGTTGAGAGAAGCAATGAGTGTGAAAAAGAGCTATGTGTGTGTATGTATGTATGTATGTATGTATGTATGTATGTATGTATGTATGTATGTATGTATGTATGTATGTATGTATGTATGTATGTATGTATGTATGTATGTATGTATGTATGTTGTTGTGTGTGTGTGTGTTGTTTGTGTGTGTGTGTGTGTGTGTGTGTGTACGTGAGAGTGTATGTGTATGTGTGGAAGCACATAGCAATGTGTCTTTTAATTATCCCTCTCTATTCAGTGGCAGACCGGTACAGTCTTTTATTATCATGCTTCAATCAGAGTTTCCTCCTTGCTGGCGTCATTCATACCCTACCAGTAATAATCAATGGCTAAGTTCCTCTGCTATGATAAGTGGATGGTGTTTAACGTGTGCATGATATTTCAGATTTTTGGTCTTGTCAGAAAGACTTTCTGGTAAGTGAAGTTAAAATCAAATTCCAAGGCAGAAACTGCTTTTAACAGATACTTTAGTAAGACTAGAACCCTTGTTCTTAGTTAAAGTCACATTGCAAGGTTCAACATCCTATCTACTAGGCTACCCGTCAATATCACTTTTAAGCATCTAACTCATCATCACCATTATAGGCGTTTGGCCAGTGTGGTTATTGGGGGTGCACAGAGCACCATAGATCAATACATTACTCCGGGCTGGTCAGTCTTCAGCTTTTACAGCAAAAGTGCCATGTCAAGGCCAGTCCAGTCTTTGATAATCTGCATCGAATCTTCATCTGTCGGCCCCTGCATCTTCCTTTCTCAGGTGTTCCCTGTAGGATAGTCTTGGCACGTGAGTTATGTCCTGTGGTGTGAATAAACTACGCCATCTCATTCCTCTTTACAACCGCCAGAATTAACCTGCTGATCTAGTTATATAGCTCTCAAACTGCTGCTATGGGCGATTTTAGTGGCTTTCTATTCATACAGCTGCTATTTCCTTGCTTGCAAGAGAATAGTATCTTTAGATGATTAATTTCACCTGTGGGAATGCCAGGGGCCTGTCATCATAAATAACATACCTATGTGAGTGTTAGTAGGAAAGGGCGAGGAGATGGTTTCCCAGTAGTGGAAACCCGTAGGAAAAAAGTCTATCAGAATGACTGTGATATTTGGTTCGATTTTTTCTTCAATCTGGGAAGAAAGGGCAAGGCTTGGAATCGAACCCATACAAACAGATAAAAGAGACAAAAAAGAACAAACAAATACAGGGACAATCAAAGAAATAAATCCTTAATAAACAGGCAGATAGAGGAGAAGACAAGTCAAGCCCTTGCAGCCAGAAGCAAACAGAGACGTAGACATCCCGCTAATCATCTCCTGTAGAATGCCGTTTTAATGATTTATTTCTGGCTGATGCCATCACTGCCAATAGCCCCTATTGCAGGTTTGCCATTGACATAAGGAGATAACCTGCAAACAGAGACAAGACAGTTTATGTGAACATGAATAAAAAAGATTCCGCCAAAGAATATAGCTGCTTTGAACAGATTCCGCCAAAAATATGATGCTGTAAATAGATTTGCGAAGAATATGCCTGCTTTAAATAGATTGCGTCCAAAAATTTATGCTGTTTTCTATTTTACTTTGATTCATTCCTTTCACGTCTTTGATGCTTTTAAATCAATACATGTCTGTACAATCATACTGTAATCAATGTCCTACGTCCTGATACTGGGTCTATTTTTGCTACCTCTCACTTTGTGATTTGGGAGATAGAAGGAAGAAGAGAAGAAGAGAAAGAGGAAAGAAGAGAGAGGAGAGAGAGAGAGAGAGAGAGAGAGAGAGAGAGAGAGAGAGAGAGAGAGAGAGAGAGAGAGAGAGAGAGTAGAGAGAGTGAAGAGAGAGGAGAGAAGGAAAAAGAGACAGAAATATAGCTGGCTAAACATAGATACATCAAAAGACTGAAACAAGAATTACAAGACTGAAATAGGAACACACACACACACACACACACACACGCACCACGCACCACACGACGACCACGCACACCACACACACACACACACACACACACACACACACACACACACACACACACACAACACACACCACACACACGTCATACGTTCACACTCACTGGGAGAAAAAAAATCTTTCGTCTTCCACAGCATAATTCATTCACACTATCCCTTTGCAACACAGGAGTATTCCTGTTAAAAAAAAAAGGTGAATCGTCCACGTTTTATGCTACTCTCATTATTTCCCCTCTCTTCTGTCCGTTTTCTTCCCATTTCTAAGGGGAAGGGCTTGCAAATATTGGGGCCAATGGCTGATAGAGCAGGCTATAGAATCCTCCAATATTTCTGCTTCCCCATCTTAGTTTGACAGTCGTGATTTAAGTGCTCTTTGCTTTCGGGCTTTAAAAGGCAGTATATGGAAACCGATAAATCTGAAGGGCGCTCATTTTGGGAGAGAGAGAGAGAGAGAGAGAGAGAGAGAGAGAGAGAGAGAGAGAGAGAGAGAGAGGAGAGAGAGAGAGAGAGAGAGAGAGAGAGAGAGGAGAGAAGAGAAGAGAGACAGAGAAGAGAGAAGAAGAGAAGAGAAGAAGACGAGAGACAGACAGAGACAGAGACAGAGAGAGAGATCTTTATTCCAAGGGTTACAGATACGCATTCGCATAAATTATTTTCCTCCTGCCCTTGCCTGATTAGGGACTATCAGCAAATCAAGAAGGAACGCCTTCGCAAAAAGCACAACTACAAAACAACAATCTGACAATCAGTAAGATAAAGGAACAAACGGTAAGTAAACGACAGGTCACTGCAGTACACGTTCTCTCCTTCTGTTAAAAAAGAAAGAAAGAAAGAAACGCACACATTTCCTGAGAAAAATAAAACTAAATTGTCAACATCCTGAAGGCGCCCCCCCTCCACCTTAACGCTCATTTATATAGCCTGCTGTC